>JBCNYH010000006.1:24060136-24073092 GCA_039654325.1 Tandanus tandanus
GCTGAGATGGGCGCCAGCCTCCCCGCGACCCTAATTAGGAATAAGCGGTTCAGAAAATGAATGAATGAATGAATGAGCTCATACCTCGCGAAGCATTAGCTGAGATTAGAGGGAGTGGAATAACTATTTTATTCTGTCCTTTGGATTGCCATCCACTCATTCATTCATTTTATGAACCACTTAATCTTTTATTAGGGTCACGGAGAGCCTGGCGCCTATCTCATCCAACTCTGGGTGAAGGCGGGGTACACCCTGAACAGCTCACCAGACCATTGCAGGGTCAACACACATACAACCATTCACACTTACTCCCTTTGGATTGTAAGATGTTAATTTTTTTTTATTATCGTATTTGAATTCTTCAAAATAAAAAATATATATGTTCTTACCTTAAAATACTTTACAGAATTGGCTGGTTAGCTGAAGGCCTGTTCCTTTAGCAGTTCAGTTAAAAAATTAAAAAATAAATGCTAATGTCTAATGCAGTCAGCACGGCACTAGATGATTAGCACAGAGCTAGCCGGTTAGCTGAAGGCCTGTAGTCCAATAAAATCATGTTTGGTGTGGAAAAAACTATGCACTTTTTGAAAATAAAAAAGAAATTTGTTCTTACTATCAGATACTTTAATTCAACATTTTGTTGCTTTTCCTGGAATTAGCCTAGACTGAAAAAACGGCATTCGCGGTTTGGTTGATTTTTTTTGTTTTTCTGTGGTGATGTTGAAGTCACAGTATATGAGCTGATATTCTGAGAGTAAAGTAGCCAATCAAAGTGTGCAACTGTTAATAGCAAGTGATCTAGGATAGAATACACACACACATTCATTTCTAAGCCGCTTAATCCTAATTAGGGTTACGAGGAGGCTGGCGCCCATCTCAGCCGACTCTGAGCAAAGGCAGGGTACACCCTGAACGGCTCACCAGGCCTTTGCTGGGCCATCACACATACAACCATTCACACACACATACACACTCACACCTATGTTTTTGGACTGTGGGGGGAAACCGGAAACCGGAAACCCACGCAAGCACAGGGGGAAACATGCATACTCCACACAGAAATGCCCCAAGCCCGGGAATCGAACCTGGGACATTCTTGCTGTGAGGATTTTAAAGTAGTACTACTACTACTACTAGCACAAGTTAATTTACTGCCTAATTTACTCTCCTCAATCCTTAAGTTATGTTTTTGCCTCAATCTCCAGCAATGTAGATTAGGAGGCAGATATTCTTTATTAAAGGAGCCCATTGACTTATCAGGCATATTAAAAAACATGAAATACAGTGTTATCCCTTCGAAATAAAATGGAATCACCACAATGTCTTTCTGAAACCATTAGTTTACTCCTGTACGTGATTGTCAAGGACCCCTGCACCGGACACAATGATATTAGTAAACATCACCATCTTTTTTATTTCTTTTGCAATCATATGTCTTCTTTTGTTTCTTAACACATGATCTCAGACTTTTCCACTTTCTAAGAATTGGTGTTTCACTGCCAAGTTATTGCGCATGCACAAGATCATTGTTCAGGTCACGCGGTCTTGTTATTTTTTTATATTGTAAACATACACAGAACCAAAACAAGATATAAAACAGGTGAATAAGCGATACTATGCGTGTAAGCTGGGGTGGTTTTGCAAGGAAACCTTTGTATTCAGCCAAAATAAACTGATAATGAAAGAAAAAACACATACATTAATCTCTAGTGAAGGGGCACCTTTAAAACACAGAGAAGCTGTCAGTAATTACAACATATGAGTAGCATTAAAGGCACTAGCTTCAGAAAACAATCTTCAGTTGTTCCCTTGTCGATTAAAGTGACATTGGCAGAACAAAAAGACGTCTCTTAGATCATGTAAGATTATATGAGAGCACATTTAATGCTCTCATCTGTGCACCTTCAGAAATTCTCTGATAACTGATAGACTGGCGAAAGAGATGAAATGACTTGCCTCACCTGTTTCACAGAAAACACGTTTTAAACTTTACCCTCCTTGTGTGATAGGGTAAAACCAAATTTGACGAAATTGGTTGAAAAAAGTAGACTAACTCAAGTGTGTAATAGTGTTTTTGTGACCTTCACGCTCCTTTGACAGAATCCAGGGACCCATGACTTTATCACACGCTCACTGTATCATCTTCTCATGTTAATGACCTATTTAGCAGTAGCCAGTCACACACACACACACACACACACACAGACACACTTCTCCCAGGGTGAAGAGGAAGCATTTATGGCACTAGCCTTTATTGTCCTCCAATACACAAAGAGAAGGTGCTATAGCCTATCCATTGTCATGGGTTTGTGACCAGTCACAGAGCGAAAGAGAGACAGAAGGGATAGATAGGGGAGGAGGGGATGCATTGCTGGATAGGGCTTTGAGATGATGTGTGAAAGTGGAAAATCGGTATTAAGGATCTAACCCAGGAAGGGGTCTGTTGCGTCCTGGGATCAAATCCCCCACTGAGCCCCATGATCTGCCTGCATTAAGGTGAATACAGCCTGACTGCAGGCCTGTGGTCCCAGCCAAAGTGCTACTAATGAGCAGCTGTTTAAAACAAGCCCCCTGTTACTATGTCACAATTCCAACACACTCACATACTAAAGCATACTGAAGCACCATCACATGACCCTTCCGTGCCTAATATACACACCATGATACTGTTAAGTACTAGCTCCCAGCCATTTAGTCCATTCAGTAACCGGCCTGACTTTCCATTAACATCCCATACAAAAACAAATGTATACCCTAATAATGTCGACCCTCTTGATTAACACTATTTCACTTTCAATTTTACTACTACTCTGCTTCGGCTGGGGGGGGTGTCGGGCTTGGGTGTTGGGGGGTGCCTCCCTCAGCCGACACTGACAAACCATTCACACTCACAGTATATTTGGACCAGCCAATTAGCCTAATGTGCGTGTCTTTGGACTTTGGGAAGAAACCAGAGAGCCCAGAGGAAACCCATGCAAGTTCTGGGAGAACCTGCAAGCTCCACACAGAAACACCCGAGCTCGGGACTCGAACCCTAGACCCTCTTGTTGTAAGGCGGATTTGCAAACCACTACACCACCGTGCTGATCCACTAATACCATTTTTTAAATACTGAATTAATTCCTCAAGCGAAACTTTGACTTCTGCATTTAACCCATCCAAAGTGAGCACACACATGCATATAAACAGTGGGCACACACACTCGGAGCAGTGGGCTGCCACACATTGCGGTGCCCGGAGAGCAGTTGGGGGTTAGGTGCGTTGCTCAAGGGCACTTCAGCCATGAATGTGGATGAAGGGAAGGTGCAGCTCACCTCCTCTACCACCACACATTTCTCCTGCTGGTTTGGGGATCGAACCAGTGACCTTTCTCAAACGTGTCTTGATTTATTTTTGTCTGCAGCAAAAGAAAAGCTGCCAAAGTTGTTTCCATTGTTATATGGTAAAGGCAGAATAAAATCACTGTAGTTGTCAAAAGTCCTAATACTAAAGGAAACAGGTCAAGTTACTGTGCATAAAGTACAAGGACTTTAATTGCTGTGTTTTACAAGCAAGCAAAACATAATATGAATAAAAACGTCTTATTTAAAAGAGACTGTTTTAACTAAGTGATTGGTTAACTTGATTAAGGTTCCTTTAATCCTGTTTAGTTTACGCTGTTCTGAGCATTCTTTAAGTGGGATGTTCGCTTAATTGTGCTCGTTGTGTGAGTCCATGAGTGTTTTAGAGATCGCGAGTGTGTACACATACATATTTGCACAGTGTTATCCAGCTTGCACGAGGCCAACAGAAGTAAAACAACTGTCAACAGTGGAAGTCTATAAAAACGGGTCGTTCACAAAGCGAGAACAAACAGCCGCGGTTTACTCAGGATTTCCTAACAAACACTCAAGGAGAGGGGACACACGGCCGAGGACACTAGACAGAATAAAGAGGACAGAAGGACGCTTATTCTTTCGCTTGGCATAGTTTATGTAACATGATTTTCACCAGACTAAGGGTGTGATGATGTTCTTAGTGCTAATTACATAATTGTAGTATAATCTCTGTTCAAATGCACCAGGTAGTTATCATCGAAGGCCTGTTTCTACACAGAATGGTTGGGCGAGAAAAAGTGAATTCACAGGAGATAGAGAGTCATCGGTAATGCCGGAGTAATAGATTATTTACTTGATAAAAGGAAAAACACAAAATAATAAAAGGAAATGGTTGAAAGTAAAGGTGGAGTAGTTGAGAGTAAGGATGTAAATCCTAATATAATAGGCTTAAGTGCATCTTCATTAATAATCTCCAGGATCTTAATGGGCAGCATGGTGGTGTAGTGGTTAGCATGTTTGCCTCACAGACAGAAGGTCCTTGGTTCAAGTCCCGGGCTCGGATATGAGTTTGCATATTCTCACCGTGCTTGTGGGGGTTTCTTCTGTGCACTCTGGTTTTCTCCCACAGTCCAAAGACTTGTACATTAGGCTAATTGGCAGTTCCAAATTGCCCGTAAGTGTGAATGGTTGTGTGTGTGTTGCCCTGCAATGGTCTGATAAGCTGTGTACCCCACCTTTTCCCAGTGTCAGCTAAGATAGGCTCCAGCCTCCCCGTGACCCTAATAGTAGGATTAAGAGGTTTGGTGAACGAGTGAGTGAGTGTTTTCTCTAATGCATACACTTTTATTACAGTACATTAGAAATTAACAAATTGACATGAAACAAAATTGAAGAATAAAATAAAAAAGTCAAACTCAAGTTAATAAAGTGAATAAAAAGTCTGAGTAAATTAAATATTTAAATGCCTTTTTTTTATTTTAACGTCTGTCAACTACTATTGCTAATTATACTTTGAACTTATGTACCCTGTTGTTAATTGTTAATTGCAATCTAATGATTTTAATTACGTAGACTAACCAATTAACTCATATTTTAAACCATCGGCTGTGATGTCAACAAAAAGAGAAAACTTTGATGTCGGCTTCTCACGCTTTTGGAACAAAATGTATTTAAACTCAAGAAATGGCTTTTGTAGTCAATCCACACAAAGCAAAAGCTCTAAAGCTCTTGGGCAAACAGGCAGGCTATGGGGGAAGTAGACTTTTCCACCATCTAAGGCATCATTAAACCGTAGAACTCAGTGTTAGTGACTCAGAACATGTAGACACAACACAGTAACTGACAGTTAACTCAGCGTGTGTTGAATGGATTTGAAAATAACCTGTCGAGGCTGTTTTTGTTTGGGTGATTATTGGAGTACAGACTGTAGTGATTTTAGTAGTTAAAGATTCATTCATACATTCATTTTCTGAACCGCTTAATCCTAATTAGGTTCGCAGGAAGGCTGGCGCCCATCTGAGCCGACTCTGGGCGAGGGCAGAGTACACCCTGGAGAGCTCGTAGGTAGAAATGTTGAGAGCTTTTTTAAAGAATACTGTGATACATCATGGTATAGTTACTTATCTAAATCCCAAATGATTCACATGCTTATTAAATATGTCTTTTTCCCAATATCATAAACATACTCCTCAAAATAAAAATAGCTGGGAAGATTCCTACGATGGTGTAGTGTTTAGCACGTCTGCCTCACAGCAAGAAGGTCCTGGGTTTGAGTCCCAGGATCAGCGAGGGCTTTTCTCTGTGGAGTTTGCATGTTTGCATGTGCATGTTCTCCCCGTGCTTGTGTGGGTCTCCTCCGGGCAATTCGGTTTTCTTCAACAGTCCAAAGACATGCATAGTAGGCTAACTGGCTGTTCCAAATTGACCCTAGGTGTGAGGTTGTGTGAGTGTTGCCCTGCGATGGTCTGGCGAGCTGTTCAGGGTGTATCCCGCCTTCACCCAGTGTCCCTGCAACAGATTGAGTGAATGCATGTGGCATTGGTACACTTATAGCTCATTGTCATACAGAAAATTGGAGTGTATGTGCATCTCCACACAGAACCACATGCAGAACTTCAAAATTCAAGCCTTGCAGACCCTAGCAGACCCTTGTAATTTAGTATAGTAAGCATAATACCGGCCTTAGGCCCCTGTCACATATTAACGATTTGCAGAACTTATGCTGACGTATGACAAATTTCTATAAAACGCTGGCATACACTGAACTATCAGTGTTATTCCAGTTTTGAACGTATATATAACTTATTAGTAACTTATCCAGTACCTGTCGAAAACGTATAGCTAAAATATATTGAACATATCTCCAACGTATATTGACGTAGACGTCTCTGACGTGTTCCGGACGACCACAGACCTTTTGCTGAACGTCTTTCTAACTTACAGTTAGTGTATTATGGGCGTATTGGCAGCCTTTAGGGGGATTGGTATAAAAAATTTGGTTCAAACGAGGACCTGGTCAGTGCTCCTCAAGACTCCATGGGGAGCAGATGTCCACGTCATCGGAGAGATGGTGGATTCGGCAAGGCTGAGACGAGAATACCTACTAGCTGCAGTCCAACGTCAGTAGGACCTCATCAATCTCTTCGCCATGACGATGATGTTGATACTGTGATGTCTAGTGTGAATCTGATTTGAATCAGCGACGATCATCAGGTTAAGTTAGGCTATCATTGGTCATAAGTTGCGAACGCTACGCTAGACGCTAGACATTTGTTGGTATAAGTTGTACGTAGGTTCAAAGTACGCGTGACATTATATTCAACTTATGAGTAACTTACAAATAACGTGTGTGAATGATCACATAACTCACCTACAACTTATGACAACTTACTTACAACTTATGGCCAGCATATGCAAAGCATATGAGCCATACGCTAGCATACCTCGAAGTACCACTACGTATACCAGCATGCTGTTAACTTACACAAAACTTACTCATGACTTATTGGACGTACTCCAGCGTATTCGCCAATTTTTTCATACGTCGTCATACACTGGCTAAATTGTCAATGTATGACAGGGGTCTCACGTTATTCACTAACAACAAAATTATAGATACTTTTGTGCAGCAGAATCAAAAGCAATGTTCTCAAAGGCGTATGGTGCACTGAATGTGTACTACTCTATTACACATCTTCCTACTCTATATGCAGGAAACTTATACAGTGAAATAATACATACTGTGGATAATTAAAGAACATTTTTATGACCCTGATATTTCATTATATTTGAGCAAAGAAAGAAAGCCTCTTCAGTCAGTCAGTACTAACTGCTGTATTGTAGATTGTTATATCATCTTGTTTGATAGAAACATGACCCTTTTTTATCACAGCAGGTTTCTGACTCATGATAAATATGATGATTGTGTCATGATCACCTTTGTCCAGTCAATGGTTTGCACTACTTCTAGCTCCTCCTGTATGACCCTGTTTAGTGTATTTCACACCCTGCCAAGAACTGTAATCAGTACACGTACCTAATTACAGTATGACTCACTTGGCAATGGAAACAACAACAAAAGCGTGATCATTTGTTTCTGTACCATGCTGTACCCCACTGTCCAGTGGGGGAAAAAAGACTATTAGGTTATAAAGGGATGATGAGTGGGGTAAGCGAGCTAGGATGCATTGAGCAATTGTAGGAGGAGTGGGTGATTAAAATTCATCCCAGAGAGAGAACAAAATGAAGAATGAAAAGAGTGAAAATGTGAGAGAAGGAGAAAGTGAGTGATAAGATTGTACGACTTCCCCTAAATCAGCCTTTGAATCACAGCACAATCACTCTAAGACAACGGCATAGAGGAGGGGAGGGAGGGAGGGAGGGAGGGAGGGAGGGAGAGAGAGAGAGAGAGAGAGAGAGAGAGAGAGAGAGAGAGAGAGAGAGAGAGAGAGAACATTTATTATTCTGGAGGCTTTCTCTTCGGAGTAGACCGGGCAGGCTGAACAGGAGGTCAACAATTGACTCAATTACAAGACAAACTTCCCAAGAGCCCTACACCCTGGCTCTCAGCAGACCTACTCTCTCAGGCACAAGAGCTTTCCCCTTTATTTCTCTTCTCTCCTTTGCTCTCTGTCTTTTCTCTCCCTTTCTTTTCCTACCCCTCGTCATAAATGTTTGAATGTTTGCCCCACCCCAGGTAGGAGAGAGCGTAGCCCCTTTCATCCACTCTAGGATTCCTCTCCGTCTTTCTGTCTGATAAGTGGTGGCAAGAAGGAGAACGGCCGATAGATGGTGAGATGGAGAGGGAATAAGTGCTAGTTTGAGGGGGAGAAGGCATCTCTTTGTCTCACTCTTGTTCTATCCTGAAGTGAATGGAGAAGTAGATGGTGACCTAAACAGAGGGGTCTAGTTCAAAAAGGTAAATCAGCTCCACTTGTATTACCAAGAAGCTCAAGATGCAATTATAGTAAACTGGTAGACAGAATTAGTAGCAGCTGATGAAGTGTTCCTGATATAAATATCCTTTACTCGGCCTGGGTTTGACAAAGACAGGTTTTCTGAATACACAATACTACTGAATACCGAATACTACTGTAGACTTTACATAGCCGTTCATTCATTCATTCATTTGCAGCACTGCTTTATCCTACTAGAGATGTGGGAGGCTGAAGCCTATCTCACCTGACTCTCGGCAAAGACGGTGTACACCCTGAACAGTTCGCCAGACCCTTGCAGGGCCAATACACACAACCATTCATACTCATATTCAGACAGGGACAATTTGGAACAGCCAATTAGCCAAATGTGCATGGCTTTGGACTCTGGAAGGAAGCCAGAGTACCCAGAGAAACCTTACATAAGTACGGGGATAACATGCAACTTCACACAGAAACGCCTTTACCAAGCCCGAGATTTGAACCTAGGACCTTCGTTCTGTGAGGTGGATGTGTTAACCACTATGTCACTGTGCTGTGAAACGACACTTGGAGTGTATAGTACCAAGGACAGTAGTCAACACTTCTATAATATGTATATCTGCACTTGCAAATACTTCCTATTAGTGTTGGGAATCTGCAATGTACAGCCTGTTTGAGTTATCTGTGGTTGGGTCGAGCGAGTTATTTATCTGTGATTTAAAAGGGATTGTGTTGTCTACGCAAATAGAAATTCGAACGGCCAAATGAAATACGCAGTGCACAGCAAACACTACATGCCGGCAAGCGAACGTTCAGAGCGGCAACTTAGACACCTAAAAGTTTTTTTTTTTTTTAAATATGCAAAACAACACAAATGTTTTGGGAAAATATTGACTCGAGCCACAAAATATGCACTTGATATGCACTTGAAATCCCATGCGGGATAATACAGTATAGCAAAATCATATTTCTACATCGGCTGTTTTGTCTCTATTAAACTGCTGTCTACTGCTGTATGGCTTTGTTCATTGCAGACACCCCCATAACCAAAAGAGAAGCTAAATTTGTGGACACTCCCTATGCTTCAGATTTGTTCCAAAATTGAAATGATTACTCCTTTTCCTATACTACACTTCTACCAAGTTTCATAGAAATCGACATGATGATTAACAATATGATAGGAGAAGGACATGTGCATGGTTTTCCTAAGGTTTTGTGCAGAGACTGAAGGGGAGATCACATAGTTGTCCAAGAAGGTTATAAGATCCTGATGTGGGGATGAATCAACTGGGATGAACATCAGTTCAGTTTTGCTGGGATTAAGTTTCAGCTGGGGGTGCTGGCACCCATGATGAGATATCTGCCGGACAAGCAGAGATCTAGGCAGAAACATGGGTGTCAAAGGGAGCAAAAGAGTGGAGAAGTTGAGTGGCATCTGCATGGCAGTGGTATGGGGATCCATGTAAGAATATGACATCACTGATAAAAAGGTTTGGTGAATGAATGAATGACTTATGCATCTCAGGCTTGGTGGATGTCGCTAAAATGAATATTACCCTCTTTCTTTACTTTGCAGTCAAAGCTGCTTGTAGAACATAAATAAACAGTCATGGGAAAACACAAGTGCAATGCATGGAAATTGTTTGGAAATCGTTTATTAATTTATAACAGTTTTGAACAAGGAAACATTTCACCCTTTAATACAGTGCCTACAGATTAAGTAAATATATTTGAATAAAACCACAGTGAAATAATTAATTTCCGTTATTTATTTAACAAAAACATCAGTAGATGTAATATTCTTCTGTGGAGAAAGTACGTCTCAGTCTGGCGTATGCTTTCTGATGGCATATCACTCCAAAACACTCCAGAATGCGCTGTTATACAAAAATAACTTTTTTGTATTATTCTTGTACAACAGCATGTGTTATCCCTTACATATCATCTATGAGATTCTATTGTATTCCTCTGTAACTCTGTGTTCAAACTTGTGAAAAAGCAGGAGGCAGCTGTTCATTTTCTCTGTGCAACACAACATAGAGCTATGATTTCAGTGTCAGGGACAAGCAACAAAGTTCCTACATTAGAAACTATACTTGAGTAATTTACTTGTTAAAAAAAAAAAACTGGTATGAAGAACTTAACCAATATGCAAAATGTCCAATGTGCAAACTTGAAAAAGTAAAAAGTATTTGTGTTTTATTTAATTAGTTTTTAGTAGTACAAAAAGATAGGTAATGCTTATTGTATACTTCCCAGACACATCTTTACACAACATGGACATCGACATTTTTTCCTCACAGAAGTTGAACCCATATACACTATTTCAGCACCTGACCTCCCTGTTTTTCCCCATGCACAGTCAGTGGGCACCAGTCTGCAAGGACACAAAATGTTAGTGATATGAAGAAATTGCTTTATGCGCACAATGTGCAGACAGAAGTATGATCAAATGTGACTACATGAAATTTTAACTCAAGGCTCGATCCCATTTGGATGATTCTTTGGCGACTGCCTGTGATTTTTTGAGTTGCCGACTGTCAGTGATGATCTGCAATGATCGGCAGTGGTTGGCAACCATTTTTGACTGCCTTCTTTGTAGTTGGCGACCATATTGCTAACTATCCCCAACTATGGTCGCAGATAGTCACGGACAGTTGCAGATTGTCTGAGACTGTCTGAGACTTTGTTGGCTACCATCAGCAACTGTAGCCGCAGACCAAGCTGATGATATTCATAGCCATAGATATTGGACCAAGGACGGGACCTGGAGGTACCTCAAATGATGAAACTTTTAAAGTGCAGGAAAATAAAACAAACAAACAAACAAGGTATTTATCTATTAAATTAAAGAGAAATAGATAAGGGGAAGAACATTATGACAGAATGTACAAGTAAAAGGAGAAGAGTGCTTTTTTACTGTATTTCACCATTTCTTTATTTAACTTTATTCAATAAACTTGAAATGGTGAAATACGGCGTTGTATCTGTGTTTTGCACCAAGACAAATTATACAAACAAAAACAAATAAATTAAATTAATTAACTGTTAGTTAAAATAAGCAAGACGGGTTTTGAACTCGAGTCTGTGGGTTAAAAATGCGCAGCTCTGCACCTGCGTATGTCCTAACTGCCTGAGCTAATATTATGCTGGATCGAAGCGGTGAATACCCTTTACTTGTACTCTTCCAAAAGTACGGCTAGATCAAGTTTAATGTTTAGTCACGACTTATCTTGGCTGTCTATGTTATGTCCTTGTCCCAGTCTGTACTAACAGTGATTAACATGAAAACCATTTAAGCTTGAAAAAAACGTGTAGATCGGGGTTTTTTACATGGACTCAATTTCGGTTTTATAAGCTGACGCATGTCTACTCATCTGAAAATCTGTGACACTTTTGTGATCGACCACAATGGTCTCAGACTGTCAGCAATATAATCGACAGTCACCGATTAGTAGATTATCGTGTGTAATTGTCCAACATTTGGGAAAGTTTTTTAAAATGGGACGATTGTCCACAACAGGTGGATTCCTTGCTGTCAGTCACTGACAGTCAGCGATATGGTCTATGATCCCGAACTAAAAATTGACCATTGTCGGCCTTTATCGCCCAAATGACTTCGAGCCTTTACATGCAAACATTTGGTCTCAGGGTAATACTGCCTCATGTACTGCCTATAAAAATTAATTTCAATTGGGTTCAAATCTGGACTTTGACAAGGCCATTCCATAACTCCGTTTCTTGTTTTTTAGTCATTCCTTGGTGGACCTGCTAGTGTGTTTAGGATCTTTATCCTGTTGAAATGTCCTGTTCAACTTCAGTTTTCAGACAGATGATCTCAAATTAACAAGCACTCTTTGATATGATGCAGAATTCATAGTTGAGTCACTGACTGCAAGGTGCCCAATTCTGAGGCAGTGAAGCAACCCCAAACCACAACATTTCCACCACCACACTTTAATACCACAAGTTAATATGAGGTTCCTGTCCTGTTCACATGTGTACTTTGCCAAACAACTCTATGATTTATCAAGCCAGAATACATTATTCCATAAGAGCTTGTCTTTGCATATATTTTGACTAGCAAACTGTACTCTTGCTGTTACTGTCTTTGTGGACAGCAAAGACTTTTTCCTGGCATGCCTCCCATGTAGGTAAAATGTATCAAATCTCTTTCTGATTGGTTGTGAATGAGTTACCTGCAGATCCTGTGATGAAATTTTTGAGTTCTTGGAAAACGTTTACTTTTTTAATTATTTTTATTTTTTACAAAAAACAGTCTGATTCCGTTCCCCCCTTTTTCTGAAGGCCTTAGAGAGTTCTTTAGATCTTGACGTGTTGACACCACACACTTCAATATGTCAGGTTTAAATAAGACAGGTTCCACCTGCAGGAAGTTCTAATCAATGGCGCCTGATCCATAACATGTGATTCTAATTTTATGGATTTCAAGTGGTGAAAACTCAAAGGGTGTACATTTTCCCCAGGTGACTGATATGTTGCTTGTTTATTTAAATTCTTCTGTATTCTTAAGGGTTTTTTTATATACTGTTGGGATTTGAGAACAATTTAGAACCATTTGGTTTTATGAGTGTGTTCATGAATGTGTGTGTATATGTAATATGATCAGCATGAAATCGTTAGCATAGTGTGTGTGTGTGTGTGTGTGTGTGTGTGTGTGTGTGTGTGTGTGTGTGTGTGTGTGTGTGTGTGTGTGCTTTCT
>JBCNYH010000006.1:24073192-24094457 GCA_039654325.1 Tandanus tandanus
CGCTGATAGTGGGGCTTGAACCCCCAACCTTGGGATCAGTAATCCAGCACCCTACCACCAGGCCACCACTGCCCCTTTTTTGTATTATTATTATTATTATTATTATTATTATTATTATTATTATTAATAATAATAATAATAATAATAATAAATGCCCAGATAGCTCAGTTGGTAGACCATCAGGCTTTTCAGGCAGCCATGGCCAAATGGTTAGAGAAGCGGGTTTGGGACCTGAAGGTCGCTGGACCTATTCCCGAACCAGCAGAAAAAATGCTGGGGGCTCGGGGGAGTGATATATATATACAGGTCTAATGGTGTCTAAATTACACTGGGTGAAAGTATAACAGGTACAGGGTCCCTAGAATAAGTGCATCTGCTTGTAGTGTATCAGAAAAAGGCATGCAAAAATTAAATTGCAGAATTAAGAATAAAAGCTCACTAAACACATTAACTGAGCAGGTATCATGCAACATTAGTTGTATATATTATTACCTGCAGTAAGAACAGCATCAGTGACAATCATTGTGGTTTTCCGGAGAAGACACTTTTAAACAGACATGCTTATCAAGCTGATGTGGAACTCTGTACAGAAATATTTCACATCCAATCCCAATTATATTTTTCAGCAAACTATACAGTACTATGCTGCTTTAGCAATTAATATCTGAAAAAAGCACTTCTGTCCTCCACATGTAATGTCTACTTTCTGGAGAAGACATTTTTGACGGACAATGGATCCCGACAAAGCCACTTAGATTATAAATAGAGCTTAAAAACAGCAGAACATGTTTCTAGACTGTATGCAAACACACCTCAAAAAGTAAAAGTTTTTAATTAAATAAATTAAAAAAAAAGGATAGTAATTTGGAGTGCAGTTCAGAATTTTTTATCAGATAAAAGCTACTATTTTTATTACAGTGGAGAGAATTGAATTCTGTACTTGGTCAAAATTTGAGCAATATTTTCCTCTGATAACATTATTTATCAGAATTGAGAAAAGATTTCACTAGTGTAGCTGGGACTACTCTTCCTCTATACAACAGTAAACAAGAGACAGTCAAAAGTATGCAAGTGCCTACTTAAAGGGGTCCCTTGTATAATTTTAAAAAGACAACCCTGACCATAAAACAGCCCTTATATAATAATAATTATTATTATTATTATTATGTTAAGCAATATTATTTATTTATTCATTCATTCATTCATTCATTCATTCATTCATTTATTTATTTATTTATTTGACCAATCCAGGACTTAGGTCCTCCTCACAGCAAGAAAGTTTTGGGTTCATGTCCTGGGCTCAGGCGTTTCTGTTTGGAGTTTGCATTCTCCCAGGGCTTGCATGGGTTTCCTCCAGGTACTCCAATTTCCTCCTACAGTCCAAATATATGCACATTAGACTAATTGGCTATTCTAAACTGACCCTAGGTGTGAGTGTGAATGGTTGTTTGTGTTGGCCCTGCGATGGTCTGGTGAACTGTTCAGGGTGTACCCCACCTTCGCCCAGTGTTGACTGAGATAGGCTTCAGCCCCCCTGCAACCCTAGTAGGAGTAAGCGGTTAGGCAAATGAATGACTCATGAGGACCGAGGTACTAGCATAAAAAGAGCATAAAAAGTAACAAAATGAAAATCAATTCTGGTCAAATGTGTTATTTATTTGCTTCTTACATAAACCTCTTTTAAAAAAACTTGTTAAACACAAGAACAGGAGATATAACACAAAAATGCCAACAGCAACAATAACAATATTCTGGAACTCGATAAAAAAAAGTCAAGTAGCAACATTCATAATGTTTCTCTTTAGCAATGTCTGTTTTGGCAAAGTCTGTGAAATAAAAAACACGATCAATTCCAAAACTTCATCTTCCTCCAAATCTGCAGCCACACCTTCAGCGCAGAGGTTTCTGTAAAATGTGACTTCTCTGGGGTGAATTACATATTCACATGTGGCATGGAAGTCATTATATTTTTTTTTTTTTTTTTTTTTGACTGACAGACTGATATGCTCTTAAATAATGATTAGATGTTAGAAGTTAGAGATGTGTGTGTTAGAGATGGTAGAGATCCTTCTAAACCTCTCAGCTGCCCCAAGATGAAAATCTCAGTTGGTAAATAAGTGTGTACTCCTAAATCAGGGTGGATGTGCAACAACAAAACATGAAACAACAAATTGATTCTTGCTTCACCAGGAAGGGAGGGTTACATTACAGTTTGATTATAGTGGTGTATAAACCAGGTGAGCAGCAACATTCTGAATGCTCTTTAGAAGAGGAGATATCACATATGAAGGGCAGCAAGACAATAATTGCAGCAGTTATGTCTAGAAATAGCTAGAGCTTGATTTAGTCACTGAGCAGACTGTACAGTCATAAAACCTGCTATTTTAATTGAGTCGGATCAGTTTGCTGCCCCCAAACTGGGCAGAATAGTGAGATTTTAACCAGTGATTGTGTTTCATTACCTACCTATGGCTAAAATTTATTCTTTCAATTAAGAAAATGAAATTGTAACAAAAACAAAGCAGCTAAATATGCAAAACAGTAATGTTTACAGAGAATAAAGATTGGAAACTTTAATTTAATGGTTCTCTACACAATCAAAACACAGTAAACTTACTCACTCACTCATTTGCTAAGCCGTTTAATCCCAATAGGGCTGCGGGGAGGCTGGAGCCTATCTCAGCCAACACTAAACAAAGGCGAGGGATACCCATTGCAGGGCCAACACATGCACAACCATTCACAGTCTTTGGACTGGGGGATGAAACCGGAGTACCCGGAGGAAACCCATGCATGCACAGGGAGAACATGCAAACTCCACACAGAAACACTGGGACTGGAACCTAGGACCTTCTTGCTGTGACGTGGATGTGCTAACCACAACGCCACCATGCCACCCCAATCCCAGTAAAGTGTACCAATACTTTGAACATACTGAGAGGTTAGATTGCAAACAAAAAAAAACAAAACACAGATGCAGTTGTGGTTTTCAGTGGATAAATCACAAATCACTTCCTGTCCTATTCATGAGAATGCTCAGTTCCCTTATTTTATATCCTAAATAGGGTAGAAACTAAGTATATAGGAAGTCATTGGATATTTTTTCCAACAGTAATCTAATAGCAAGCAAAGCAGAATCTTGCTCACTTTCCATGTTACAGGCCTCAAGTCCTCCACTCCACCACCTACTCCCCTCACTTATAGTGTACATTGTGCACAAAATCCCTTGCTGCATGAGATGGTAAGCTGGTCCTGTTCAGCGATGTTGGGTAAAGGATCTTGACACTTTGGCTCCACTTTTTTGCCAAAAGTTTTCTGCCAAACATCCCAAGAATGGCTTTCTATTCACTTTTTTATTTATTTATTTATTTATTATTATTATTTTTTTTACATCTTTGGTGGATTTAGTTGGATCATATAGTTTTTTTAAATCAAACAATAAATGCAGGATAAAAAAATGTTCTTTGGGATTAATAAGTAAAATAAATACTACTCAATAAATTGATGTTTACTTTTGAAAGTGTGTGAAACTTAATCAGCCATTAGACTAGCCTGCTATTGGCTATGTTATTTCTGTAAGAGAAGCAAATCAAGAAGAAAACATGAATCAGGTCATGTATAATGATAGAGGAATGGTCTGTGTAACATCAGCACCTGCTTGCACCACGGACTCCAGTTCCCAGCATCCCCAGCAGCGTTCAAACAAGCTGCTGAGGATTGCGATTCCCATCATGCACTTTACTGATCACAGTTCCTTAACTTCTAACGCACAGCATCTGTTCACAATCACCACCATATAATTTAAGGATTGTAGCTTTCACTGTTCATTGTGAAATACACACTCTGCCTTTTTGTTCCAGATGTTAGCGTCCACCTTTTATTTTATCAACATTGATCACTTACTGACATTCTGATTGACTAAGAGCTTGTCTACTGTTCTGGATTTGTTTGGGTTGATGTCTGCAATAAATTATTTTTTCCTTTTACATCAATCTCACCCTATATCCATGATCTTCTGCGTCTTTCCAGAAGTTTATGAGTAAAAAAGAGGGGAAAAACCTCAACACAGAAATCTAACACAGTACGGCCCAATCTGACACGGTGTATTATAAATGTATAGCATTACATAAAGAGAAATATGTGGCATTTCCTAATTCTTACCTTGAATGCTCAGAAATATGTACTATAAGCACTGAAAGAGAACCAACATCCAATGATGAGCTAATGGCTTGGCAATAAGAGGTTTCATGAAAGCAGAGGAAAAGTCTTCTGCCTCTCCTCTAGCTCAGATCATGTGACCTATTTGGCACAAGGCTGTTATATATCTAACCGGAGCCATGAATACCATAATAGATGGAGTTAATCAGAGCGTTCTCCCCCACACCGAGCCACAATGCTAGTAGTATGAAGTTATAAATGAAATGTGACCAGTTCTCACATCATCCGTAACCCCATGGTAATAATGATCAGTTTGTAATATAGACTAGTGTGCATCGTTAATTTTCACTGAGGACTGTTGCAATCAGTGAACTTTGGCTGTGAGTTGATCTCAGAAGTCTCTGTTACACATGTCAGCTCTGAGCAGACTGATTTCTGTCTGGATTCTTCCTTCCTCCCCCAACCATGCAAGAAGCAGATGACCCCTCTGAGTGCGTTCCCTCAAACCTGAAATAGGGGTGTGTGCTGATGACACACACTCAAACAGGAAGTCAGGGCTAATGACTAGCAGATGGTGGATGTGATTGAAGTGCCAGGATCTGGATTTCGTCAAGGTCTGTGACTGCAATTTGTTTGGGTATTGTTCCTGATCAGTCTGAGTGAAGTAGAGAGGCTGGATTTAAGATCTCACACTGAAGTTGTGACAGGCGTTCCCTCCCAAAAGTAATATAAGCCACGTCTCATTTGATTATTGCACAGTTGACGTTCTCATTTGGATTATGCTGCTGAAATACAGGCAGCTGCCATCTAGTGTAAAGTGTACAAGTAAGATGTGGCACAGACTTGTGAGACGAAAAGATAACATCCAGCATCCAGAGCTACAACCTTGAGAGGAATTTATGGAGACGTGTGTTTGTAGCGCCAACACCAGTGTGTCTGTGTATGTGTGTAACTGTGCGAAGGTTTGTACGACACCATTCCAAGTACTGTGACTGCCCACTGCTTTCACTACAGCTACCTTGGGGCCCCTTTAGCTCCTCCTTTGAGATCTGTGGCTTGTTATCTGATAGTCACTAAGTGGTGAAACATAAACAGAGAGAGAGAGAGAGAAAGGGGAGAAACCTCAAAGATATGAGAGGTTCCTTTTGACTAAAGGAAGTATGTAAAGTCAGGAGAATAGAAAGTGAGAAAGGAAATAAAGGCAAAGCTGCAAACAAAGCATAATCATTCATTCGGTTTATTTTTTAGAAGGAAAGATGGATGTGTTGTGCAAAATTAGGAGTTTATCGATGTTTATATCCAATGGGAGGAAAATGAGTCTCGAGAATCCCAAAAATACTCATGGCACACATTTTACCACTCTTCAAACTTCTCAGCAAACACAGAAAATCACTCCTTAGGCATCACACTCATGACATAATTATTCACTACGCCCAGCAAGTCTCAATGTTTGTTACTGACTCACATTCTAGTAATCACTCGACAGAGGGTGTCACCATTCCCCTCCTCTTACTACCAACCCATGAGCAGCTCCCACTCCAGCTGTCTCAACCAGATGTGGCTGCAGTTGGCCAGCGGAGGCCCTTATTCCCTCTAATCACATGGACGTTTGACATTATTGAATGATTCGCCACACGGAAATGTTTAAGTCAGCATAATTAATTTTTACAACGATATAGATGTAGTATTTATTAAGATGGAGCCACAAGGTCTGGCTATTATACACTGCCAAATGGATTTGCTGTTGTGTATTGTTCAGAGTCAGTCTCACACTTAGTGTCTAAACACATGGATGTAGTTATAATAGATGTACGCCCTTCATTTAAAGAGAAGACAGCTTCGTGTAGATGGAAATTCTACTGATGCATTTTGTCTGTACATAAATGTGTTATAATTGATCACATCTATGTTACAGAGTGCTTTTGATACTATATTGTAATGCTTTGATGTCAATTTGATTTTGGGTGTAAAAAGAAAAGGGCAGAAAAACTTATGCAGTTAATAATCATAACCCTTCCCCCATGCCCAGGTATGTGATATATCACTACCCATAGCATTTTGTTTCTCCATCCACACTTAAAAAGTAACACTGAAAATATAAACTTTCCAAAATGTTGTTTATGATGCATATGATCCCCAAAAGTCCAAGCTGGGTGAACTTACTCCTTGCTCCTTTTTAATTTCACATTTGACTGCTTTGTATCATATACAAGTAAGACTGGAGCATACAATTTTAGTATTAACAGAGAACTTTTGGGAAACAGACTGAAAGCACTGCTGTGGGTTTCAAAAATTGGTGCACTATGTCGAAGGGCGCACTCAGACTGGGCAATCTGTTCTGCTGCCAAGAGCATTTGATCCCAAAGACTGGTTTGTTTGACTAGTGTGATCATTTTGTACTGGTCTTAGGGGTGGTCCCCTTGGATTGGTTATAATAGGTGCACTCAGGCACCATTAATTAAATGGCTCCCAATTAAATTTCGAATCGAATATAAATTGCTACTTTTAACCTATAAAGCACTTAATGGTCTTGCGCCACATTATCTTAGCGAACTTCTTGTTGTTTATGTTCCAGCACACGCCCTTAGATCAAAAGGTTCAGGCTGCTTAGTGATACCTCGAATACTGAGTGTAACAACCTCATCTGATCCTCTCCCATCATCCAATCAGCAAGTATCTTCACCCGAATACTAACCAATGGACTTTGCCACCTCATTATTCAACCATTGCACACACCTGTTGCAAGCTTGTCATTTCTGGTCACCTGATCCATCTGCAACTCCAAATAAACTCTGTAGCTTACCTTTATGAAATCTTGTTGTGTTTTTCCCAAAATGGTTATTTTGATCTTGACCTTTTTGCTTACCAAACCCTTTGTTGTTCCTCTGCAAGCTGATCTTTTCTTACTTTGTTATTAAAAGTCTTTCTTTTGGGCAATCTTTCGCATTTGTGTTCAGTATTTCCACAAAGACGTTACACTGAGGACTACTGCAGGGAGCAGAGCTTTCTCTTACAAAGCCCCACAGTTATGGAATAACCTTCCAGTTATTGTTCGGGACTCAGACACAGTCTCTGTTTTTAAGACTAGGCTGAAAACGTACTTGTTTTTGTTAAGCATTTTGTTAATAGCCTTTTATTAGGTAAAGGAGCAGATCTGGGGGTTTCCAGGCATTGAGAGTTCTGGTAAACTGTGATGTTGGGATGCTGTCGCTCCCTCATTCTACATGCTCACCCAGGTCCGCTGACAATGGAGTGGCTGAGGTATACGTGCTGCTTCTGGGATGCCGGTAATTCTGATTCTTCTGCTTTCTGAGTCCTGTGGTCTGTCCTGGTGTGCTGATGCTGGCTGTAGTTCTTCTCATCTTGGAAGCCCCTCGCTCCTGCTGATGAAGATCCATATGGGCTTAGATGTGCACTCAGACTGTGAAGATGACTTTTCACTGCTGGTGATATAAACTGTTTTGCTACAATTATATAGGGCTTACAGTTGTGGTATAACCAACGGGACTACATGTTGGACTGTAATAAAGTTTCTCTTATGATGTTTTGTATGTTATGGTTTCACCCAAATGAGGATGGGTTTCCCTTTTCAGCTGGGTTTCCTCTCAAGGTTTCTTCCTCTGGTCAACTGAGGGAGTTTTTCCTTGCCACTGTCACTGCGGGCTTGCTCATTGGGGATGTGTAGGGGTTGTAGAAAAATGTTTAAATGACTTTTTACTATGTAAAGCTGCTTTGCGACAATGTCAACTGTAAAAAGCACTATACAATTAAAACTGAAACTTAATTAATTGGGCTTGTGCACATGTGTATGATGTGCACTGCTGTCTATAAATAATCTTATGCATGCAGAACAATTTACTGAAACTCGCTGTGTTGCATAAATAGATAAATCTGTACGGTATATGAGGGAACCTTGTTTCACCATGCCCAAAACAACTCCAAATAAGCTGTCATGCCATGCGTGAGTACATTTCTAAAACACAAAATGTTGCACTGGGTTAGGTAAACGCACTCAGGACCAGAACGTTAAGCTCAGTGTGAACACAGGCCGGGGGGGGGGGGGACAGTAGCTCCTGGGTGCAGTACACAGAGATCATGCCTAGTGTGAGTATGCCCTAACCGCATCTCAGAGATGTCAGGATCTGGGCTTTTTTAACTGCTTTTTAACACAGTAATGACATCACCCTCACAGTGGTGTCGTCTTCATGAACTCACATGTAATCTGTACTGGCACTGAGTTGCACTCACTCAAAAGACTAGTAAAGGTTCATTAAGACCATATGGTCATCATATGGACCAGGTCTAAACGGGCCAACATAACATCAAACCACTAACGAGTGCCCTTTGCATTTACACTCTGCTGCCCCACACAGTATACAGTGGGATTTGAGATAGGCTGTGAGATACAATGGAGTGAAACATGTGCAGTGATCCACCCTCGACCATGCACTCCATCAAACGCTCACACTGTACCACCAAGGGTGCAATGAGCCGATCACCCACAAAGGGATATTTATATTTATGGCCCTTTTTGCCACCTGCTGTGTTAAGTCAGAGCACAGCAGAGTTATTGCCCGACTGCAGCTGCTGATGGTCATCCCTCTTACCCACAATCCCCCATTCATGTCCAGGCTGTGGATTCAGGACTTACGCAAAGTTAGGCCTCACAGCCAAACCACAGAGCAGGGCCTTACTCCAGGACATGCCTTCACCACTGTATTTACAAACACTACTCCATCAAGAAGGCATGGCAGAGACGACGCCTTGCTACAATGCTCTTTGCAAATCATGGGGTTGTGATGCACAGCACAGTGACAGTGTTGCCAGGTCTGTGGTTTTCCTGCAGCACTGGGCCATGTTTGAACTACTACTGCAGACTGTAGGATGTAGTTTAGGCACTGTGCTTATGTTATGCTAACTAGAGGCCCCCGATGAGGGAATCGCACCGGCCGCTACCTAGCAATTATAGACAAATGGTGGCCATTTTGCTGACCTTGAACTTTTCATAAACTTGTTTCAGGCTTTGGACATAAGTTGCTACCCTGAAAATGGCAAGCAGTTCTTGAGGTATAGGTGTGTGTAGCCACACACACACACACACACGCACACACAGAATAATAATAATAATAAATAAATAAAGCACAAACTGACTTTCACAAAATGAAAGCAATACCAGCTATGCTATCATGGCTAGTAATCAATCAAGTCACAATGATTAAGATGATTTTTTTTCTCTTATTAGGAAATGCATAGTGCTGCACGGGGACTCAGTGGTTAGCACTGACACTTCACAGCAAGAAGGTTCCTGGTTTGAATCTCAGCTAAGGAAATTTCTGTGTGGAGCTTGCATGTTCTCCCTGTGCTTGTTTGGGTACTCCAGTTTCCTCCTACAATCCAAAAACATGCACATTAGGTTAACTGGCTACTCCAAATTACTGATGTGTGTGAATGTGTGACTGGTTGTTTATCCATGCAATAGACTGACTCCAGCTTCCCTGCATACCACAGATAAGTGGTACAGATAATGCATGGAGGGATAGCAAATGCATATAATATTGCACATGCATGTACAGGGGTTGTATATGTAACAGTGTAGTTCAACAAGGATGCAACACTCTGATACTGGCTACTAGTCTAAAACACTGGACTAGCAATGGAACGAACATAACATGTTTTCCAAGCTAATGTATTTTCCCCCGCGTACATGTGTCATACTGATTCACCCAACACAGAGCTTACACATACTGTACGAACCAAGGACAACAGTCATGGAAAATCTACTTTCAATTAATTTCCCAGGACCTCCCTGTTCCTATACGTGTTTTCACCAAGATCTCTGCTTTCATGCACTTTCATTTCACAAGAGCATGGAAGTATGTTTAGTTCCATCTAGGGCATATTTACTCCTTGTACCCATTGATCCTGCACTAAGATCTGGATATGTGTCAGGATAAATCAGTTACTAAAGATGAATCAATGAAGAAATGATATCCAGCGGCACAGTGGCGCAACACAGAAAGAAGGCCTGGGTTCGATTCCCTGTCTCAGGTGTTCCTGTGTGCTTGCGTGGGTTTCCTCCAGGTACTCTGGTTTCCTCCCACAATCCAAAAACATGCACAGTAGGCTTATTGGCTGTTCCAAATCATCCCTAGGTGTGAGTGTATGATTGGTTGTAAATGTGCTGGCCCTGGGTGTACCCCGCCCTCACCCAGAGTCGGCTGAGTTGGCTCAAGCCTTTCCATGACCCTAATTAGGATTAAGCGGCCTAGAAAATGAATGAATGATAATCCTGACCAAATACATAAGATTTACTGCTTTTAACATATCTCTGATTAATTGTATTGGAATGTGTTATTTTGAAATTTATCATAGTGTTTCACTTTATGAGCAATATACACTGCCTGGCCAAAAAAAAAAATTATTCACACACTCTATTATCAGCATGTAATCTCCATGGTATTGTTGCTTCAACAGGTCAGGTTGAGGCTCAGCAACAATAATGTGGCAATAAAATGAAGTCGGCTGATGAGCTGAATGTACTGAATGAGCAGGTTATCACATCAGTGGACATTTTCTTCCCTGATGGCACGGATATAAAATGGGCTCTCAAATAATGAAAGAGTGGTTCAGGGAGCATGAGGAATTGTTTCCACATGTATTGGCAGCCCAGAGTCCTGACCTTAACCCTTCGGCTAAAAGTTTTCGGGATGTGCTGGAAAAGACTTCATGGAGTGGTTCAGTTTTCCCTCATCAGTTCAAGATGTTCGTGAGAAATGAACCCGGCACTGGATGGAAATATACGTTATGTTGCTTAAGTTTGTTGAGTTTGTAAACTGCCGTGGAGATTACGCACTGAGTTCAAGGCTAAAGGCTATGGTTTGGAAAAGTTTTTTCTTTTCTTTCTTTTTTTTTTTAATGCAGACTTAAAGGCCTTAAATAGCATGAAATCATTTACTTCACAGCACACATTGTGTGAAATATATTAACACATAAAAACGCAGATGCCTGAATAATCATGGATGAGCATTGTTTTTCTTTAATATCGGCTTTTGCCTTATTTGAGTTGCCCACTTTGGTGCACTTGTGTCAAAGGCGCAAGGGATGGTGAACATGGTGTAAACATGGTGGGGCTGTGAGTCCTGCACAGTAACTGCTGAGCACGAGGCAAAGTTTAAGCGCGGCTCTTCCACCCCAGCTGTCGGAGTAAATAGGGGGGTGTTACACACGCCGGAATGCTGGGCATACCGCGGGGCCACTGGGAGGGACACACACACACACACACACACACACACACACACACTATTCCGTTAAATATCTTACTGCTCAGATGCAGGCGCAAAAAGATCTGGGCGCGCAAATAAACGCTTGTTTTTGAACCAAACGTAAGAGCGGATTGGTTTTGCAGTCGAACAAACAGTAAACATTGCCCAGGAACATCATAATAAGCTCTGATTTTGCTCAGAGAGCCGCCTATAAGACACCAAAACACTGTAGTAAGTCCCACTCATGCACTCCAGTACGTGAATAGAAGCGGAGGCGTGTGTGGTGACGTAGCCGCGCTCACAGGGCGGTGTTCTCACGTTCCTGAAAAAAGGGGGAGAAAAAATATCCACATCTGGAATCCAGAGCCCGCGGTTTAGAGGAATCTATAGTAGGATCTTGTAGTAAAGGTGGCTGTGTGTTTTTCTCCCGCTTCATCCTCTTTCTACCAGGTTTCAAGGATTCTTCCCTTCATTCGTAAGTTGGAAGTTTTGGTTTGGGTTTTTCTGGGTTTGGTTTGAACCCACAGGCGCATCTGAAGGAGTAGGAGCATCACAGGACTTGGGCTTTACCGTTATTTCCCCCTCATGGAAAACACTTTCTTTATCATTAATATATTGTTTCATATTATCGCAGCATGATGTTGTATGTAAGATTTTTTTTTTGTGGCCTTTTGCGCAAATCAGCAGCATTTAGTCTTGTTTGGTGTGTGTGGGTGAACAGGGCATGCTTAGTTTTAAACTGATGGGCTGAGTGTAGCCCACGCCCCAAATCCCAAGCTTCAAAATGTAGAAGAAAACAACCACTTTGATTTAAAAAGCCTACTGGGGAAAAAAATAATAAGGTAATGTTAAGTATAGTATAATAAAATATTTTAAAAACCGATTGCAGTGGTTAGCACGTTTGCCTCACAGCAAGAAGGCCTGGGTTCGATTCCCGGGCTCGGGACATTTCTGTGTGGAGTTTGCATGTTCTCCCTGTGCTTGTGTGGGTTTCCTCCGGGTACTCCGATTTCCTCCCACAGTCCAAACACATGCACAGTAGGCTAATTGGCTGTTCCAAATCGCCCCTAGGTATGAGTGTGAGGGTGAGTGGTTGTATTTGTGTTGGCCCTGTGATGGCCTGGCGAGCTGTCCAGGGTGTACCCCGTCTTCACCCAGAGTCGGCTGAGATGGGCGCCAGCCTCCCCAGGACCCTAATTAGGATTAAGCGGCTTAGAAAATTAATTACTGAATTACTAAAAACCTTTAAAATATTCTGGTATACAAAAAAAATTTGAATTAAAAAAACTTTAGAGAAATTGTAAGTCTCATTTCATGAAACAGTAGAAGCACTCTACTATGATTTAGAGTTTACTGCAGTAAATATTTAACTGTATTCAAATTTAAGGAATTCTTGTATATATAATTCATGTCTTAATTGCATTTTATTATTTATTGCATGATTGTAATAATATTTGTTAGTATTTATTTATTTATAATTTATAACACAACTAATAAAATTATGAAATTTTTAATACTTTTACCTCCATAAGGGCACATGGTTCTAAACAAAAATTATGGTAATAAATATATGAAATAATAATATAATAAAATAAAATATGTAATGTTTTTTCAATGTCATGAAATGAATTGTTTATCATATTCACAAATATTTCAAAAGCTATTTCTCCCTCTTTTTTAATCTGGGAATTTGGTGGATTTTTTTCTTCACACAACTTTCTTGTTTTCACTTTGTTCACCATATATACTGTATGTTGATATGAGTCGAGAACCTGTAACATCAAGATGGTAAAGTTTCCCACTTTGCTGTCCTTTTCCCTCACATGCCACTGCTGAGTATAATGTGTATACTAACCCCTGTGCTTTTGAGCAGCTTATCAGCAAATATTAGACCGCCGCTGACAGTGAGTGATTGCTGATAGCAGAGGCAGAGCTGCTGGTTCACTTTGCCATTAGCATGCCATTATTCATAATTACACCCCCCCCCCCCCTCAATGCCAGCCAGACTCAGTGCTGAACATTACAACAAAATAGGTTTGAGGGAAAGGGACCAACCGGTTAATGCTAAGGTGTGAGTTGGGCGGAGTGTGTGTGTGTGTGTGTGTGTGTGTGTGTGTGTGTGTGTGTGTGTGTGTGTGTGTGTGTGTGTGTGTGAGTTAGCGTTGTTGGCTGAGTGTTGAAGCCGTTGAGGCCACACACGAGCACTGCAGCATTCTTTAGTCTTAGAGCTACAGGAAGACAGAGAACTGACTCAAAATTATCATTTTGCTGTCAAGCGAAGAGTTGTACTGTTAGAACTCACAGATATAATTTGCAATATGTATGCTTTTGCTGATCTCTTAGTCTTGGAGGAAAGGCAAGTGTGAGAAATGCTAGGTCTGGAGAGAGTGAAAACCACAGGACTGAGTAAAGGAAAGTTTTTTGTAGAATGAGCAGATTGAGAAGTTAGACCTTCTGGCGGCTCCTGCTAAACCCCAGTGAGTCTGCGATTTTGCTTTCTCATCAAACAAGGATGAAGCTTGATCTTTTTTATGACAAAAATTATCAAGCATTCTTTTAGCACTTATAAACCCATTTGCGCTCATACTGAAAATACTCATATTTATTTATCACTATTATGCTGTAATGGCAGGAGTCCCAGTCTTGGGCATTTGTGGAGTTTCTATGTACCCCCATGCTTGTGTGGGTTTCCTCCAGGTACTCCGGTTTACTTCCACAGTTCAAAGACATGCACCTTAGGCTAAGTGGCTGTTCCATACTTGCCCCTAGGTGTGAGTGTGAATTATTGTGTATGTGTCGCCGTGTGATGGTCTGGCGAGCTGTTCAGGGTGTACCCCACCTTCGGCCAGTGTCAGCTGAGATCCAGGCTCACCGCAACCCTAATATGATTTAGCGGTTGCTGTACTGGTGTTATGTAGGAAAGGGATCAAAATTGTGAAGTTGAAAGGTTCATCTATCCCCTGGTGACCTGTTGAAATTAAGGATATTCTTTTGCCACACCTCCAGTGGAAATGACGTTAATGGCAGTGATATCCCAGCAGATGTACTGACACCTACATAATCTGAATACTCATAGGCTACTGTATACTGCATAAATAAATAGCCTTTACTTGAACAAAACAAACATTCAAAAACAGGAAAAGGACTCTCTCAACATAGGCATACTGCACCTCAACTAGTGCCATGTTGCTAACTTACTAGCTAATATGTTCTGCTCATTTGCATGTCTGCCAACATTAGGTCAACTGGCTAGTCTAACTTGTCCATAGGTGTGAATGTTTGTGTGAGTGGTTGGTTTTGTCTGTGTTAGCTCTGGGATAGACTGGTGACCTTTTCAGGGTGAACCCTGCCTGTCGCTCAAAGTCAGCTGTGATCGGATCCAGATTTCCAAACAACCCTGATGTGTAAGTGGTACAGATGATGGATGGTTGGTTGGATGGATGGATGGATGGATTAATGGATGGATTTAAAGATGTCCTAAAAAGGACTTTCAAAGAGTGCAAAATTGATAACTGGGCCACAGCACCAATGATTGATCAGGATTTCTAAGGAGCACCATGCTAGTCTTGCAAGTTTTACTAGTTTCGTGAAGCATCCTGTTAAATACAGTCAGGTGGGAATACATGACACTCATTAGTTACCATTATGAAAGACTGAGAAGAAATAAAAATGTAATTAATCCTGCACCCTTTTTACCTGATGCTAGGATTAAAATCCTTAGGAGGAGCTCATTAGACGCAACATAAGAATGGGGAAAGGATATTATAAATACAGAAGACAAAGAAGTGAGGAAGATGCTCAAGCAGTGTGCCAGGAACAGAGCCAAAAATTGACTTATAGCCTGGAGCCCTTGTCAGCTCGTAGCATACACTCACACATTGATAAGCACACAAATGTGTAAGCACACCAATTAACAAGCTGAGTGCGAGTCGAAACAGGTTACACAAAGGTTCACGTTCCCATATAAAAGAATGGAAATGTTCAGGAGTGAGATTAAGCAATCCCAAACCCTGTTCAGACGCCATCGAGTCAGTGATGTTTAGCATAATGGCAGTCAAACTGCATGTTGAGATAATGACCTGTTTCTTTGGCAAATCTCCAGATATGCTGAAAATAAGGGATTTCAGATTAGTGTGGTTGTTGCTTTTCTGATCATGTTCGAAGATTAAGCACAAACACACAACCTACTGTACGTCAGTTGCCATGTCAGAGTAGAACATGATCCCAGCCGGCGTCAGAGTTAGTGTGTGTGGTCTGTGTGCATGAGGACACTCAGCATGCCATGAAACCCTTTTCAAAATGTAAATCTTGGTTTCCTTGGCGTTACCTCCTCCAAAAACCAGGCTTGTTCCTACCGTCCTGCTTCTCCTCTTATCCTGTGCCTGCTTATCCTCTCAACTGTTCATCGCTGTCTATCACCATCCCCCAGCTTTCTGTGGTATTTATAGTAAAAGTGATGGTTCTCAAAATATTCAGTGCGCACACACAAGTTCTTGGGCCACCCATCATTATTACTCTTATTATTTTTTTACACAATCATTGGAGCCAACATCAGGGGTTAGTAGAGGGTTATACCGTACTATTCTTGACTTGTGTGTGTGTGGGTGAGTGGGTGGGTGTGTGCGTGCGTGTGTCAGGGCCCAGCCGCTGCAGCTGGGACCCAGCTGTGCATCCCAGCCTTTTGGTGGAGCTGTTTTCCACTCCTCCTCCTCCTCCTCATCTGTTCCATCCCTCCCTACTTCCTCCGTCTGCTACAGGGAGTTCAAAGGGATACATGTGGGCACATTTGGGCGCATTAATAACCCCATACTATGGGATGTAAGACTCTCTGGACACATAACAGAGCATAAAGCAAAAAAAAAAAAAAAAAACATTCAGAAGCACTTCACAGACTGTAGATTCATTTTCAGTTTATCCACTTTATTCCCCCAAATCCATGGGAGGCTGCAGACTCACTCTGTCATACTTTTCCTATTAGTTTGTGTTGTATGTACAGTGGTTCTTGGATGGCATGATATAAACATGAAACTGAATAATAAGCCAGGACTTAATTAAGATGGGGTGAGTGAGTGTTAAATAGAAAATATAAGTTGCTTAGAAGGTTTGAGGATTAAAGGAGAGCAAGAAAGAGAACGTGAGGTATGAGGTGAAGGGAGGGAGGGGGACAGGAAACCACAGGTATGCAGTGCCTAGAGAGAGAAAGAGAGAGAGAGAGAGAGAGAGAGAGAGAGAGAGAGAGAGAGAGAGAGAGAGAGAGAGAGAGAAAGAGAGAGATGGAAGTTTGAAACTTTTTAGATTATTACCTGCATTATGAAAACTCCTCTTTCATATGAGATACTCACAGATGCCTTTCTCTTTCACACCTTTCACATTTACAGCACTTTCTAGTAATCACTCTGTTATCGCCCACTCAAAGCATGTGCTGAAGATCTTCATGCTGACAAACTGATGCACCTGAAATCCCCAGTAATGTCATGTTTCCTGTGCAGATTAGCAAATGTTAAAAAATAACATTGTCTTGTGTGTGGAAGTTCACCTTGAAGTACCCGCTGGCACTGAAGAATTAGTGGGAGTGTGTGTTTTTTTGGGGGGGCTGGGGGTCTTGGGGGCACGTTGGTGTAGTGATTAGCACGTCCGCCTCGCAGCAAAATGGTCCTGGACTCAGTGAGGGTGTTTCTGTGCTTGCCGGGTACTCCGGTTTCCTCCAACAGTCCAAAAACATGGATAGTAGGCTAATTGGCTGTTTCCAGTTGCCCCTTTGAGTGTGAGTGTGAATGGTTGTGTGCATGTTTTCCTGTGAGTTTTCTGGTGAGCTTTTCGGGGTGTACCCCACCTTCGCCCAGTGTAAGCCAAGATAAGGTCCATCCACCCCGCAACCCAGGATTAAGCATGGTTTTTTGTTTTCTAAAAACAAAAGCAGAATCTTGAAACAGAGTTTACCATTAGAAAAAAAGTAATATCTTAAAATGTGGAAAGAGGAGAGAACAAAAGGTCAGGAAATACTTAATTTTTTTTTTTCTGCAGCTCTCCAAAATCTTAAGTCTGTTCCATTCCCCCTCCCTTTCACCCTCACTCCCTCAGGAACAGCAAGCTACATTAGAGCTGCCATTATCCCCTCTAGCTCATAACAGCCAGAACACCCACCTCGACTGTGCTCCATGAGCAGGGGAGAGGGAGGAGAGCAGTGGGGGTTGGGATGAGAGAGTGTGCAAGATGAGCAGTTAAGGAGGGAGGAGGAAAAAGGAGGAAGGGGTACAGATGAGTGCGTCCAGCCCTATGTCTTGTTTTAGAGTTCCTTCTTTCATGGTGACGTGCACTTTTCTGCCGGGACAGTTCCAAACTGTTTATGTTGTAGTTGCCGAGTGCCAAGCGAATGGGAGCAAACAAAGCAATTTGAGGATTAGGGGATAGTGCAAAAGAGAAAAAGAGATGGAGGAGAGTGCTGAATGTGCCTAAAAAGTCATTCTGTTGCATGTTTAACGGGAAGAGAGATAGACAAGGAGTAGTGGTAATAGAGTGATTACAATGATGGATGTTGCCTTATGTGTGGGGTCAGTTACATGTCTGAGAGGCACGAAGTTAAACAGAGTGAGCTCTGTGATGCTGTACAGAACACTGTGTTTTAGACTGGTGTCGTACGCAGATTTTAATACTGCCACTGTGATGCAAATAGTACTAGATAATTTATCCTTGACCAGAATGGATGTATTTTTAAGTGCCATAGTTTCTGATAGTGAGCAGCACAGTGGTGTAGTGGTTAGCATGTCCGCCTCACATCAAGAAGGTCCGGGTTCGGGCGGTTCTGTGTGTAGTCTGCTTGTTCTCCGCATACTTTCGTGGGGTTTTTTTCCTCCCACAGTCCAAAGACATGCATATTAGACTAATTAGCTGTTAAAATTTGCCCGAGGTATGAGTGTGAATTTTTTTGTTTGTTATCCCTGTGAAGCTCTGGCAAGCTGTTCGGGTTGTACCCTGCCTTCACCCAGTGTCAGCTGATATGGGCTCCAGCCTCCCAGCAACCCTGATAGGATTAAGAGGTTTGGAAAATGAGTGTGAGTGAAAAAAAATCATTGTTTTCCATGGGATGCACTTCTTTTACTCTATACAGTGGTATATAGCTAACACACCCAAAGAAACACAACCCCCATGTAATGTTTCCATTCCTTCTCATATCACTTAAAAGATATTCAGAGAATGAAGACACCAAGATGTATTTTCCCATACAAACATGTCTTAAGTTGTTCAAAATTACAAGGTTTTTGTCACATTTTTCATTTCAATTATCATTCACCACACATTCTGTATTAGGGAGAGGTCAGGACTGAAAGCAGGCCAGTTCGTCACCCACATCCTCTTCTTCCGCAGCCATACCTTTATAATGTGTACACAATGTGGTTTATCATTGTCTTGATGAATTATGCAGGGGCATCCCTGGATAAAATGTTGCTCCAAAATCTCTATGCACTAGTCCTGCCACCACAGATGTGGAATGACAATGAAATGACAAAACCTCGTACAATACCAGACCCTGGATTTTGGACTTGTTGTTAAGTCCGTTTTGTCTTTAGTCTAGAGCACACTGCCTCAATTTCTTCCAAAAAAGTATCAGAATATTGATTCATCTAACCACGATGCACGTTTCCACTATGTGATGTTCCATCCCAGATGTCTCCAAGCCGAAACAAGTGGTCGGCTTCTTTTTGCAAAGCAAAGTTTTAACTGGCATTTGTAGAAGTAACTCTGTATTGTGGTGCTTGACAAAGGTTTGCCAAAGTAATCCCAAGTCCATGTGGTTATATCAGTTATAGAAGGATGTCAGTTCTTGATATAGTGTCATCTGATGGATCGGAAATCACGGGTGTTCAGCTGATATTTCTTGACACGTTTAATGATATTGCGTACCGTAGAGGGTGATATATACAAATCGTTTCCTGTCTTTCTTAGAGGTGTGTTGTTTTTAAACATTTCAGTTATTTTCCTAGGCATCACAATGGCGTATTATATAGCACATCTGTCTCACAGCAAGAAGGTCCTGGATTCGAGTCCTGTTCTCGGTGAGAGCGTTTCTCTGCAAAGGTTCTCCCTGTGCTAGTGTGGGTTTTTCTCAGGGTACTCCAGTTTCCTCCCACAGTCCAAAGACATGCACATTAGGCTAATTGGCTGTTCCAAATCCCCAGGTTTGATTGTAAGTGTAAATGATTGTGTGTGTATGTGTTGGCTCTGTGATGCACTGGCGAACTGTTCAGGGTGTACCCTGCCTTTGCCCAGAAATAAATGAATGAATGAATTAATAATTTCCCCATGCATTTGTTAACAAACTGGGCATCCTTTTCTCCACAAAGACTAGACCTTTCCTTGATACTACTTTTATACCAAATGATGATCACATCAACTCACATTATTATTTAATTGTTTTCTCTTCACTAGCCCCCCATCCTACTTATTTTTGGAATGTGTTCATATTCCTGAAACACAGGAGCAGAGGTATGTCAACAAATAAAATGAATTTGATACGACAAAACCAGAAATATCCTGGACTCATACTGTCTGTAATGAAATACAGCTCAAAGTCAATTTAGAAATCACTGCGTTTTTAAATTTATTTACATTTTCCATACCATTGAGACTATTTCTTATTTAGGGTTGTACAATCCTGTTGATTTTGAGCAGGTGTCACCTTAGGCATCGAAGGTCACAGGCATTCAGCGTGTTCTTAGTTCTCCAAGTCCTTTGATATTATGACCTTTGATATTATGAACCGAGAAAAATTGTTCCTAAACTTTTGGATTAATTGTCTGTGTAGTTTTTTACAAGGAAAAACTGTTTGCTCACAAAACACAAAACATGTGGTATGGATTTGATAAGATGATGGAAAAACACACATCCATATTCAGGTGATTGCATCACACAGTTCCTGCAGATTGTTCTGTTGCACTTTGATGCCGTTGTGTCACATCCCAAAGGTGTTGTGATTCAGGAAGTTCAGTGAAGAACATTGATGAAACCAGTTTAAGACGACCTTTGCTTTATGACAAACAAATATGATTATCATTGCATCGTCATCTTGGAAGTAACCATTAGAAGATCGTACATTGTGGCCTTGAAGGGGTCCACATAGTTGCGGCAATACACAAATAGGCTGTGGAATTCAAGTGATGACTGATTGGTATAACAGGCCTAGAGTGTGGCAAGAATATATTCCCCAAACCGTTATACCTCTTGCGCCATCCTCAACTGGAGACACAAGGCAGGTTGGGTCTATGGATTCATTCAATTCAATCCAATTCAGTTTTATTTGTATAGTGCTTTTTATAATTGTCTTTGTTGCAAAGCAGCTTTGCATAGTAAAAGTAATTTAAAAAGGATTTCAACCCCTACACATCTCTAATTAGCAAACCCGCGGTGACAGTGGCAAGGAAAAATTTCCTCAGTTGACACGAGGAAGAAACCTTGAGAGGAACCAGGCTCAAAAGGAAAACCCATCCTCATATGGATGAAACCATTAAATACAAACCATACAAGATAAATATAAACTATATAAGAGAAACCATTTCAGTCCAACATATAGTCCGGTTGGTTATACCACAACTCTAAGTCCTAAATAATTGTAGCAAAAAGAGTTTATATCACCAGCAGTGGAAAGTCATGGGAACTCCAGTCAACATCAGCACACCAGGACAGACCACAGGACTCAGAAAGCAGAAGGATCAGGAGGATCAGTATCACCGGCATCCCAGAAGAAGCATGTGTACCTCAGCAAAAAGACGGGGGGGGGGGGGGGGGCAACCAACCACCCCCCTCCCCACCAAACTGGGTGAGCCCTTCACGGTAGAGAGAGACCAACC
>JBCNYH010000006.1:24190616-24201645 GCA_039654325.1 Tandanus tandanus
CAGGTCATCAGCTGACTTCATTTTATTGCCACATTAATGTTGCTGAGCCTCGACCTGACCAACTGGAGCAACAATGCATTGGAGATTACATGCTGTGATCAAGGCTAAATGCAATCCATGAAAATATGAGAATGTGTGACCTTTTTTTTTTGGCCAGGCAGTGTATAAGGTCACACCTGCAATTTTGCTGCCCATTTTGACGATATTTGCAATCAGTTTCTGAGTTTAAGTGATTCATATCAGCTGAAAAAGAAGATGCTGAAAAAAATTAGGATGCGATAAATGTACATATGCTGATGGGCTTTTGGACAGTATGGTGGTACAGTGATTAGCACATCCACCTCATAGCAAGAACGTTCTGGCTTGCATGGCTTTCCTCCGGGTTCTCTGGTTTTCCCTCACAGTAAAGACATGCACGTTAGGCTAATTGACAGTTCCAAATTGCCCTTAGGTGTGAGTGTGAGTGTAAATAGTTGTGTGTATGTTGACCCTGTGATGGACTGGTGAGCTACTCAGGGTGTACCCTGCCTTCAACCAGTCAGTTGAGATGATCTCCAGCCTCCCGACAACTCTAGTAGGATTAAGCAGCTCGGCAAATGAAAGAATGAATGGGGGGCTTTTCTGCACACAGCATCCGCCAGCGCCTAAAAAGTTCCAGTATCAGTTTCAGTGCCAAGATATTTATAATGTTGCATAAGTTTAACAGCTTGGTCACTGATCACTACAGGAGAGATGACTAAAGGGTCATAATTGCATCTAAAACACTAATGTCTAAAAAGAAAGAGTCGAATCTGTGAATCCTTCTACAACCAGGCCATGCTCAGAGTCATACTTCTGAGGAGAGACGATCACTGAATAGTTGGTGAACATGATATGATGCCCCACATATTGTCTATGGCATTTGTTAGTCTACAACACAAATAAAAGAAGTGAAAGTACACACACTTAGAAGACCTGGTGGATGAGGAGAGAACGTTGTGTCCTTCCATCAAAAAAAATTAATAAAAATCCATCACCCAATAAATCAGGCCGGGATCAATATTGTGGATGCTCTATTGTCTTCCTAATAAAATATGACATTAAAGAGGGATTTAATGAGAATTAAAAGCTGAGAAAAAATAGATAAAATTTAGTCACACAAAAGTGTTTGCTCCATCTAAGTGTGTTTAATAGGGTGCCTGTTGCATCCTCCACACCCCTACCAGATCTATAAGCAAATTTCATGCAATTTCATAACACAAACACTACAGGGCTGTAGTTACATGGTGACTTTGGAGCATTATTTTTCCGCACAGGTTGAATACACGTTACAGTACAGTGAAATTAACTCATAATTACTTATCTTCGCATATTGCAGCTTGTCATACATTTGGGTTCATGCAGAGTCAGCTATGTCATGCAGAGTCAAAGCTGTCAACAGTGGCAGCTTGGTATTATTCTGGCTTGACCCCTGACCATCTAATCAATAATCCAGAATCTTTCGTCACAAAGGCCCTCAGAACCATTCAGAGTTGGAGTTGCACTTCAGCCTCAGATTATAGACTGATGACCAGATATTTTACATCAGGATTTTCCTGTTCAGAGGAATATTGTTCCATCAATTATGGCAACTTTCCCAGGGCCTGAAGCAGAAAAGCATCCCCACACCATCACACTACCACCACAACATTTTATTGTTGGCATGATGTTCTTTTAGTGAAATATTATGTTTAGATTTTAGTGGAGGAAATGTCTTCAAAAAAGTTTAACTTTCAACTCATCAGTCAGAGCATTATCTGAAAAGGCTTTGGGGTTGTCAAGGTGTGTCAAGTTTAATTGAAGCAAAATATAAATAAAACCTGGTTAACAGAATAAACAAGGGCAATTACATTTTTATACTTGACCGTTTGGTGTTGAATAATCTTTTTCATTCAATATATCAAATTATCATTAAAGAAATGTATTCTATGTTTACCCAGGTTGTTGTATATTAAGTTGTCTGTAATAATTAAATGTGAAAGAGTGAAGGGACAGATGTATACACCAATGTGAATAAACAAACATCACAGCCATAATATTAACAACAAACCCTTAACAATAACAAACAGTTACAAGTTAGAATGAGTTCAATTACATAAAACTGATTTCAGTACTGGGTGGTGTGGTGGTGTCGTGGATAGCACATCCACCTCACAGCAAGAAGGTCCTGGGTTCTACTCTCAGGTTCGCGTTTCTGTGTGGAGTTTGCATGTTCTCCCCTTGCTTGTATGGGTTTCCTCTGGGTACTCCAGTTTCCTCCCACATTCCAAAGACATGCACATTAGTCTAACTGACTGTTCCAAATTGTCCATAGGTGTGAGTGTTGCTCACACCTCAGGATGTACCCTGCCTTTACCCAGTGTCGGCTGTGATAGGGGCTACTGCCTCCCTGCACCCCTAGTAGGTTTAAGTGTTTCGGCAAATGAGTGTCTGAGTGATTACAGTTCTTTTATTGAGATGTTGGTATTTATGAATCTTATCAAGTCTAACTGCATAATGGTTTAGAGAGAGCGGATATAAACAATATAGGGTGAGTGGCACAGATATGCATAGCTTCTAGCTTACATACAGTAGATATAAACAGTCACACACATCTGGTAAAGTGGCAGGTTTTTTGTGATGTAGAAAGTGAATCTAAGTTAAATCACATCAGAACTTTTTCACCTTTGTGAAATTGCAACACACTATAAAATCGAGTGGCAAACAACCAGAACTATCTTACAGAAAAAGCCAACAAACAAAATACTTTCAGTAGCCAGCTTGCATAAGTGTGCATACACATATAATAAGGGATGTGGAAGTTATCAGAATCCATCAGAACCTTTCAAACTCATTCGAACTTACAATAAATACTAATCAGTAAATCTACCATTTAAGTGACTGATTAACCCCAGATAAACTACAGTTGCTCCTAGAGGATTATCTCCTTGGTAACATCCAGTTGGAAAAGTCATGGCCATCCAAGAGCTTACCAAGCAGGTAGAAGAACTCATTGTTGAGAAATATCAATGAGGGGAGGGTTATAAAAAAAAAATCCAAGGCAATGAATATACCATATTATATGGCACAACAGCGACATTACTAAGAAAAGGACGTCCCTCTAAAACTGAGAAGACCAGGAGAAAATTGTTCAGGGAAGCTGCCAAGAGGCCTACAGCAACTCACAAAGAATTACTGCAATTTCTTCCAAGTACTGGTTGCTCCCAACAAATGACAGCAACCTCCCAAATTCTTTATCTGTCTGAGGCTCAGGGTAAAGTGGCAAGATGGAAGCCGTTTAAACCTTTTAGAACCTTTTTTAAGGGGAGAAAATATTTTTTCCATTATCCAAGCTCATAAATCATGTGGAATAATGTATTATGATCTTAAGAGATCAAAGTTGACCCTTTTTTTTTAAGCTATAATAATATAAAATGATATGATTAATGAAAAAAAAGAAAACCTCAGCACATCACCTAAAGAACTTCATCCCCACAGAGAGGCATGGTGGTGGCGGCATCATCATGCCTTGAGGCTGTTTTTCTTTAGCTGGAACTGGAATAATAAATATTCCAAATACCAGTCACTTGTGGTGCAAAACCTTAATGCTTGAGCTAAATCACTTTAAGGGGTATTCTCCTTTCGGCATGATAACCAAAAGCACATCTCCAAATAAACAAAGAAAAAGCTTCACCAGAACTAGATCAGGCTTTTACAGGGATTTTGGCCCAGCCAGTGTTATGGAACTAAGTCAAATCTAAAATCTGTGGGGTGACCTGGAGAGGAAAGGACCCAGTCAATCTGCCAGTCTGAACCCTTTTGTAAGCAAGAATGGCTAAATATTGACAAGATGTGCCAAACCCAAATAAAATAAAATGCCATGATAAAATTTAAACCTGATTCAGATAAATATTAGTTTAGGGGCGTGCACTTATGCAACCAGATTATTGTTGTTGCTGTTGTTGTTTATTCCCTAAATTATTTTTATTGTTTTTCAATGATTCTTGCTTCGTTGGTTTATTTTAAGCTCACTGTACCGTATTCTTTAACTTTTATTTTTTTTTACATCACCAAAACCTGCCATCATGACAGGGGTGTGTTGACATTCTATATTCACTGAAGTTTACACAAGTAGTCTTACAGTAAAATTATTTGTCTAAGGCAGGTGTTAGCCTAAACTATGTACTTGATTTTTTTAAATGCTAAAGGTAAGAAAATGACCCCAATCATGAAGTTATGCAAGTTATGCCACCGTGCCACCCTGTATACAATACAATCAGTAGCAAATCAAAACATTCCCTAAGGCACTTTCTAATTAATAATTATTCTACATAAAACATGTTCACAGATTTAGTTCATTAATTTTTTTTTTATTGTCGAATATTGCTCTATAAGTAGCTTACAGGAGAAAACGAATAAACCAGCATTTAGCCATGTGGGTAAAACTTTACAACAGTATTTAAAAACTGCTGAAAACCAAAACCTGCAGTTACTTTAATGAAAGAAAAAAAAAACTACAAGAAAAATACAAAACGACATACATTTTAGGGACTGAGATATATAACTGTATGACACAAGAACTGTCAGTAAATGTCAACTGACGTAAAAGGTCATTTGGCCAAACATTTGGCACAAAAAATACACTGATGGACTCTCCAGTAGGAACTTTATTTCTGTAGTCATTGTGAGCATAAAACAAGGCTCCTGAACTCTGATGCTGCCTTGTACAGTTTGAAGTTTTTCCTTTTTCTTTTTTCTATTCCAAAACCCATGATTCAATTAAATAGTTAAAGATGAAATTTGTAATTGTCCTGCACTGCCTGTGAGGCAAACTGTAATTGGAATGAAAACAGTGACAAACTTTTTCCTTCCCCCTATTCAACCACATCTCCTCTGTTAAAACTATATGTCCTGTGAGCTGTGCTTTAAGGGAATGGTACAGGACTGCGTCGCATTATTCCAGCTCAGAGCACAGCCAATTTCCAGGCAACATTTCAAAACACAATTCTGAGACATCTTTGAAATTCCAGGAGTTTGTACAGTTCTAGAAAGACATTTAAACAGGCCTTGGATCAGGTGAGTGGAGGACTGCTTCAAACCACGCAGAGCAGTATTGTATTTGAGAGCCCGTGGAATAAAGCAGATTGTTTAGGAAGGTTTTTCCAGTGAGAAAGAAGGTTCCTGAAACAACATGGCACAACAATACATGGCCGGCTTACAACATTATTAAGAGAAGAACAACAGTTCATTAAATATCAAACAAAACACTCAAACGTAACAAAAATACCACTTCATTTAATTTCTCCACATATATTAGTTCACTAATCTCCGCCAGCCTTCACGCTGCCCATTGCAATAAGAAGAAAATAAAAAAAATGAATAAATATATAAACTCTAACATTAAAATCCATATGCTCCCTGTGTTCTTTTTCTTCTCTCTCACTTCTTCTTGTCTCTTGCCAAGCCACAGTCAATATAAAATTACCAAAGCACTGGTGCAGATGGGGGTGGTGGGGGGGTTTACTGCACATTTCTTTTTAACATAATGCATTTTAGCTCTTCTTTTGTTCTGTTATTAAAAACAGAGATTTGGACCAATAGTGGCAAAAAGCTCCACCGAATCAATGAGCAAAATACAGAACATACTTCTACCCTTCTATCTGTCACGCAAAACACACACACAGATACCCAGGCGCACACATGCATACATGCACACACTAGAGCCACACTGCTGGAACAATGGAAAAGGGGATTGCATAGCAATTTGGATTGTTAAAAAAGAAATAAAATGACTTGAATTGCAGGTTAGGCTTTAGAACTGTCTTCTTGTTTATGAGTATTGGGTGACTATTGCTGATTTTATTTTATAGAATTTAGTTCATGGAGGTTAATGTCTTTTTTTTTCTGCCAACGCAAAATGTGTGGTTTTCTTAAAGTCGCTGCAAACAATACAATGAAAAACACTTGCAAGGAGACATCACACACACACGAACATAAAATAAGCCTCTTGATTCAATTTGAAAACACATGTTTTTTTGTGTGTGACTTTGTGCTCACTAAAGGCCAGTTGGCCGACCGTTTCTCAAGCACTTCTATCCAGCCATTCATCCATCCATCATCCACCAGGATGGAATTTGTGGCATCGCTGCAGTTTAATGAACAGTTGCATGGATCACATTTGGCTCCCTTTCCATGCGTCTTAGATTCCTATGGTTCACAGTGAGCAGGTTCTACTGCTGTCCAGGTTCCATGCCAGGGTCAGAGAGATCTGGATGGGCCAGATCCAAAGATCTGGTCATATTCACTGAGGATAAGTTCTACTGCCTGGTTCTGGTAAACCATGTTAATGGCCATGTTCGCACAGTCGCTCTGCGGACGCAGCAGAGTTGGCCCGAAGACGATCCCGATGTTCTGTGTTGTCATGCGATTGCTATCTGAGTGCTCCATCACCCTACAAATGTAGAAAGAGGAAACAAGATACTGTGTGAGTGTACATGTGGGTAAGAGCGCAACAAGGACACGGAGCAAATGAAGGGGTTAAACCTCTAGTATGAGTCTTTTTTTTCTCTAAAAATGCCATTCCTATTTAACCGCAGATGCAGAAAGCAATTGCTCAAAACTTCCACTTTAAAAAAAGAAAAAAGGGGAGGAGGGAAGAAAGGGAGGAGATTTTTCAGAAATGATCGTACTGGTGTTATTTTTTTTAGAGGATACACACAGGTCTTACAAGACAGAGAGGACGCACAAGAATGACAAGTATAAGTATAGTACATAAAATAGCACATGAATGGAAAAGGAGGAACAAGAGAACTATAGGTCATGTGAGGTTATAGTCTGCATCACTCCTCAGAATAGTGTTCATTTCAGTTCCGTCTATAAGTCTGTCTACTTAAATTTTTTAGAACCAAATTAAAAGCAAACTGATTCTTTATCACCACTAAACAGAACAAGGAGCATAAAATAGGCCTTTAAACAACATGGGCGCCCCACCCCCTCTTGTGGCTAAGAATAATAATACTGGGGAAAAAATAAAATACCAATACAAACAAAACTAGAGGGGCAGGCATAGAGTGCAAGGTACTGCCACTACGCATATATGATAATGTAGCAGGCCCCATATGGGTACCTGTTTAAATTAGTCATGGACACACGTCTAACAATGTGTAAGTCCTTAAGTCCTCAACAGTGAAGGTAAGACCACCACGGAATCACGACCAGGTTGACCTGGACCATCAGAAAGATGCCTTCACTCCATGAAGAGAGCAGTGGAGAAAAATCCCCGTTCCGAGGCCGCAGACATTGCAGATGACATCAAAACCAGCTCAAAAACTATTAGGCATTATCTTCATCAAATGGCTTTTACGGCCGAGCAGCAAGACGCAAGCCTCTTCTTCGACCAGCAAATATTAATTCTGAAATTCTGGGTATCTATTTACTTATGTCCGGTCTCTGTAGTTTTCTGTTAGTGTTCCATAGTAACAACATGTCTATCAGCACTTGTTTCAAAGCAGTAAGCACTCAAATCCTTGTCACCTTGATTTTGACCTTCCAAGGTCACTCAAGGTCAAAGGGATCTGTCTTGGTTAAAAGTCGATACACAGTTTCATGTTAGTGTTCCATAGTAACGGCGTGTCTATCAGCACTCATTTCAAAGCTATTAGCTTCTATTAGCTGTTATTTCAAGGTCACTCAGGGTCAAAGGTCCTTGTGTCCTTTGAAAGCAGGTATATGGTTTTCTATCTGTCTCTCACTGCATCTATGGGTTTATGTGACTTTGTTTCTGAGATGTAAGCAAATTCTTGTTAACATCGGAAATGTTTCCAAATCTCCAATAATTTGTAACCTTGACACAGACAAAAAAATAAAATAAAATAGTGAAGTGTCCCCACCGAGTTTGGTGAAAATCCATGCAAGGGTGTGCTCAAGATTTAGTTTATGGACAAACTAACAGACAAACTAACAGAGGCTGGGGATTACAAACAGTTTTTTGGCGAAGGTAAATATCTTTATAGTACATCTAAAAGGAAAGGTGGTGAGTATATCTGGTATACATGTGCTAATGTTACACTTCTACATCGCCACCAAGATTATCCTCAATGGTAAATAAAGTGCATACCGTTTAAGATGCTGGAACATGTGCCTCATGGTATCGTGGTTTGGGGTAGGCATGCTGACGATTAGCGATTTCATTCGTCCCACTTTGTCCAAGTAATCAGTCAGCTCTAAAATGTAGCCATATATTAAGCATCAATTACAAATGCACTACTACATAACTATTTTTGGTTAAATTATCATATATGCATTCTACTACCCTATGCTTCCCCGCCTCAGCAGGTTTCAGACTTGAGAGGAATTTTTCCTAATAGACCCAATATTACTCAATTCATACTCTAATCTGGACACATAGCTGTAATTGTATGTTCCTCAGTGAATGTGCATAATTTTAGACATATTTTAATACTGATTACAAATAATCTGTACACTGAATTGAATAACATCTGTAAAAAATGGAAAGAAAAGTGAAAACTCTGACATTTCAGTTTCAATCTCTTAATTGGTATGATTCTGCCATACTGAAAAATGAACAGAATGTCATCTGCACTTTCTCATCCTCACACTACAACTCAGCCAAAAATAAAACACCCCTGCAATCCTGATCGCATTTTCACAGTTAACATGTTAGCCCTGTCAATCAAACACTGCGGTTAGAATTTGAAGATTTTGTGGGTTTTTTTTGGCTGAGCTGCAGCATGAGGATTAGCACTGAAATTTTTGTAAAATCAAGAAAAAAGGTTCCATAACAAATCACAACTTGATAAAAACCCTCAAAAAAGTATTCATAGTTTTGTATATAATTCTGTCCCTTTAGGCTATACTATACTATTGGACAGCATCCATCCATCCACCCAACTAACCATCCATCCTTCCATTCATTCATCTATCTATTCTTCCACCCATCCAACCATCCATTCACCCACCCCCTTATCAATTCATCCTTCCATCCATCCACTCACCCACCCCCTATCCATTCATCCGTTCACTCACCCACTTATTCATCCATCCACTCATACACCCACTAATCCATCCACGCACTCATACACCCACCCACCCCTTATCCATTCATCCTTCCATCCATCCACTCATCCACCCACTTATCCATCCACGCACTCATCTTTCCATCTCTCTCTTGCTCTCTCTCACACACTTACTGACAGCCTCGACAATGTCTTGAAAGACTTCATAAGGTACAAGTGGTTCAGGAAGCTCTCTGAAGAAGAGTTTCAAGGCTCCTGTTATCACATGGATGTCCTCCCAGTGCGGGTCCTCCAGGTCCACATGCTCCACTGACCCACAACGAAGACACAGTGAGTTTGGGAGTGGATAAAAAGGAGAGCAGTGAATAATTGAGAGACAAAAAAAATAAAATCAGTTTAGGGGTGTTGCATGGAAGAACATCCAGGCATACTCATTGATATTTGCTCATATTTATTCCAGTGGAAAGCTTTTTGGCATGCGGCGACAAGTGCAGTGCAATGTAGAGGACAACGGGGGCAGTGAGACAAGGGACAGGAGTGTAAATGCAAAAACAGCTTATAGCATTTTTATCGCATAGTTTTCTGCTGTTAACACAAACACATACACATCTCTGAAGATTCTGCATTCACACATTCTCTGAGAGGTGGGCATGGCTCCAGAGCTCATCAAAGTGACAAATAACTGTACACCCAGAGCACTAAATCTATATAAATACATTCATTTCATATTTCTCTCAGTCCTGTGAAGGGTAAGAGGGCAATAAACTCAATAGAGCAATACAGAGCATCATGCATGCCTGCATGCAGTGGCACTGGCCACAAGGTGTCAGTCACATACTTCCTCCACACCAGGAATGTGAAACACAATAGTAGATTACAGGACACAGCCTGCTGTCATGTGGGCCAGAGGAAAAATAATCAGCTTAGTGACCAAGAACATCAACAATAACACATCATGACGTCCTCCTACATGAGTTCACACATCACCAACATTTTGAATGCACAAACAGACTGAATATATATCACCTACAAAATAACACTACAGTACTACACTAAACACTACAATTCATTAGCAAAACATATTAACATGACACTGACGTCATTGGGAAAAGGACTTAACTGGAATTACATTTCTTTTGTCAGTAGCATGGGCAGCATAGTGACATAGTGGTTAGCATGTCAGCCTCATAGCAAGAAGGTCCTAGGTTTTAGTCCTGGGCTCGGGTTGGGTTTGCATATTCTCCGGGAACTCCGGTTTCCTCCCACAGTCCAAAAGTCATGCACATTAAGCTAACTGGCTGTTACAAATTGCCCTCAGGTGTGAGTGTGTATGGTTGTGTGTGTTGGCCTTGCGACGCTCTGGCGAGTTGTTCAAGGTGTACCCTGCCTTCACCCAGTGTCGACTGAAAGAGACTCCGGCTTCCCCGTGATCTTAAAGGATTGAGCGGTTCGGCAAATTAGTGAGTTAGTGAGTGAGAGAGTGAGAGTGATTGCCAGTAGCATGAAAACTGTCAGTTTATGCCCCTCAGTTTATTAAAGTTTTTGCCATCTAGTGAAAAAACAGACAAAAGCTTCTTTTATTGAACCTTTCAAGTCAATTACAGTATACAAGACAGTTTTTGGGTGGCATGGTGGTGTAGCGGTTATTTCAAGAAGATCCTGGGTTCGATTTCCAGGCTTGGGTGTCTATGCGTGGAGTTTGCATGTTCTCACTATGCGTGCATGGGTTTTCTCTGGGTACTCAGGTTTCCTTCCACGGTTCCAAATTGCCACTAGGTGTGAGTGTAAATGGTTGTGTGCATGAGTGTTGCTTTGAATTGGTTTGGCGAGCTGTTCAGGGTGTACCCCGCCTTCGCACAGTGTCAGCTGAGATTCTTCTGTCAGTTTGTGCTTTTGTATTTATTTATTTATTTATTATTATTATTTTTTTGTGTGTGTGTGTGTGTGTGTGTGTGTGTGTGTGTGTGTGTGTGTGTGTGTGTGTGTGTGTGTGTGTG
>JBCNYH010000006.1:24237049-24249259 GCA_039654325.1 Tandanus tandanus
AATAAATAAATAATGGAATAGCAGCTAACCAGTGGTTTAAGTTATGATGATAATAACTTCAGTTTTATTAATGGTTATAAATAATGTATTTAAGTATGATAGTGTACAGTATGTGTATTGGCTTCAATGTAATAACAGAACATGCAAATGGATAAAATCAGAAAGAACAGTATGAGACAGTTAAACCAAGTAAATGGTTATAGAGACCCTTCCAAAAATCAGACTTGTTAAAAATAAGAAAACACTCCAGCAGGTTAGACTCAATATAAAATTATTAACTGTTATGTAACTCCCTGTATCTCAATCTACATAGCATTTGGTGTCCTCAGTTAAACATTTGGCTTAATAGGTGAAACAGTGAACAGGTGCACCCTTGTATTGAAGTAACGCTATTAAATCCACATGTAACACTCACTCACCACCAGGTGGCTGCTCTTGAATATGAATAAAAGCGACAACAACAAAAAATACACTCGACACCATGTCTTATATATAGTGTTATTTCTCCGCATGTTCAACTTCTGCTTTTGTTTAACCACATAAGATCACTTACGTTCAAAAGTTTGTGGACAACTGCCCATCATACCCACATAGTCACCAAACTACTGCCACAAAGTCTGTAGCACACAGTTGTCTAACAAACTCATGTCACACTTTCATTGAAACTAACACTTAAATATTGGGGTGGAAGAACTCAAGTGGCCTTTAGAGAGCCCGGACTTCAATCTGACTGAACACCTTCGAGATAAACTGGAATGGCGTCTGTTCCACTGGCCTTTTCACCTGACGTCAGTGCCTGATTTTAATAATGCCTGTTTGGGTGAATGAGTACAAATCCCCACTGATGAACAATGTTTCAACATATAACAGAAAGCCTTCCGAGAAGAGCAGAGGTTATTAAAAAGCAAAGGGGAAGAAAGCTGGAATAGGATTTTGGTATTTATAAATACTTAGATTTTTTTATTTTATTTTTTTACAGTGCTGTACAAAATCATCCCTGAATTTTGTGTTATAGGATGTGGAAGGAAAACATACAGTATGTGTGCTCAAAGGTGGATAACAGTGCGGGTTTTAATTTTTTTAATTGAATTTTTCATATCCTTTTCTTTAAAAGTGTGTTGTAACTTAATCTACCATGTTCACAGCACCATAACTATTGAAACCTTGTGGCAGAACTCTTGGTGCACCTATTGTTGCAGAGTATTTCCTCTATCTCAACCACCATTTTAGCCTGAAAGTTTCAGTACACATTTTTAGCATATAGAGATATGTCATAAACATTACTTCCAAATCTACTATGGAGGGCAAACTGTTGTGGTGTAAATAAAGTCTTTTTAACTACCATCAGCATTGTTTATTGCTTGTACTAGTGTGCGTGCATGGGTGCGTGCATACAAGTGGGTGTTGAACTGTGATCACTTCCTTTTCAGCGGCACACAGATGCTCGAATTCAGTACATACTATTAAACCATAGTGCTGATAAATTCTCAAATCGGATCTGCTAATTCATTTTCAATCACAGCACAGCTCTGAGACTAGTTCTACCTATAAGACTTATATTCATAATTTTAATGCACTTGTGCCAATATAATAATTTATACCTTAACTAACATATGGCAGCATGGTGGTGTAGTGGTTAGCACACCTGCCTCACAACATGAAGGTCCTGGGTTTGAGTTCCAGACTCAGTAAGAGAATTTCTGTGTGGAGTTTGCATATTCTCCCTGTGCATGTGTGGGTTTCCTCCGGGTACTCCGGGTTTTCTCCCACAGTCCAAAGGCATTAGACAGTAGATGCATTAGGCTAACTGGCTGTTCCAAATTGCCCCTAGGTGTGAGTGTGTTGGCTCTGTGATGGTCTGTTGAGCTGTTCATGGTGTACCCAGCCTTCACCCAGTGTTGGCTGACATAGGCTCCAGCCTCCCTGCGACCCTAGTAGGATTAAGCGGTTCGGCAAATAAATAAGCAAGTGAAAGTGAGAGCACCTCACATGAACATGTGTAGTACAAATATCAAATTTTTAAACGGGTGTAAATTTTGTCTTAAAGGGAATTTATTTTGTTTATGAAAGATGTCTTCAATGTCAGCAATTTACAGCCAGGTCCATAACTAAAATGTGTTCTCTAGTCTCAGTATAAATACAGCTGTTCTATGAAGGACTCAGAGGTTTGTTAGAGAACAAACAGCATTGTGAAGCCCAAGGACCACACCAGACAGGTCTGGGATAAAGTAGTGGAGAGGTTTAAAGCAGGGTTAGGTTTTAAAAAAACAAAACAAAAAACAATATCCCAAGCTTTGATCATCTCATGGAGCATTGTTCGATCAATCATCAGGAAATGCAAAAAGTGGCCATCCAACTGTAGCCATCCACCTAAACTGACAGGCCAGGCAAGGAGAGTACTGATCAGGGAAGCAGCCAAGAGGCCCATGGTAACTCTGGAGGAGTTACAGAGATCCACAGCTCACAGGGAAGAATCTGTCCACAGGACAATTATTAGTTGTGCACTCCACAAATCTGGCCTTTACGGAGGAGTGGCGAGAAGAAAGCCATTGTCAAAAGAAAGCTATAAAAAGTCACATTTGCCATTTGCCACAAGCCATGTGGGGAACAACACAGCACACATGTGGAAGAAGGTGCTATGGTCAGATGAGACCAATATTGAACTCTTTGGATTAAATGTAAAATGATATGTGTGGGGAAAATTAACACCATCCCCACCCTAAAGCATGGTGGTGGCAGTATCATACTGTGGGGATGCTTTTCTTCAGCAGGGACAAGGAAGCTGATGAGAGTTGTTGGGAAGATGGATTGTCAAATACAGAGCAATCTTGAAAGAGAACCTGCTGGAGTTTGCAAAAGACTTGAGACTGGGGCATAGGTTCACCTTCCAGTCGGACAATGACTCTTAAGATATGGCCAAAGTTACAATGGAATGGTTTAGATCAAAGCATACTAACATTTGTTAAAATGGCCCAGAATGGGGCTGAACACAAATGCATGCCACACTTTTCAATTTCTGTCCACTTCACATTTATGCACCACTTTAGTCCTCTGGTGTATTCAGAACCATAGAACCTAAAGTGGTCATCCCACATAAACACTGTACAGAAGAAGGCCCAGCAGAGGTTGTAGTTCCTGCGACAACTCAGGAAATTTAACCTGCCACAGGAGCTGCTGCTCACTTTCTACACTTCCACCATACAGTCTATCCTCTGCACATCCATCACTGTCTGGTTTGGATTGGCAACTAAACTGGACAGGATCAGACAGCAAGAGATAATCAGGTCTGCAAAAAGGATCAGTGGGGTCAACCTGCCCTCCATCCAGGACTTGTCCCGGTTCAGGGTCAGAAAAAGGGCAGGTTCAATGTCTGCAGACTCCTCACATCCCGCTCATAAACTGTTCAAACTCCTCCCCTCTGGAAAGCATTACAAAGCACCGTACGCCAGAACCACAGAGACAGTTTCTTCCCGCTGAGAAAATAACCTACTGTACACATATGTTTTTATCCACTACTCTACCTCATGAACACATGATACTGGTCAGCACTCTACTCTTCACTATACTGCGCATCTCTTTTTATACTATATTGTCACTTTGCATTTGCTCTTTGCACATATTTCCTTACTTATATCTGTATTTGCCCAAATCTTTGTAAAAACCTACATAAATGCTTCTCTGTACAGTGAGTTATTAAAAAAAAATCCCAATGCAACACATTAACATTTGTGGTTGTAACGTGACAATATGTGGAAAAAGTTCAAGGGGTGTGAATACTTTTGCAAACCACTGTATGCGGTATTGACCTATTTCTGTTGCTGAGATTTTGCCTGTGCATATGATATTCTTGAATGCCGTTGCTAAACTCGTTTGTTTATTTGAACTCACTTCTGGATTTGCTTGTGATATTTCTGTGGATTATGGTTTCCGTAAACTTTTAGTACACCCTTCACCTGTGGTTGCATACCCTTGTTTCCCTGGCTGATAAGTTCATGGCATACATGTGCATATGTATACACACCTAGTTTCATGACAGAAATTACTAATAATACCTTGAAAATGTATAGCAGTCAATAAAGTACAAATATTACAATATTATGTGATTACAAATAAAACTAATTACATACAATGCCACAAAATAAAAATCTATTAGATCTATTAAAGGAAATTCTGAAGTTATTTGATTGGGGGGTTGCTTGTCCATTGGCTCCCCTTCAGGTGCTACCGTCACGCACTTCACTTGCAGCATTTTTCTTCCGAATGGCTAGAATGTGTTGACTCACTGTCCTTGCATGCCTCCACCTCTTTGGCTCAAATAAGTAATTAAATAGGTATCCATTCACACCCATTTCCTTGAAATGATCAGCCATAGTTTGCTTTTTTTCTGCTCAAATCCACCCAGTCAAAACTACTCATTTACTTGCTTTCAGTGACCTGTACATCACTATCGGCCAACAATGGCTGCTCTCCATTCGTTTTGCTCCCTTTTGTCCAGTATAATGCATTTATGGGTTTTTTTTTTGGGTTTTTTTTACTAAATATGCTTATAAGTAATCCATAAAGCACAATTAATGCTGTAAATATTACCAGTACAGGTACAGGAGGTAAACGGTTTGGAATTGATTTCGAAGCTGCATTTAAAATGTGCACAATTCCAGACTGTCAGAACACAAAAAGCAGCAGTTAGGGTGTCCGAATACCCAGTAGAAGAGTAGTTAATTAATAAAAAATCAATAATAGTTGAACAGTACCTTTATGATCTCCTACATAGTATGTAAATGTATCACAATACAATGCACTATGATATAGCACATAATTCAGATGAAGTCTCAGAATAACTAAAGGAGAAGGATACATCCAGACATATTAGAAAAGCTGGACTATGTTGGAAGACTGAAGCAAAGCTGGTTGTTGCAGCATTCACAGTTGTGCTTCAAACTTTGTGAAAATTCTATAATTTTTTATATTTCTGGATAAATGATTTTTTTCACAAGTCCTTTGAAATAACCCGATTAAACATTCATTCATTCATTCTCTGAACCGCTTAATCCTAATTCGGGTCGCGGGGAGGCTGGCGCCCATCTCAGCCAACTCTGGGCGAGGGCACCCGATTAAACAAACAAGACAAAACTGTTATACTTATTTTATTGTTATTGATGAAAATCATCCAATATTACATATCTCTGGGTGACCTCTGGGACGAGCACTTAAATCTGAAGTTAAAATTACAGTCAGGTGTTTTCAGTCAATTGGATTACAATCGAGTTTGAGTGAACATGCTGTTTTATTTATAGAACAGGGACATGTCATGTATATATTACACACAATATGTTTGTGAAAGTATGTCATGGCATGACCAAATGAGTTGTAAGGACCTCAGAAAAAGAGTTATTGAGTCAGAAGAACTTTGCTGCCCTTCTACAGTTTAAGATCACATGTACAAGCCAGAAGGCTACTGATAAAATTTTGTGGATGGATGAATCCAAAATAGATTTGATTAATCAAAATAGATTAGACATACTCCACCTGTGAAACATGGTGATAATAGTATCATGCTTGGGCCTGTTTTGCTGCATCTAGGCCAGGACAGTTTGTCACTGTTGATGAAACAATGTGTTGAATTATACAAGCAATTTCCAGAGGAAAATGTCAGAACATCTGTCTGTAAATTGACTCTCAAGAGAAAGTGAGTCATGCAGCAAGACAAAAACCATAAACATAAGTCAATCTACCAAAGATTGGTTGAAGAAGAATACATGTAATGTCTTGGAATGTCCAAGTCCTGACCTTTATCCAATAAAAATGTTGTGTAAACAGTTCAAGTGAGGAAACTCACCAACATCCCAAATTTGAAGTTTGTCTGTAGGGAGAAATGGACTAAAATCCCTCCAAGCCGATGTGCAGGACTGATCAGCAGTTACCACAAATGTTTATTTAAATTTATTACTGCACAAGAGAGTCTGAAAACAAAGGTCCTTATACTTTGGCCACTCACAGATATATAATACTGGATCATTCTCCTCAATAATGACTGACCAAGTATAATATTTTTGTCTCATTTGTTTAATTGGGTTCTCTTTATTCACTTTTAGGACTTGATGTTGTTTTAGGTCATATTTATGCAGAAATATACAAAATTCTAAAATCCTTCATATAAAAGTTTACAGTTTCTATACATTTCTAGCAATGCACAAATATGAGTACAAAACTCATTTGAACATTTTTGCCATTTCATTGGTACATGTCATCTATGACCTCAACCCAACTGAGAAAGCTTTTTGTTTGCTAAAGACGAAGTGGAAGGTCAAAAACCTTACAAATAGGCAGCAAGTAAAGGCAGTCAAAGTTTAAAAAAAAAAAGACATTTTACTATTTCATGGAAAAAATATTAGCTCCAAATAACAGCGTTACAACTTTTTGAAATTGCGGTTGTACATTGCGGTGGTATACAGGAGCAAAATCACACACAAAAAAAGATCACTGACCAAATACTGAAATAAAGCTATAACCTCAGGTTTTGTGACACACGAAGGCATGTGACAGGCTACTTTTTTTGTTTTACTAACTTCAGCAGAAAAAGGAGGGCATGAAAAGGGAATGACAATTTATAGCTATTTATAACGTAATAACAGGAACTAACCTTATTCACAAATGTTTCTCAACATTAAGCGGAACATTAAATAGATAAAAAGTAAAACATGTTCTTGACTAAATAGTTAGTTGTAAATCTTCAGCAGGTACCTGCAGTATAAGTGAAAAAAACACAACAACATTGGGACATACTGTCTTTTTTTTCTTTTCTTTTTTTTTATAAATATACAGCACATGGCGTTGGAATGATGACAATAACGAGACAGTACATACGACAGTGAGGTTCTCACTTATCACTATGCATTCTGCAAGAGAGATCATGAATTTACCTGAGGCAGTGTGGGTGTGTGTGTGTGTGTGTGTGTGTGTGTGTGTGTGTGCGTGCGTGCGTGCGTGCGTGCGTGCATGCATGCGTGTGTTTAACAGGCTGCCACCTCAGCAGAGTTAAACACTCTCTCAGCAGAGTTAAAATGCAAGCCTGTATGCTAAATCAGACCACAGAGCAGAGCTCACACACTCCAGCTCCAGCTTTTAGCACAGACTTTTAAATGGGACTATATAAAGAGCCCAATGCAAAATAGAGGGTGTGTATGTGTGCTGAGAGTGTTTTATACACCATGATAGAAACTTGAGATCTAAAGTTACCTGTAATATTTGATTACTTAGAGACATGCGGTATGTATATATGCATATATAGTAAGCACCACATGATGTAGCCAACTCATATAGAAAAATTATTTAAATATTTAGAATATTTCCAGAGACAATAGGTTTTTTTTATTTGGCTTTCCAAGAACATTCAATTGTGATCCAGTGATGCTATGTTTTGAAGTCTGATGAAATTGAGTAATCAATTGAAATCTGAATAATCAATAACTTGGTTATAAGTACAGCACTGCAAGCTAAACGAATACAACCTTCTAATGGTTAAGATAGAGATATCTCACAATCTTAGTCTTCTAACAGGCTCGAACAGAAGACGAAATTTAGATTATACAGTAGTGTGCAGTGAAGATTATACTCCACCACTTTTGTATAAAAGGGCTCCTAATGAAAAGAAGTAAAAAATTACTTCTCTATAATTTTTTGGTGAAAATGTATTGAACAATGCTACTGTAGGCAATGAGAACCAAAATAAAATCATTCCGACAGATATATTGAGGTAAAAGTATGGCTAATAAACAAAAACACTGAAAATTTTTCATAAAAATTGAAAGGTGTCGCAAATTTTACTTTTTTGACTTTTGCGTAGCATGAATGAACTTCAAATCATACGGAAAGGTTTAGCGAGTGAAGAAATAAAAAAATACAGCACACTTATACAACTTAACAAAATGAAGATAAATCAGAAACCAAGTACTATTCAAGTATTTATTTCATGTAATATTGTATCATATTGATGAGAATAAGTAAACAAACAACAATATATAGTAATAACAAAAATAACAGTCTCTTTTGTCAGAAAAAAAAGTCAATATTTATTGTGGCCACCCTGTACTTTGATTACAGCATTTAACCTTTCAGGCATAGTGTTCACATATTTTTTAATTTCTTCACTCGTTAACCATTCCATATGATTTGAAATTCATTCATGTTATGCAAAAGTCAAAAAAATTAAATTTGTGACACCTTTCAATTTTTCTGAAAAATTGGAATTTTCAGTGTTTTTGTTATTAGCCATACATTTACCTCAATATACTTGTCAGAATGATTTTTTTGGTTCTCATTGCCTACAATAGCATTGTTCAGTACATTTTCACCAAAACATTACAGAGAAGTAATTTTTTACTTCTTTTTAGACAAAAGTGGTGGTGTATAATCTTTACTGCCTTTTCAGTTACTCACCTATAGGTGCTTTGCATGCTAAACCATATTTTTAAAAAAAGGACATTTCTGGGGGAACTAAACAAAAAATTGTCAATCTTATGTTAGGTCATTGCTCCTCAGTGGGATTTTTGACAAAGTGAAAGAAATGCAATATAAACCAGGTAAATACTGCAGTGATACAAAACAATGAAAGAATAGATTTTCTGATATCAAAATTGAACCATTAACTACCAGTTGATACTAATACCCAACTGACATTGCTTAAAAGTAAAAAAAAAAAAAAAAAAAAAAAAAAAAAAACACAATCCCTACACTAACAAACTCATCATTCATTCATTCATTTTCTGAACCGCTTAATCCTAATTACGGTCCTAATTTGTTCCATGTAAAATCTCATATATAAAATTTACATGTAATAAATTAAACAAATCCTAACAAGAGAAAAACATTCGACTATTTAAAAGTTTTTACATTACAGAGTCTGATACCGAATAAGGTTTCTGTCACTCACTCATTTGCAGAACCTATTAATCCTACTACTAGGGTCGCAGGGAGGCTGTATAAATCGTAGCCGACACTGGACGAAGGCAGGGTACACCCTGAACAGGGGTACACCCAGATCATCACAGTGCAACACACACAACCATTTACAGTCACATCCACACCTAGGGGCAATTTGGAACAGCCAATTAGCCTATTTTGCATGTCTTTGGACTGTGAGAGGAAACCAGAGTAACCGGAGAAAACCCCGTACGCACAGAGAGAACATGCAAACTCCACACAGAAAAGCCTAGGACTTGAACAAATGACCTTGATCACCCCAGTATGGTTTCTCTACTCTCTAATCCACAATACTGACCACATACTGATAACTGGTATCATATCAGTGCCACCTCTAAGAGAACGGAAAGAAATATAATTAAAGTAAAGCCACATTTATTACATTACATACTGTTAACATCATTAACAGTAGCATCATTTGTATGGGTCACTAGTGAGTCAGGGAATGTCTGTGCTTCACTCCAGCAATTCTGTAACAGTAGGTTACAGGATACTTTTGATACCATGATGGTATACTCACTAGTTTGGCTAATAAGATGACTTTTACTGGAAGTTACCAGGCATTGATAATTGTTTCTCCACAATCACTTTTAGCTTTAAAAAAATAAAGTTAGTGCACTGGAGTTCTATTATTATCCAAAGAAGTGCACAAAGCCCTATGAAGTCAGTACACGTACCCTGCAGCCCTCCACAAACGCATCCAGCTTGAACACTAAGATCAAAAGAATGAGAACCCTTTCTTCCTTTCCTCTACATGAGGTTTCATGTTAGCTGGTTATCTAATTTGCTCTGTTTGCTCTGTGCTGAGTTTAACTACAGTAAGTGAAACTTCACAGCAAGCACATGTGGTCGACAGGTAGATAAGACACTGTTTTAACATATACCAAAAACGCATCAATTCAGAATATCTGAAATTGGGAACGCCCAATACACATGAATGGAAAAGGTGACATCATTTCTCCTAGGTAGTGTGCATTGGAACAATGTCATTGTACAGTAAATACTTAAAATGTTCATGGCAGCATGATGGCATAGTGGTTAGCAAATCCGCTTCACAGCAAGAAGGTCCTGGGTTCTAGTCCCGGCCGTTTCTGTATGGAGTTTGTATGCTTTCCTTTTGCTTGTGTGGGTTTCCTCCGGGTACTCTGGTTTCCACCCACAGAACAAAGACATGCACATTGGGCTATTTGGCTGTTCCAAAGTGAGTGTGAATGGTTGTGTGTTGGCCCTGCGATGGTCTGGTGAGCTGTACGGGGTATTCCATGCCTTTGCCCAGTGTCGGCTGAGATAGACTCCAACCTCCTTGTGACCCTAATAGGAGTAAGCGGTTCGGCAAATGAGTGAGTGAGTGAAAAGTTTATTTTGACTAGAAAGACCTGAATTACGGATATCTGCAATACATGACATGCTGCATTGACACACTTCCATAATGTGTACTAACATACAAAAGATAACAGCAGCAAACAGTTACATCCTTATAGTCTCTATTTTGGCTGAATCCCAAACCAAATACAGCTGCACTACATTACTGCTATCGATAAATCCACACGGTGGTTAATGATTCAGTACAACCAACATTACTAAATATTTTTTCTGCAAGTAGCTTGCTACTGGCTTCACCATGCCGATTCTCCTAATAGTAAATACATCAGTGCTGAAATTTCACTCCATTTAATGTCAATATCACACACACGCGCACACACTCACCAAACCATTTAATCCTACTAGGGCCACAAGGAGGCTGGCGCCTATCCCAGCCGACTCTGGTTTTAGGCGGTATACACCCTGAACAGCTCGTCAGACCATCACAGGGCCCACACTCATGCACACACAAACACACGCATGCACGCACACACGCAGCAATTCACACTCACAACAAGGGGCAATTTGAAACATCCAGTTAGACTAATGTGTTTGTCTTTGGACTGTGGGAGGAAACTGGAATACCCAGATAAAACAAACCCACACAAGCATGAGAAGAACATGCAAACTCCACATAGAAACGCCCTCGCCGAGCCTGTGACTCAGACCCAGGACCTTTTTCCTGTGAGGTGGACATGCTAACCGCTACACCACCATCTCGACCTATGTCAATATTAATACCCTAAAATAATTAGTATCAGATCAATCCAATTCAACTGCAAAGCGATTTTTACAACTTTCACCTACATGCAAAACATTTTTTCAATACTGACTTACATGTATGCACGTTATAAACGATTTAACTAATGCCTTGGTGTAGGAACAATTATAGCAGAGAATTGTTAATACATGATTAATAGATACTCAATTCTCAATACATGAATATTAGTATGTGTGGGTGTGTATGCGTCACCTGGATTTTTCGCTCTGTGTGTTTGCGAGTGGTGCTTGCCACATCCCACTGGCTGAAGGACTTCGGGGAGCTGGATGGACTTGGTCTGGTGATGTGCATATCCCCATAGGGGTTCTGAGGCAGGTGACCGGAGCTCTTGCTGCGTGGTATCAGAGACCCTGGGAGCTTGAGGTAACCTGAAGGTGTGGTGGTTGCTGAGCTGGGTAATGTGGTGAATTTTCGTCCTGGTGTGTCTTTTCCTATGCACGTGTTCTTAAAAGCACCGTGAGTGTTAAGATCCTCCATGGAATGACAGAATTCTTTAGAAGGTGCTGACCAGGTAGAAGACAGAAAAACAATTAGAGTAAACATAGAATACAGCACTGATATAAAACAGACAAGTCAAATCCATGATCCATTAGAGCCGCTTTCAGTACATAACCCCAATTTCTTTCAGAATTTACCAGTATAACCAGTATTTCTAATAACATGGTAAAGCGTATTTTCCTCAACAGCATGACACTAGAGCCGGCGTCTGAATGGTGTTAAGTAAACAACCCTGTGTGCCCTGGGTGGTATTCAAATCAGCAGGCTCCAAGTGCGGTGTCCGATTCCACTGATTTTCCTGGTTGCTACTCAACAACCAGAAATGAACTGACTGAAATCTCATTTGTTCTGTTCGCCAAAAAAATGAACCACATGAAAAGCCCTGCCTTATGTTTAACCTATAGCACTTTCACCTAATAATGAAACAACAAACTCTCAGTAAGGTAATATCATTACATTTTGTGCACATTCTGGACTTAAACCAAATATTATCTTCCCCAGTAGTGAAGGATTTACAGGTGAAACTCGAAAAATTTGAATATCGTGCAAAAATTCATTTATTTCAGTAATTCAACTTAAAAGGTGAAACT
>JBCNYH010000006.1:24269010-24282008 GCA_039654325.1 Tandanus tandanus
ATATATAAAAACCCCAGTGATTCAGTGATTGAGGTTCGTACTGTATACTAGATATGAGAGGTGGTGTATGTTTACATTGGTTCACCTCCCAAAGATGTCCAATGACATACCTCGTGAACGTTCGTATATCGCGCGTTTCATATCTATGTGTATATATGTATGTTTCACATACTGTACTGTTCTTTTAATTTCGGCGAAAAGCAGATGCAGGAAGCACTGTTGGCTTCTGGACTGTGTAGTTCTTTTGACTTGTATTACAGTGTAGACTTATTGAAAGAAAACTACAAAATAGCAGTGCTTGTCCTATGTTTTTTTTTTTTGTTGTTGTTTTTGTTTTTTTGTCCACTTGGTTGGTTCCTGCTCCCATCTGCTCCCATTAACTTTTTTATTCTGTACCGTCCCAATCACGTGATTAATAGTAAAGTTGACTCCTATCTCACGGGAATCCCGCGACCCGTGGGATTCCCTGAAAAATGTCAGCCTCTAGTCTGCAGATCACCAATCAACAATATAATGGCATAATTGCAAGTGGGTCTATTCAAGTGGCCATTGAGTGTATGTTTCTATTTCAACAACTACAGTGACCTATCAAAAATAAATAGACACCACTATTTTTTTAAAAATTATACACATACATCATATATACAATACACTCCTGTGCAACAAAACTGAGCCAACATTAAAATTATATATTTGTAGGTATAGTGGCAAAAGTATATAACAGCCAAGAATACATTTTACCACACTGGCTAATTTATATAAAATAATTAGTTTTATAACTAATAAACGCCCTAGCCCACACCGCCAATGCCACTAAAGCTTACGGCATCAAGCTCCTGTTCTGGCCGGGACAGAGTCCAGATTTGAACTCAATAGAGAACATCTGGGCAAAAATCCAATATAAATTATTTGGACAAAAGTTTAGTAACACCACTGAACTTTGGGAACCTGTCAAGTACGAGTGGACGAATTTGCACATTTCCAAGTACAAGAAACTCTCAGCGAGTCGAACCAAGAGACTTGAATGTTTGAGAAAATCTAAAGGGAAAGAAATTCCATATTAACTATTTAATAGAATCCGCACACTTATTCAATATATTTATATGTTATAGTTAAAAATTACTAAACTTTTGGAAAGTACAGGCATGGCTCATTTTTTGCCCAGAAATGTATATATCATACTCAAGTTGATGGCGGTTCCTCACAGCAATTCTCCGATTCACTTGGAGTTTCTCTGTAACATCAGTTGCGGGGATTACTTTCAACAGTCTGAAGATACCTGTCAGAAAGCCCGGGTCGACCTGAGTGAGATGCTGTTGATTCCTTGCCTTTGCTGGTAAATTGAGCAATCACTCTGTTGACTGTGATAAGAGGAATCCCAAAGCTAAGTCCACCCTCACACTGACCCACAATACGCCCCCTTTAAAAACTAGACAACTCTTTCTCTCCTGGTGTTCACAGCATAGCTAATTGTTATAAGTAATTTCTTTCATTCATTCATTTTCTAAGCAGCTTAATCCTAATTAGGGTCACAGGGAGGGTGGCGCCCATCTCAGCCGACTCTGGCCAAGGGCGTGGTACACCCTAGACAGCTCCACAGGCCACTGCAGGGCCAACACACATACAACCATTCACACTCACACATAGTAGCAATTTTAAACCGCCAATCAGCCTACTGTGCATGTTTTTGGACAGTGGGAGGAAACCAGAGTACCTGGAGGAAACCCATGCAAGCACAGAAGAACCTGGCAGCACTGTGAGGCCAACGTGCTAAACACTACGCCACCGTGCCAGCCATTAAAAAAAGAAACATGGTGTGCTTCATTGCGACTACATGAAAAGAAATTAGGACTACTGTGCAGTAATTCTGCATCATCTACAATACTGTCGTATATAACATTTGTGTGTGTGTGTTAGGGAGAGGATTTGCTCTGAACGTAATGTCCGCTAACCGTTACAGGCAGAGCACACTCGACAATAGCATGAGAGCAAACCCAGTCAAACTGAAACCAAGAAAAGACAGACCACCACTCAGTGGCCAAAAAGTGCATGCTGTTTCGTTCCAATAGACGTCAGTGAATTCTGTCACGACAGCCACAATAAACCTATGTATTACTGGATATTAGCTACCTTTGGTTCATCTAAACAAATCTAGCCTCATGCTAGAATTTGCAGGAAATGTCATGCCTTCGGAGGTCGAACCATGCTTCTTTTTTTTTTTAGAAAGAGAGTCTTTAACAATAGTAGCCACTACTGTCTCAAAGTGGAGACTTAGATCCCTAATGATCGAGTCAGAGACAGTGGTGGCAAGAAAAGCTCCCTTGTCTTTAAAGGAACCAGACTCAAAAAGGAACTGGGGGGGTACAATACCACACATTGTACTGTTCGATCCTGCTTTTGTACATCTGTGTATCGAATAATACAGTCACACTGTATGACAAACTAGGCTATTCCTCATAAAGTGCATGAGATGTGCAGTCTGCACCCAGAGAAACAGGCAGTTTCGGATGAAAGTCCTTTATTAGCTGTGCAAGCAGAATGGTTCTTCTACATGATTCTTATCCTACAGCTACAGAAGCACTTTGCATGCACTCTTTATCAAAAGGTGTTTGTCCAAAAATGCCATTGCTCTGGAAACAAGCCATTTTTTTTTTTGCATCATCCACAATTATCACTGAAGTACACTGCATTTGCTCAACTTACGAATTTTTGTTCTGTCATCTCCTACAGCCTTTACTTCATTTTTTTTTTTTTCAGAACAATACTCAGTACTCATACCAGTCCTCCCTCACACACTTATTTGCTGAACCGCATAATACTAGTAGGGTCACAGGGAGGCTGGAGCCTATCTTTGCCAACAAGGTGTGGCCGAAGGTGGGGTACACCCTGAATAGCTTGCCAGACCATCGCAGGGCAACACACACAACCATTCACACTCACAACTAGGGGTAATTTAGAACAGCCAATTAGCCTAATATGCATGTCGTTGGACTGTGGGAGGAAACCGAGGTACCCGGAGGAAACCCTTGCAAGCACGAAAAGAACATGCAAACTCCACACAGAAACACCCAAGCCTGGGACTCGAACCCAGGACCTTCTTGCTGCGCGACGGACGTGCTAACCACGTCATCAGTGCTGAGAACTCCAAATACAAACATTATTGCGAGTGTATTGTTTGCACGTTTGAAAGGAGTAGATCTTGCAAATTGTTTATATACTGCAGAAACCTCACATCCCAGGTTGAAGGGTAAAACAAAGACGTATATAGTCTCTAAACTTCCTCTAAGAGAACGAAGGTCTGCGGAATTAAAACCTACCAAGTAGTAAATGTGAAAAGCAACCACATCCTTTTTCCACATCATTACATCAGAAACGTCCAAACCATGTACAAGAAAAGAATACTTAGTAATGTGCTAAAACACTAATGTTTTTGGTACTGTATGTACATTAACACTGATGTTCAGATGAAACTTAAAAAAAAAAAAAAAAAAAAAATTAAAAAAAAATTAAAAATTGTTTATTTTTTGGACTGCAGCAATTTTTAAAAATCCGGCTTCCTTCTTTGTCTATTCTTTTCGTTTGTAGTTGTAAATTGTACGAGCACTGATTTGTTAGGTAACCCTTCGCAGTGACTGAATGGGAAATGAACCCGGAGCTGATATTTAGGTCATCTATAGAATGTCATGCTGATCAGGGACGTTTGTGCTGAGCTTTACTTTATTCATGCGCCCTTATCACAAAAGGCTTCCAGTATAGAAAAGGACACACTCTCAGGGGAAAGATAGGTAGTACACTGTATTATATCTTGTGGCACAAATGGTACCCTATCTTTCACCTAGAAAACTGCATGTGGTGCATTTTCAAAGCTTTAGTCTAAAAAGTAATTCTTTTCTAATTTGTTCTCGAAATCATTTTAAAGGCACCCTACAGAATACCACACACATTCCAAGGTGATAAATATATATTAACGGTGCAATTTCATTAGTGAATAGCCTGCATGTGTTGTATCATCCATTATCACTTCCTTTTGGCTGGATATAAAGGTTTCCTGGTGACACCACCCCAGCTCCCCAGCTTAGTGTCTCTTATTCACTAATTTTACATCTTGTTTTGGTTCTGTATCAGTTTACAATAACAAGATTGCCTGACCAGAGGAAAGATCTTGTGCGTGTGCAATAACTTGGCAGTGCAACACCGATTTGTAGAAAGTGCAAAAAGTCTGGGATCAAGTGGTAAAAAACAGCGTAAGATTTTAAGAAAAAAAAACTTTTTTTTTTTTTTAAAGGGTGATGTTTAAGACTATCACTGTGCCCAGTGCAGGGGTCATTGACACTCACGTACAGGAGAAAGTAAATGGTTTCAGAAAGATATTGCGGCTGATTCCTTTGCATTTCTCCAGGAATAAAATGGGCTCCTTTAATAATCTACCCTTGAGGGCACCACCCCAAGATAATACCATTAGTTTCAGATCATCATATTTTGACAGTATAACTAGTCTTATGTACACAGCATGTTTTGATAGCCTTGTTATTACATCCTATTGATTATAATAAAATGCACACAGCAGTACACATCTGCGCATGCGCAGGAACCATTGGCTAGGTAGCACATTTGTCACCGCAGCCAAGCAAACAGTAGAGGAGTACAAAGTCAATCGTATTTCATCCCAACATGGGGCTGTAGGCAAAAAATAAATAAATAAATAACAAAAAACTAAACAATTCTCGCTGTTGGAAATCTTTCTTTAGAGTTTATTGTGATCTACAGGGGGGAAATGACCAAGCTAAAAATACTGCTACCTGTAGAGACTGGAGGAGAAAACAGAGCAAAGTGTCATCTGCTCCACCGTCTGCTCTGTGTGTGTGTGTGTGTGTGTGCTCAAGTTCAATTTAATTTGAACTACAAACAATTAGTCAAATCATGAGATATTTTACCTGCAGAACTTACTGTACTGTTTAAATATTAATTCTTTATTCAGTTTCCCAAATCCACGTTAATTAAACCGCAGTTCATTTTATTTATGTCCAACAATTAAAATGATTCTCTCTCTCTCTCTCTCTCTCTCTCTCTCTCTCTGTGTGTGTGTGTGGGCAGGATTTACATACAGCCTATAATAAAATAAAATATGAGAATAAAAAAAAACATAAATGAAACGATAAAAGCATGAAAAAAGAACGAAAAACTAAATAAAATGAGTTCGTCTCACCTTCTGCAGGTGCACTGGGGATATAAATGTAATCCAAACCGCTTCAAATCAGTTCAGCATCTTTCCATCAACATCAACTCAAACTCCGCTCCAGCGTTTACACTCTGCCCCGAGCGCGAGCCTGGCTGGCCCCAGTCACGTGACCAGATTAACCTGCCTGCAATGGCGTCCCATATAACCACCTCCTCCCTACACATGAGCCCTACACACGAGCCCTATCTAGGGAGCAACATAACGGTTTCGAGGCAACTTTTCACTCCAGCAACTTGTGGAGATATATTAAAGGCTCGGTGTTCATTTAACATGAAGAAAATACATTTTAACCCCAAACTATACATTGTATTGATACCGATATGAGCACTTAATATGTACTTTTTATCAAATTAAGAAACTTTAATCAACTATTCTCAAAACTCCGCCCATTGATACCGGTACAGGAAATGTGATGCTGTTTACGACACTCTGGACTGCTTGTGGGTATTGTAGTCCACGTGACTCCGCGTGTTTATCAGCGTAAACAGTGCACCGGAAACACAAAAACTACAGTCTGCCGAGTTGCAGTTCGTTGCATCAGCTTAATGAAGGTATAAAAACCGGTTGAGTTGACTGTTGTGTGTTTCTGACAGAATCATTCAGAGACATCTAGAGTTCGGAAGAAGATGAAGCTGTTTGTGACTGAAGGCAACCCGCAGTGTGTGAAGGTGTTAACGGCGCTCGAGCTCACCGGAGTCCAGTGCGACGTCCAGCTGCTCAGCCACGAGGGTGAGAGAGTCTGTTAGTTTCTGGAGAAGCAACACACAAGAGCTTCACAGACAGGTTTTCAAGCAATTGAGCAATTCTCTCTAATCAATCAATCAGTCAGTCAATCAAACATAACAGTTGTAGGAATGATGATGATGATGAAAGTAATAATAACAACAATAATAATAATAATAATAAAAACAATAATAATGATGATAATAATGATAATAATAATAAAAACAATAGTAGCAGTAAGTAATAATAATAATAAACAATAATAATAATAATGATGGTAATAATAATAATAAAAACAATAATAATGATAATAATAATGATAAAAACAATAGTAGCAGTAAGTAATAAAAAAATAAAATAAATAATAATAATAATAATAATAATAATAATAGTAGCAGTAAGTAGTAGTAATAATAATAATAATAATAATAATAATAATAATAACAATAGTAGCAGTAAGTAATAATAATAATAACAATAGTAGCAGTAAGTAATAATAATAATAATAATAATAAAAGCAATAGTAGCAGTAAGTAATAATAATAATAATAATAATAATAATAATAATAATAAAAAACAATAGTAATAATAATAATAGTAATGATGATAGTAGCAACAACAGTGATGATGATGGTAGTAGTAATGAACTTGTTCATGAGTAATATAGAAATCCGAAAGTAACAGCTGATCTGTATGTTGTGGATTTATCGTGAGTTCAAGTGTTAAACAAGTGGGGGAAAAAGTAAACTAATAAATAAATATAAAAAAGGCTGAAGTTTTGTGATGAAGTTTTGGAGGTGTTTTTGGAGATGTTTGTGCATTTTCATGCCTCATCTTTCATTTCTGAATATAAGATTTTTTGTTCTACATGTTTTTTTGTTTTGTTTTTTTCCTCACTTCACCTGAACTGATTATAATCTGGTTATTTCAGAGGTAAACATAAAAATAACCTGTGACGTCAGTCTTTTCTGAAAAGTTTACTTTTTCCTTTTTTCCCAACTTTATTCTGTCAGTTGTTCTGAACAATCCCAACAAGTGTTAATGAGGGCGTTGGCATTCCGTTCCTATTGTGAAAGTCGAATAAGATAATACAAGCTGCAGTCCAGCCACTAGTTTGTTCCTGTGCACTTTCACTTTTAAAAATGTTACACCAAATGAAACCGTTATATGACAGGAAATGATTTATTATAAATATATATATATATATATATATATATATATATATATATATTTTCATGACCTTGAGGTTATGAGGTACTGACAGTGTGCAACAATTTACACAAGTACATTGTAATTATATTATCCATAGCATTATATTATACTATATACTATTTCATAGCCATAAAAGCAGCGTTCCACTCCCATAATAATATGATGATTCATCCTCTATGCAGTCGGTTTGTTCATGTTACTTTCTCTTTCATTATTAAATGAAATGATTTTTTTATTATTTTATTGTTGAGTACTTCTGTTATACTGGTGACACTGGATTTTTTTTAAAAATAATGCGTGTCCACACATTTCTATCTCGTGACCATGAGTTAACAACGTATGGCCACAAGATAGTAACTCGTGGCCACACATTATTTTTTATTTATCCAATGTCACCAGAGGGGACACAGAAGAAGGGGGGGGAAAAAGCTAAAAATAGCAAAGCTGCGGTGAGTCCACGGTTAAAATACAGCTCATTAAATCACGTATTTCCATTTATATACATACTGTAGCTTTTACTTTCCAATATTTTTAGAGAATTTTAGAAACCAATATTTATTTTTTCGGTGTCCCTTCTGGTGACATTGGATAAAAAATATGTGGCCACACGTTATTATCTATATATTATTACTATACTATTATAGGTCCCGGGTTCGATTTCTGTGTGCAGTTTGCATGTTCTGCCCGTGCTTGTGTGGGTTCCCTTGGGGTACTCTGGTTTCCTCCTACAGTCCAAAGACAAACACATGAGGGTAATTGGCTGTTCCAAATTGCCCCTAGGTGTCACCTTGCCCAGAGTCGGCTGAGATTAGCTCCAGCCTCCCTGCGACCCTAATTAGGGTTAAGCAGTTTGGCGAATGAATGTATAGAACCGTTACTGATGTGTTTTGCAGTTCTGTGGTTGGTGATGGTAGGTGAGAATTTATGGTGGGGGCAATCGTGTCAGCAATCTTAGAGGCAAGTGATAAACACCAGGCTTACCTGTTTGTGTCTAAAACCAAAACTGAAAGTGCTTTGCTCACTCTATGGTTTTTTTTCCCCCCAGCAACAGTTAAACTTATAAACAGGAGAGATCATGTGATTTATTTGAAGTGCCAGAATGCAGTACAGCTGTAATGAGCCAGTTCGTCGAGTTAGGACCAGCACGGCTTGGCTAGTTGGTGATGAGGAGTCGATGAGCACAGTGGCACTGGAGAATAATCTCTCCATCTCGATTGTAGAGATTAATATGCAAGTCATTCAGGAAGGAATTAATAAATAAATAAATAAAATCACATCCACCTTACGTGTGTACTCTTTGCTCCTATGTTGGTGCTTTTATCTTAATGATTAAGGAGAGAGGCTACACCCAACATGCTTCAGTAATCATGTACCTACACAATGGATCTGTGTGCTAGGTCTATGTGATGAATGTTTACCAAATAATAGTATATAGCGTGCCAGGTTAGTAACAAAAGTGTATTGTATCTGTTTTTCCAGAAAGGGTGGTGTCCTTCCTAACTCGGCCGACCTTTCCCGCTGCACAGTTACCCAGTGGACAGGAACTTTTCACGGCTAATGCCATCTGCCAGTGAGTATTCCCTAAAACAACTCTAATTTCTGCCGTCTTGAGTTTTAGTGCGAGACTTAAAAGTGCGTATCTCCACAGATATCTGTTCGAGGTTGGTGGGAAAGCGATCACTGATGCAAGCAGGCAGTTGTTGGAATGGGAAGCAACAGAATTGCAGGTTAGGATCTGCTGCCAAGGAGCAGTGATTGTATTTATGGTTGGAAGTTTGAATAGGGCTAATGCACAGTACACACAGTGTGGATGATATTAAAAGCAAGGGGTGGGCTTTTTTATTTTTATTTACTGGGTTTTTTTTTTTTTGTTTTTTTTTTTTTTATAAATTTTATGAAGAACATCAGTTTGCATAGAGATTTTCCTGATAAGTGGTCACCTTATCTAACTCTTCTGAGGTTTCACAAGCAAATGAGTAAACTGATCACCAAAGTGTTTCACTTTCATTCTGGGTCACCAAAACAGCTTTTCTTTAATCCCCTTGTTGATTCCTGTAAATCAAAACTGATAGTGTTCAGAGTGTTCTCACGAGGTTGTTTAAGACATAAACTGCACAAGAAACGGTTGATTAAGGACGGAAATTCTTTTCTTTATTTCTGGGCGTCACCGGACACTGGCATTTGGACATTAAGGTGGTGAGGTTTCCCAGTATAACCCTTGACTCATACGGAACAACAGGCAAAAGTTCGGACTTGGTGGATACAGAGTATTGCAATGATAATCTTGTGCAAGAGATTTCAGGAACTTCTGACTTTTTTTATTGCATCATCAAAGTCAAAGAGACTTGGGGATTAATAAAAAAAAAATTAATAAAAAAAAAAAAAAGTACAAATGAAGCTGCACAAAGAAAAGTCTGTAAACACCAGGCACACTTTGTATTTTGAAGATTAATTGCATAGATATAGACTTTTATTTATTTACTTTTAATTATTATTATTGTTATTTTTTTTTTTTTTTTAAATCAGCAATTGTGGACTGTACTATTACTGTCCTACCTTCTTTTGCCTGGGAATACTGCATTTGGATTCATAATATTGTTATTTGTCCTAGCTGTAATCAATTCTCCTGGCCTAGTCAACAAATGATGTAAGGGTTCTTTTGACTGCAGCATTTTGTATGCTGTTAAACTTTTGTGATGTCACTCACTCCTCTGCCGAACCGCGTACTCCTACTAGGGTCGCAGGGAGCCTGGAGCCTATCTCAGCCGAAACAGGGCAAATGTGGGGTACACCCTCTACAGCTCGCCAGGCCATTGCAGGGCAACACCTACACTCACTCCTAGGAGCAATTTGGAACATCTGCAGTCAATTTGTTCATATTACTTTCTCTTTCATTATTACATCTCTTTTTGTTGTTGTTTGGCGAGGGCGTTTCTGTGTGCATGTTCTCCCCATGCTTGCATGGGTTTTCTCCAGGCGCTCTGGTTACCTCCCACAGTCCAAAGACATGCACATTATTCTAATTGGCTGTTCCAAATTGACCTTTGGTGTGTGTGTGTTCTCCTGAGATGGTCTGGCAAGCTGTTCAGGGTCTACCCTACCTTCGCCCAGTGTCCGCTGAGATAGGCTCCAGCCTCCCCGCAACCATAATAGTAGGATTAAGCGGTTTGGCAAAGGAGTGATAAATGAGTGAGTTATCACACTGTAACCTTATAATAAAGCAGACTTTAGAAAAACAGCACAACAGGCTGAACTCCAATCAGCTGCTTGTTTAGTTTCACTTTCATAAGGTGACGCCCCGACTGTGCACTGAATCTTTTTCTAATGAATCAAACAGTTGGTCAGTGTTCATGAGGTACTAACAGTGCCCAACGATGTACAAAAGGAAAAGGATAGTATTATAGTACATAGTGTTGCCATACAGCACTGTGAAGTTTTTTGCCCCCTTTCTGATTTCCTCTATTGTTTGACTGTGACACTTCTTTCAGATCTTCAAACTAATGTAAAATTTAAGGTTTAAAAGCTTGTCTTTTGTATTTTACTAAATTTGTTTGGTAATCAGGAGCAGTTAAGCTTTATGAATAAACAACGCACTCGCTCATTTGCCAAACTGCTTAAATCTACTAGGGTCATGGGGAGGCTGGAGCCTATCTCAGCCAACACTGGGTGAAGGCACGGTACAACATCGCAGGGCAACGCAAACATCCATTTACACTCACACCTTGGGGCAATTTGAGCAGCCAATTAGCCTTAGGTGCATGTCTTTGGACTGTGGGAGGAAACTGGAGTACCCACAAAAAAAACACGAAAGCGCATGGAGAACATGCAAACTTCACACAGAAACACCCAAGCCGAACCCGAGGTACAAACCCAGGACCTAGTAGTATGACACTGTGCTGCCCATGAATCAAGAAAAGTACAGGAAATCAGGAAGGGGAAAATACTTTGTAACAGCACTGTAGAAATAACATGATTTAATATAACAAAAAAAAAACCTTAGATAACCCAAACAACTAAAGTGCTATAGAGTTGTAGTGCGTTTTGTTATATGGTTATGAATGGTGTGTGTGTGTGTGTTTTGAGTAGCCTGTGCTGCTTCAGGCCCTCCATGTGGCAGTGCTGCAGGGGAAGAGTGGCGAGGCTGGCGCACTGCTGAAAAAACCTCTGGGCTGGCTGGAGAAGTATCAGAGTGGAAAAAATACAAAGTTCCTAACTGCCGTAAGTATCCTAAGCTAGCATTAATTAGGATCATGTTGGACCAGCTTCAGGTCCAGCATTGATATCGTATTCTGTTTTAAATTCTACTGTTTAAAGACACAGAAATAGTGCTGGTATTTTGCGACTAATATATAAGTAAATACACTTCACCCTCGATTTCCCGGCCCATTAGGGAGGATGGGCTGTTCGGGAACCTCAAAAGTCCGGTAATCACTAATGTCCGGGGTCCCTACCCTTTCCCGGACATTTACCATAATCTGTCTGGCAATCGCCATTATTCAGCAGCAGTCCCGGACTTTTACAACACTTATCCGGCACTCAATACACAATATTGTGTTTCCACAAACTTAAGGAGCGAATCAGCACATTCTTTTATCACATTCATTTTAAATGTGGGTTACGGCTTGTTGTGACTGTCCTCACTTTCACTTTCACTTAGCTCTCCCATCACTGATGCCACTATCTGTTCATCGGACATTATTTCATGCCCCTCTGCTGCTTCATTTTCGTCCATCTACTCGGACGGGAACGGGCCGGACAGGAGGGAAGTTGGAAAATCATGACCGACCCAGACTTCCATCATCGATTCCCGGACTTGTACGAGCATTTTTCCGGCAATAACAAAAAATGTCCGGCGCCGGATTTTGTACCGGAAATAGGGGTACGGGAAATCGAGGGTGAAGTGTATTAGTTTATCCGTCAGACACTTTGTTGTGCTTAGGTCCCTCCCACTCTTCCTCGTCTACTATACTAAAATGAATAATAGATCACTTTACAAGCTTTATAAACTTGACTGTAGCTTTTTTATTATTTAGGGTTTGAGGTATAATTGGCCGTTTTTGACTACTTTTAATTTTACCTTTATATTTCACCTTTAAAAAACTGTTTAACTTGCCTTGTTTGGCGTCATTGTTTTCAGCACAACCTCACCTGTGTGACCTTACAGTTACTTTTTTTATTCTGACATGCTGTATTAACACATTGGACCTAAAATAACACGAAAAACACAAAATCCAAGTTGAAAAAAGGTTGTTGATTTTTTACTGTGAAAAACACAAACATGTTTAGCGAACCATTTTTATAACTTAGAATGCAAATATACATTGTAAATTAAAAAAAAAAATTATGTACAAATTTGCCACTGACATTTCCAGGTAGTGTTACTCCTCCTGTTGTCCACTTGATGGCAGCGTTTACCTCCAAACTGCCTTGGCGGTTTTTCTGCTGACATCACGCCATGTAAACTGCCATCTCAGGAAGTTAATAGTATTAAATTATTAATCATAGGCCAAGTAAAATCAGAGTTATCAACACCATTTAAAAACTGGTGCACTTTTGACGCAAGAAACTGAGACCCGGCAAGACCGCGTTTTCCTGCTACGTCATCTTTCAGGCAGGCCATGCGATTTAGACGCGCCGGCGCGTACATTGACTCCATTTTTTATTTATTTATTTATTTATTTTTTTTGGATTTTCCCCCATTTTTCTCCCTAATTTAGTTGTTTCCAATTCCCACCCATCAACTTTTAGCCTTTCCTATCACACGACCACCACCGACCAGGGAGGGGCGTAAGCAAGCACATGCCCCCTCCGTGACATGCGATGC
>JBCNYH010000006.1:24321202-24348559 GCA_039654325.1 Tandanus tandanus
ATGTGAGAAAAATAAAAAGACTACAATTTCATCCCGACAAGCCTGTTTCGTGGTTGCCCACTCATCAGGGGATTTATATGTATAAATAACATTTTTTAAATTATTTATTTAAACCAATATCTTTTATTGATGATGGGAGAGTTGCACCACTTCATAGTCTTCTCCAGCACATCCCAAACACTCTCAGAGGAGGTTAAGGTACCAGTGGTACTTGTTCATGTGCTTCCTGAACTGTTTGTTCACTATTTAATCCCCAAATGTATTTCTGTGCCATCAGGGTGGAAAAAGTCCATTCATGTGATAACCTGGTCATTCAGTACTTTCAGGTCATCAGCTGACTCCATTTTATTGCCATATAATGTTGCTGAGCCTCGACCTGACCAACTGAAGCAACCCCAGATCATGGCACTGCCTCTAGAAGTTTTTATAGCTCTTTATGCTCCATTGTGAATTGAGTAAATTGAAACGAGGAGTAGTTTGCTTAATGTTACACAGCCGTTTAATTCCTATCCTGTGAGGTCTCAAAAGATGGAATTGCTCTTATTAACCCTAGCCCGGAGTTCTACTATTTATTTTATTTTATTATTATTTTTTTTTAACGATTAAACGTTCGCAGTTAATTAATTTTGTGACCACATTTATTCCACAGAGTTAATGGTTCGTTATCCTTCCAGCTTTTAATAATGCTTTGCAGAGTTCTTAACCTGATTCCAGTCATTTCAGCAATCTCCTTAGTTGTTAATAATTTGACCTTGTGAAAAACACTATCATCTTTTCCATGAACACACAATACATCTGACATGGTTGTATAAGAACTGTGAAGCTACTCACTGCACCAGTTAGGGTTAAAAGAATTGTTGCCGGGTGAAACTTGGTAATCACTGATGTAATTGTTCTGTCAAAGGCTCTTAAGCATTTGCTTATTTAAATGCTAATGGTGACGTTTTGGCCAGACAGTGGATAAATTCAGCATCTTTAAAGCAGAGGACAGCACTTGTTGAAGGTTAATCTAAAAAAAAAAAAAACCCTCTATCCTAAAATCTGTCTGCGTGCAAAATCTTAGACGGATAGCTGCAATTTGAAAGATTTTATGGGTGGATATTTAAAAACGTAGTTAACATGGAGGAGTTTGGCTTCAAACATCCCTTCTTTCAGCATTTCACGAGTTTGCGCTTAAATAAATGAATCCTGGTGTATAGTTTCTCACTGCACAGGTAATGATTTTAATCTAAACCTTTTCACACCTCCAGTATCAAAATCCTATACTTGTGCATGCAAACTTGGGCCTCGATGACATCATCATTCTGAGAATCAGTTTTCAAATAACTGCCCATAAAATCATTAAAAGAGAAGCTATCAGCCTCAGACTTTGCACACGGAAAGAAATTAATCTTGATATTCAGATGAGATTAACTTTTAACAAGTGCTGTATTCTCCTTTAATTATTATTATTAAAAAAGTATTAATTAGTCGTTCTGTGAGTTACTGGCACAATGGTTTCTCGATTTTTTTTAAGCAGTAGTTTTGATTTACATTTTAATTTTCATTGCATAATTTCATTGTTCTTTAATTAAAACAGAAAGGACACCTTGAAAAGCTTACAATATATATATTAATATATATATTAAATATATTTAAATAATAAAAAGGCATGACCTTTGAATAAACTCTTTGTCCCTACAGGTGTTCAACTTTGACCCTACTGCAGGGGTTCATGCACAGAGTCATCAGTCAGGGAAGGTAGAAGAAGATATGACCAAACTGTGCAACCATCGCAGGAAAGTGGTCGCTATGGCTGCTCTGTGTCGGAGTATGCAGGCTTCCCAAATACCATTACCAGCTCACGGCTCAGGTACATTGATTTAAATGGAGCCACACATACAATGATCAGCCATAACATTAACACCACCTGACTGGTCTGTGCCTAGGCAGCCCCATGCATAGCAAGCTGCACTTCACTGTATGTTCTGACACCTTTCTATCAGAGCCAGCATTAACATTTTTATCAGTTTGTGCTACAGTAGCTCTTCTGTGGGATCAGACCAGACGTACTAGCCTTTGCTTTCCATACACAGCAATGAGCCTTGGGCATCCATGGCTCTCTTGTCACTTCAGATGTTGTCCCTATTCTGATGACAGTGACTGGATTAACTCTTTTAACGGAAGAGCAGGAGTCTCGCCACATTTCCGGTCAACAGCACTAGGTGACGCCAAGGACTGGAGGCTGGTTCCTCGTAGCAGGCTGATAAAGTCGTGTTTACTGGGGGACGACTTCTTAAAAATAAAAATATGTTTTTGACATCAAATACTTACATTCGAAATGTTGTTGCTTTTTGTAGAAGGAATCTAGAATGAACAGAACCCGTGTTAGCACTTAGCACGAGTCGCAACTGCTTCCAGTTTTTTTTCCTGTAGTAGCGTAGCTACTAATGATATATGAGCTGATATTCTAGAAGTAGATAAGCCAATCAAAAGGTCCAATTACTCATATCCAGTGGGTATAGATAAAATAATGTCTATTCGCATGTACAACATGGTGCAACCTGATTGGTCTGCTATCTCGGGATAATGTTTGAATTAAAACAACAGACAGTCATGTTTTCTCACGGTCACTTAGAGCAAGCGTTTTATTAAGTATGGCTTGTATTTCCCGTTGTAATATAATCTAAAACATCTATATGGAGTACTGTTTACTTTTGTTTCTGAATAAGTAGAGTTAACAGGCCAGAACGGACACCGTTGGTTACACAGAGCTATTAGCCGGCTTGAAACACAGAGGTTACCTAACCTATCTCAGTGTCATGGGTAAAATAGATAAATATCAACTATAGAAATCTTCATTTACTTTGCTTTTTATTGTTTTATAGCGCTACAAGGACATCTGCTCGTGTGTGTGCTCAAGTTCAACTGTGTCGACCATGATATGGAAAAAAAAAAAGTAAAACTAGATCATGATCTTGTTTTAGTGTTCTTTTCATCTCTGTTCCCATGTAGTTTATACTAAAACAACTATGCTTCTCAGGCTTGGTGGATGTAGGTGGATTACATAGTCTTCACGACCACCATTCTCAGAGAATATTCAGCGACATCCATCTTACCTTCAGTGCATAATTGCTAACTAACCCCCAGATAGCAAACCAATTGGATCGTGCCATTCCCTTGTAATATATACCAATCAATGTTATTCACTTCACCTGTCAGTGGTCACAATGTTGTGGCTGATCAGGGTATACATTAGTTGTTTTTGTTAAATATCTTTGCAATATTCACTGTTAATATCATTGATGGAATTTATTTTTTCAAATATACATCGTAGTAATTGTTATGACTTATTGTATTTCTTCAGCTGTACGTGTTAATGTATGTACTTGCTTCTAGGGACTGGTGTGTGTTCAGTGGATGGCAAGAATAAGAGAGGATCCATAGTTGCTCGAGGAGATGTACCCCAGCGCACTTACACGACCCAGCTAACGCTGAACCAGGCCAGACCCAGCAGCAGCGGCAGCTTTCATGTCCTCTCGCCTCTTTCACTGCTTCAGAACGGATCTGTACCTCATACCACCTCCATACTGACTCCTGATCCGAGCTCACCCTTAAAGATGATCTCATCTCAGTCCCCAGGGCCAAGCGTAGCCGCTTATGGGAAACAGCAGTGGAGCCCTCGCCCCGCCCTTACCCAAAACATTCTCCAAAGAGCACCTCAAAAGTCAACCTCTCCCAGCACTACAAAACTTGACGCGGCCCACACGCACCAGACGGACTCTTCGCGTCCCGTGACATTTTCTTCACCCCCTTCTTCATCGTCACCCGGGATTGCCAGGGCAGGACAGCCTCATCTACAGGGAATGTTTATGAAATCTTCTCCTCCTCTCTCTCTGTGTTCATCCCCTTCTCGTGCTCAGGACACTTTCTCCCCACACCAGCGATCCCGTCACTCTTCCACCTCCTCTCTCTCTGAGGGAGCTCCAGGATCCATGCTGACTCAGGGGGTTAAACCTTCCCCTTCTCCTTTGCCTCCTGCCCAACCTTGCTCTTCACCCAAACTCTCTGCACCCCCGGCCAGCCCTCATAGTCGTCTGGAGGGCATTTTGCAGCACTACAAGGACTGCAGCACCAACAACCCTGATGCTACGCAACAGCACCACTCGTTCAGCAGCAAAAACAAACTTCACACACTGCAGAACCCTCAGTCAGGCCCGAGTAATTCCTCTGACAAGAGGAATGGACCAGTACTAGGAACTGCACCGGGACTGATTGGTCTCCCTTTGGGCCAGATTCTGTGTCAGCAGAAGAGTCAACAGCACATCAGCAGCTCTTTCCCAGCCAGTAGCCTTCTTTCTGCAGCTGCCAAAGCCCAACTGGCCAGCCAGAAAAACCAGAGCCAGTCCAGGGCTGCAGAAACTGGTACCCTTCCTCTCCCAGCCCTGGACAAGGAGCAGCAGTCCAAGGTATTAATTAGCACTTTAAACACTAGCCTCAACACCCCTACAGCCCCAACCCAATCTTTGACGGCTTTCTTGCTTCCTCACTCACCCTCTCTCCCTGTGTCCAACCCTGCTCAGTCTGAAAAAAGAATACGCCGCAAGCGCCAGCGTCGCTCACCCACTGTTCTTAGCATGCTGAAAGAATCGCAGGTAAACCGAACTGTAGGCCACCCGGTTGCGTCCTCCCCTGCCGTCCCTTCCCCTTCTTTTTCATCCTCTAGTTCTCCTCCTTCTGTGACGCGCACAGAAAACCACCTCCAGCCTGCTGCGCGTTTGTCCGGCACTCCACCTTCCACAACTCCGGTGCCTATTAGTGTACTAAAGCAGGTGGAATTGGAGGAGGGCAAGAGGATGGCTCTTTCAAATTCCCTTCCTCTCTGTTCACCCCCTGTGTCCTCCCAGCCCCTCTCTGCCCTCCTCCAGCTCCTAAGTATGCAGAGTGCCCAAAACAACTCTCCACCAACGATACCACCCAGCAGGCACACAATTGTGCCCCCTTCTTCACCACCATTGGTTGCTTCTTCTCACGCGCCTCAGTATGACACCCAGCTTGGACCACAAACACATATCCACATAAAGCAGTCCCAGCCCCAAAGCCTGGTGCCTGCTTTGGATCCTCTTACCCAGCTGGCAACTGCTCAACCCCTTTCTCTGACGTGTGAAGACACGGAAGCAGTTGCAGTAAACCTCAAAACGACAGCAAATACAGTTCTGAACTTGAGCCTGCCTCACACAAGCACCAGTGCAGTAACTGAGCCTACCATTAGCAGCCATACCCATGGCGTGATGAGCCAGCTGTCCTCCGCCACCTGCCTGTCTGCTTCCACTGTATCAGAGAAAACCTGTGCTTCCAAACTAGGGGATATGGGCTCTGATCATACCATTTACCAAACAAACCAACCAGACCAAAACCAAGCTTCAGATAGTGAAGGTAAGATTCTAGTTATGAGAAAATCTAATACATACACACATCAAATAACGTCTAGCCTTAAAAATGAGCAACTACAATTCAATTTCCTCTTAAGCTTAACAAGAATTATCTCTCGTCAGGTCCTGTAATATCAGAAGAGCAACCGAATTTGGAGACTAAGCTACTTCCTGGCTGTGAACCTGACTCTAACCTCTCCCTAGCCCATGCACCCGGCACCTCTTCAGCCGATCTCTCGAACTCGGACCCCGCAAACACCTTGCAGCTGGCTGAATCTTTCCCTTTCATGACACAGGAACAGCTCCTCCAGCTTCTCTCCTCCAACGCAGCCCTACCCTCCCTTCTTCCCCCTTTTTTAGGTTCTCTGCCTCTCGGACTCTGGACAGGCACTCAGACTCCCATAACCGGAGGCACCCAAACTCCGCAACCAGCAAACAACCTCCTCAACCACGCTTCTCCGCTCAGTGTTCTGTCTTCCGCTCTGGGACCTCAGGGGGACCTCCCGCTCAACCTTGTTAGTGTATTGAATCCTCCTCCTCCAGGGCCTCCGCTGGCTCCGAGTGTAGCGCCAGGGCTTGAGGCTGGCGAAAAGAACCCTGGTCTACAGGCACTACTCATGGCATCTTTGCTTCTTGGACAGAACCCAGCTACCATGCTCCCATTACCAGGACTCAATTTAGACCTCCCACCCCTGCAGCAGGTATTTGGGGAAGGAGTGACTCTAGAGAAGACCCCGGCTCTCCTGGACTCTGTCTTGATGGGGCCAGGACTCCTGGATGCTCTCCAGGCTCTAGCACCACCTTCAGATGGCCAGTCGCTTTTGCTCTCTGCGCAGCTCACTCCTCCTCCCCCTCCTCCTCCTACCTTCCTGTCCCTGAACCCTGCACTGCTGGCTGCAGCTCTTGCACAGGCTGAAACCCTTCCCAACCACACACCATCCCCCCCACCTAATACTCAGGTACACTCCCATACACCTGCTGACCATATGCCTTTTTGCCACATGCCACATTTTTTCCTGATGATTCAATAAACATATATTTTATTATCTACTACAGCACTCAAAAGCATCTTCACTGTAACATAATCAGGAAAGTGTAGGTGCTTCACCATCTTAGACATAATACAGAAAAATAGTGAACATAAATATTAAACATTAAAGCAAAAGCACTATTGAATGTCAACTCAGTGTTTCAAGTTGTCGGCACAATACATTACCTATATATTGCAAACAGTTGTGTATCCCCCAGTAATATTAATAAGGGACCTAGTATACCAGCTAGTGATGCAGATACTCCACAAACAGATGCATGTGTGTGTTTGTGTGTACATAACCTAATGGCAATTGTTTTCAGCTGTTGAATAAAACCGTGAGTTGCTATTTCACACGTTTATGTTTGGTCGCATGGTAGTGGTAAGGCTGGGCAAATGGTCAGAAACACAGTAAATGAGTGACAGAGAGACTAACTCTGTTAATGCTGTGTATGATACACGCATCATGGGTACAATCCTCGTGCAGCGCTCACGTGCCACCCATCCCAGATAATTCGCGTGTGTACTCATAGTGGGGCTGGTGGTGTAGCGGTTAGGCTGCTGTGTTCATGATCGAGAGGTTGTGGGTTCGAGTCTCCGTTAGACCCCTACTGTGCTAGAGACCCCTGGGCAACTTCTTAACCACAAGTGTGCCTCTGTGCACCCAGCAGTATAAATGGGTACCAAAATGGTAAACTGCGATGGACTAGCACCGCATCCAGGAGGAGTTGAACTCGTAGTCGCTTCACGTTACAGAAGCCACGGATAAGCTCCAGCCTGATGAGCCAGTAGGCTCAGGTGTAAAAAGCCCAACAGACTTACCTTACCTTACTTATAGTAGCTAGCTAGTAGTAGTAGCTAGCTAGAAACAGCGGGGACCTGTCCTACAAAGCGGGATTGCTGAGTTCAGGAGCTAAGTTCCATGAGGTGTGTTGCCATGGCAATTTACACTGGGTCTCAACCTTACTCTGAGGAAGGTACTTGGTGTTATCTTTAAGCGCCACCTTTGTTGTCTAATAGATATTGTCCGGTAGAAAAAAAGGCACAACACTGGTACTTTTGGCACACTGAGCGGATAGTGAGATGGGATTAAGAGAGTAAATCAATTTGTTATTTTACCCCGATGATGTACTTTATGAAAGATATAGGTTCTCATTGTGATAGAATTTGCTTTTTGTCAGCGTTTGAGGCCGGACGTCTATAATTACATTCAGTGGAGTAATGATTGGTTGATTTTATTTAATTCTAATTCATATTGCACATTCAAAATACCACCGACGGTAACGTATATACATTAAGACCACAATACTGTACATGTAGCAGAAATAAGGAGTACCAGAATAAGGGGCACTAAAAAGTCATCATAAATGACAGAAACCATGTCAGGTTTATTTAACTTAAAATTTATCCATCACATCACATTAAAATACTAGTATATGAACTATACACAGTAAAATTATATACAGTGATATGGGTTATATAAGTTATAAATGTCGTATATTATAAATTCCCTTTTTTCACTAATTTTCATTTTGGTCAGCAACTAAGTGGCATTTCAGAAATGTAGCCCATATGTGTTGGATATAATTAAATACTCCTAACTGTTTTCACATTGATGTTCTTGTACCTCAGTCCTATTTAAAACAGGAGTCTGTCAGACAAAATAAAGAGCATAAGACAAGGAGATTTTTAAGGATTTGCATTGGCAACATGTCTTTGCGTTTAACTTAGTATCGATCAATTCTCACAACAGCTGCCCCGAACCTTGCAAGTGGCTTGCACAACCCTCAGACCCCTGACACTCCTTGTTACCGTCTATTGCTCAAAAATGACCTGCTATCAAAAAAATTACCAAGAACCCTGTATGTGTGTCCGTCCGTGCGTCCGTCCGTGTGTGCATGCGTCCATCCGTGTGTGCGAGTGCGTCCATCCGTGTGTGTCTGCATCTGTATGTCTGTGTGTACGTACTTATGTATGTATGCATGTATGTCTGTGTGTGCGTCTGTATGTGCGTCAGTGTGTGTGTGTGTGTGTGTGTGTGCCATATTGAATTTGATTTTAAATCATGTGTGTTCAGATAGTTGACAGCCAGAGATTTTTAGCTGGTTTATGTATGACGGTTCAAGTTGTGTGAATTTTTGCTTTTGTTGTAGGGGACTCTTTCCAGTCCTGCACTGGTTTCTACCTCTGTGTCCTGTACCCCTTTGGTACCAGTCACTGGACAGGAAACATGTGACTCACTGACTGAGCAGGAAAAGACCAACAGCCAGACACCTCAATTTCTTCCCACAATCCTGCCTCAAGGGGTCTTGGGTAAGTAAAGTAAAACCACTCTACATTACAAAGCTTTTTTGATGGCCTTATATCATACTCACTGCATCAGTACAAATATGTGATTGGTTCAAACCCTAGCACTGGCATCCCAGCTCTGTGGAGTTAATTTATTATTTAAAATCCAGATATTGATATTGTTGATATCTGTTAGCACGTCCGCCTCACAGCAAGAAGGTCCTGGGTTCCAGTCCCGGGCTCGGCAAGGGTGTTTCTGTTTCTGAGTTTGCATGTTCTCTTTGTGCTTGCATGGGTTTTCTCTTGGTACTCCGGTTTCCTCCTACAATCCAAAGACATGCACAGTAGGCTAACTGGCTGTTCAAGATTGCCCCTAGGTGTGAGTGTGTGTGTGTGTGTGGATAGCTGCGTGTGTGTTAACCCTGCAGTCTAATGGCAAGGTGTTCAGGGTGTACCCCGCCTTCCCCAGAGTTGGCTAAGATAGGCTCCAGCCTCCCTGCGACCCTAAGTAGCATAAAGTGGTTCAGCAAATGAATGAATGATTATTGCTGTCTTCAAATTCATTCGAATATCAAAGCAATTCTTAAGTTATGTTTTGGTTAAGTGTACCTTCACGCTCATATAATTTATACATTTAGACATTGACCTTGGTTTCCCTTTCCTGACCTCAGCCCGCTTTAATTGGTCTAATAAAAAAAGAAATAAATCAGGATATTGCTTGGAAATCTCACCCGCTATCCAAAAAAGAGGAGTGATTTTCATTATAGTCTGTGGTCAGGGACTGCAGTTCGTTTTTCTGAGCCCTGAAATCATTTGGTGTGTTCTGTTTATCTTTTCTAATTTCTCTAACCCCTGAGTATGCTGAAGCTTTAGGAATATAACCGGAAGAGCCCAGTAAACCTCAACGTTTGCTCTGTAATGTAAGTGTTTTTTTTTGGATGCGTTTGCAATTCTAATTACATCAACTTGTTTCTTATTCTTTTTGTGAAGGTGACCTGGCAGCATTGGGGAACATTAATAGTCTACATAGTTTACTAGCAGCAGGACCTTTGTTGCTCTCCCAGGCTCCATCACTGGGAATGCCACTGCCACAGAACCAGGCTGCCCTTAACCCACTAACATGCCTGCAGGTAACACATCATTGCATACACATGAAAGACTGATTCTGTTCTCTTTCCCCACCCCACCCACCAACCTTCTAAACTTAGGTAGTGTTTGATTCTGGAATTGAAATGGGTGTAATTGGGTTTTTGCACTTTAAGTCCTCTAATAATCTAACAATACTGAAGTGCACCTCCCAAATGTTAAAGGTTCTAGTGGAGTCACTACTTGACACGACAAGTCACTGTATTTCGGTTGGCCTGGACTCAGTTGTTTATAAAGTGTCTTCCACTTTTTAGCTGTCTATGGGTCCAACACTAATGGGGGGAAAACCACTGGCAGTACATGAGACCACACCTGCACAAGAAGACCTCCCTACTTCCCAACTGTGCCAGGATTCCCTGCTTAATCCTGGCCACCTACAGCCACCAACACAGCAGAGGGAAGAGCCAGCAGGGGCGGCATCAGGCCTCATTGACCCATACGGCTCCTTTATGGACACCATCTACACTTCCTTTCTGCAGGTGAGTGGGCGTAGCTCCGAGGGAGGGAGTGACTCCACCCCACTCTCATACCCAGAGCTCGCACCCTCTCTTAGTCCTCGGCGAGCATGCTCAGTACACAATCCTGACCTATCCCGCCTCAGCATGGAAGCGGCCCAGTCTCCGGCCCGCGGCACGCCCAAACTGAGCGAGGACCCGCCCATCACACCGCCGTGTAAACCTGCAGAGTCTCACCCACCAGACGCCACCATTCATCTCACGTTTATGGAGGAGGCCAAGACTGATGGCTCAGCCAAGTTGTGTGTCTATAGCAATGGTATAGGTACAGGAGCGAGAAGAGATGATGATGATGATGATGGTGAAGAAGAGCGAAGACAGGCACCAGGATACTTGAGCCCCAGAGAGAGAGTGAACATTGATCCAGTGGATGATACTGTGGGTAACAACGTGGACACAGAGCAAGGAAGGGTGAGTCTCTCTTCAAGAATAAAGTTTGAGACCTCTTTGTTTCATTGGTTTTCTCACAAAGCTGCTTATAGACTTAGGATAATTATATACTTTTAAAAATGGCTTTTGTTTTCGGAATTAAAATGAACTCTTAGCACTGGATTACTTAGCGCTGGAAAGCTATTTTCCCTGAAAAGCAACAAGCCTCATTTATCAATCTTTTAATAAAGTTTAAATTTTATTATTTATACTCAGTCGCAGATGTTGATAAATGGTGATCACCCCTAAATTTCAAAACGCATTGATTACATAGCTGCTTTGCTCTCACTAACACTCACAAACCTCCATTAAAGACAAATCTGAGGGGAGCTGAAAGCACAGTACGGTGAAAGAGAATCAATTTGTCCAAGACAGACCTGGAAGTGTTTGTTTGTTTATTTATTTTAATGAATATCATGCCCATAAAAATATTATTTTGACAGTGTGATGACACTTTAAGACAAAATTACAGAACATGTGAATTGGCTTTGAAGTATTTCAGGTAATGAAAATGGTCATGCAACATTCTAATGGACAGAAGAAATACCGACTCTGTATCCAGGACACGGGTGGCGTCGTGGTTGGCACATCCGCCTCACAGCAGGAAGGTCCTGGGTTTGAGTGTGGAGTTCTCCTCATGGTTGTGTGGGTTTCCTCTGGGTACTCCGGTTTCCTCCCACAGTCCAAAAACATGCACAGTAGGCTAATAGGCTGTTCCAAATTGCCCCTAGGTGTGCGAGTGCGTGCGTGATTGTGTTTGCCCTGCGATGGTCTGATGAGCTGTTCAGGGTGCATCCTGCCTTCTCCCAGTGTCGGCTGTCATAACCTCCCCGCAACCCTAGTAGGATAAAGTGGTTCAGTGAGTGAGTGTATATCCAGGACCCCAACATACTTCAGTAAGTCTGAGCACTCTTTGGCTCTTCAACCACCAGTACATTCTCTCTGATTCTTTGGAAGAGCGGGAGGGAATGCGCTGTAAGGAAACCTGATGTATTTAGGAAGAAGCCCGATGATGAAACACAGCACACCGGGTGTATCCCTTTAGTGATGGATACCAGATCTCTTACTGTTTCCTCTTTTAAACATGCCAGTGGCAAGAAATCCTGGCATGGATAAATCATTTTGTTGGTTGGAATTGTGCTGGTTCTAAAGTGTTGCACACACTTGTCAGTGTTTGGACTGTATTTCACCTCACAGGCAGCAGAAGGCAATAAAAAATAACAAACGGCTCCTTTACGACATTTGAATATATGGAGCACTCAAATATGTGCTTGTACCTCATTTACCTGGTTATCGCTGCAAATGCTCCTGCGGTAATAAAAACCTGACAGACGTTTGAACTTGTTTTAAGCTGCGAAGTGCTTATTGCGGTATTTACAATATTATAGTGTAAATCAGTCAGATCAGTCGTTTAATCCAGGAAATGATTTGAAACTTTCTGCTACAGGCTTTAGAGATCCGTACAGGAGCCAGGAGGGGGAGGAAAAGAAAACAGACGTGAGTATTTGAGTGAATGAGCAAAAATCAAACTGACTGATGTTTAATTAAGTGAAAGCTCATTCCTTGCGTTCTCTTTATGCTAGGCTGCAGAGAGGGGCAGAATTTCCTGGAGATATTGAGCACATAATAGAGGAACCAGCAGCTACTGTGAGCCCCACACAAACATCCCCAAACATTTTCTACCCAATTAAACCCTGTTGTACAAATTTATCAGAAAGAGGACATTTTGCCTGACTACAGCAGATGTACACCGATCAGCCATAACATTACCACCACCCGACGGGTCTGTGGATAGGCAGCCGTGTACACAGCAAGATGCAATGCACTGTGTGCTCTGACTACTTTTTATCAGAGACAGCATTAAGAGTTTCAGAAGTCGGTGCTACAGTAGCTGTTCTATAGGATCAGACCTGACGTACTAGCCTTCACGCCTCACATGCATCAGTGGAACGTGGGACCCATGACACTCTTGCCAGTTCACTGGTTTGGACCACATTTGGTACGTACTTACCGCTGCATACCAGGAACAGAACTGCTGTTTTGGAGATGCATAGACCCTGATAATCCATAACATTATGACCGCTGATGGGTGAAGTGAATAACATTAGTATATAGTACACAGGAGAGGTGAGATCTGATTGGTTTGCTCTCTAGGAATTTGAATACATTTATCCTGAGTGGATAATACGTGAATCAAAATGTTCGACACTCACCGTTTGTCCTGGTCGCTTCGGTCAAATCTCATTTTAAGTTTGCTTTTCTTGTGTTTCTGCTTACTATATACTAAAACTTCGAATTAGTTTAAAACCATTGTTACAGGGCACTTTCTACACATGTTTCTGTGTGGTATATACTAAATCCTGAATGAGTTTAAATAGACCTTTAGCTACACAGTGGATAGTTCTGCTGCTCAGAGTGTGTGGAGATCACCTGACCAGCCTTTGTTATGGTTGAAATATATTTTATTTATTTTGTGTGTGTGTGTGTGTGTGTGTGTGTATATATATATATATATATAATTTCCTAATTATTATGTTTCTGTGTAGTGTATATACTAAGACAGCTTTTACTTTTGCGTGAGCTCTGCGGAAGGTACTGTGACGTGACGATTTTTGTTCCGCAGGAAATTGAGTGTTTGTCTGTCCGCGGTCCACGAGTGTGCACTTGGTCCTTGTAAGTTATTACCTTTGGCGTGGGCTATATATTGTTCATGTTATTATTACTAGATATATGAGAGCTTACAGAAATTGTACTAAAGTGAAATAATATTACGGTAATCGTTACATTTACATAGACAGGAACTTTCCAATAGGTCTAACACCGCGATCTAATTACATAATTAGAAGTTCAACTTCGTCTTCAAGTTAGACAGAGCAGGCGTGTGTCTGAACGCTCGGAAAGGGTAAGATTTTAAATTCGAATTTCTCCACTAAAGACACAGAAACTGATGTCATGACAGTAGTAATGTTATCAGTAGTATTATCATAAACCTGTCATTGAGGTAACATAACGTAGCCTAATGTTAGGCCCTATTATACAACAGCAAGGATCTGACATTATATATGCCAGATGGTGCCATGCGAAAGGTCAGTGAGCGTTCATTGACCTTTCACATGGCACCAACTGGCATATGTGTGCTCGCTCCACCAGTTATTCTCCTAGGATAAGTAGATGTTGAATCGAATAGTCCCCTCGATGTTCCATCTAAGCGGCTATTCAGCGACATCCAGCTTTCTCTCGGCAAGTAATTGTTAATGATCTCATGACAGTGGCACGTGCCAGGGAGTGGGATGTATTAGGCAAAAAGTGAACCGTCAGTTCTTGAAGTTGAAGTGTTGAAAACAAAAAATGAGCAGGTGTACAGATCTGCATAATGTTGACAAGAGCTTCACCGTGATGGCTAATCCACTGGGTCTATTCATCTCCAAAACAGCAGGTCTTGTGAGGTGTTCCTGGTACGCAGTGATAGATTCCTTTCAAAGGTGGTCCAAGGAATGACAGCCAGTGAATTATGAAGAGCATCATGGATACCCAAGGTTCAAGTAGGTGTGGTCTGATACCACAGAAGAGCTACTGTAACAAACTGTTAATGCTGGCTATGATGGAAAGGAGTTAGAAAACAGTGCATTGCAGCTTGCCATGTGTGGTGCTGATGCAGAACAGTCAGGTGGTGAAAATGTTATTGCTGACGGGTGTGTACCGTAATTAATTTCTAATCTCATATGTCTTGTGATGCAGATAACACTGCAGAGGCCAGCACGAGGGAAAAGGCGGCGTGTGGTCAGATAGACGTTTGAGCAGATGCCCCTGTCCTACTGTACTTTACACACCAACACCAGCACTGTCAGTATGGCAAACGCCACAGTGTGCGATTGATCTGCACTGTGCTGTCCTGCAGAATGCACTCCATCTTCTTTTCAAAAAGCCTAGTTACCTCACTTGCCTTCTCTTCCTTCCATCCTTCCTTCCCTCTCTTGTGGATTCGACCCGTCGCTGTGACGTTCCTGTAGCCACAGTGACGAGAATAATACAAGTGATGGAATTGGCTAGCCAACACTACTGCATAGGAGCTTGTTTTTGTTGTATTCTATATTTAATACGGGCCTGTAATGCCCCCTGTCTGCCAACCATTGTTACTGCATTCCCTATAAATCCCTTCATACTTACCCTGTACCATGCTGGAGAAATCCTGAGATGACGTTCCATCACATCTTTGACTGAAATCAAATATTTACAGGCTTAAGTTTTGTCATCGCTTTTTGTGATGAGCTATTTAACCTCATGAGTAGAATCTCCTTCCTCACACCGCGCTGTGTGTAAGGAAAGTACGTACTGTATACGTGTGCAGGTTGCGGGGGCCGGAGTCCAATACTGTGAGCCGTGGCAGATTCTGCATGTACAGTCAGAGCTGTAACTCGCCCATACCGTTGGCTCTGACACCAACTGCCACTTCATCAACATAGGCACAAAATATTAAATTAATGGTTTTAAGTAATAATGAGGATGATTATGCAATTTTACTAATGAATTTATGTAAATATGTACAGTTTTAGTATTTTATTTTGTACACTGTTTTTTAGGGAAAAAATGATCAATTTGTAAAGTATTTCCTCCTCAGAAAAAGAACCCCAACCCTTTCCTTTCCCATATTTACATTGGTTTTGTAAAGAGAATACTTTGTGAGCAGTAGCATCTCTTTGTTTTTATGGGAGTCAACTTTTATTTAACAAATTAAAATGTTTACCTGTATCTCTGTACTGTCTTTTTTTTCTCGGACAGCTCTCTGATTATAGAGATGGAGAGAAAGAAAAAAACACCGCAACACTTCTCAAAGCATGTTCAATTTATTCCCACATCAGGAGAAAGGACAATATTTTAAAGTTTACGCCTATGACGAAAGCAGTGTAACCTGCGCTCATAATACAATAACAGTTACAAGCAACTGAGAGTGATTAATTGAAGATGCTCTCAGGTGTATAAATACAGTATGATTTCTGACTCAATGAGCAAAAAACTTCCTTCCATAAACAAACACTGGCCAGAGGCAGGGGCTCTCGTCATGTGTACACGTTATTCATGGACTGCTGCTCACCAAAAAAAAAAAAAAAAGTGGCGACACGTTGATGGCTGAGGACTAAAATATTCAATTCAGTCTTTCAAGCAGAGTCAAAATGGCAATCTGGAATTACATTTTTAAAAAACCCTATCAGTATTTGGGAGTAGAATTCAGGTAAGTGACTACACCTCAGCTGGTTGAGTTCCAAAGGTCACTGGGTTTCTGTAGTGTAAAAGGGTCACAACCTTCAACTTCACCTTTAGGTTCAACTTTATTTCTGCATTATGGGTAAAAAGTGTAAAGGAAGGAAAAAAGCACAGAATTTAAATTGGAAGAAATGATCATTTTCCACATCCCTCCATCCCCCTCTCATTTGCTCATTGGAAAGAAAAAAAAAAACATTATTTTGAGATTTTCTTCATCCTTTGGTCCAAAGCAGCGAAATTCTCCTCTACTGAAACCAGGTTCTCTTTCATGGTCTGCTGCACCTGAATATACAACCAATAAAATCACATTAGAGCAGAAAAGCAGTGAGAAACGTGGGAATACGTACACGAGAGAATGAACCAGTGAGTACCTGTGTGAGGAGTGTACTGTTGTCCTTCAGTGCGTTGTTGATCATCTGCTGTGTGGTATCCAGATGGGCCAGCAGCTGGCCAAACTGCATGGCTGAGAAAAACATACAAAGGCACTTCCTCTTACAAACAAGCTCGACAGAAGTCACACTAGCAGTTTACCACAGGCCGAGTGTGTGGACTTGAGTCGTCACGTCAGCACGTTGTGTTGGACCACAAACCCATTCAAACTAAACACCAACAGAATCACTGACACTATTACTTTCCTAATACATAAACATCATGTCAGAGTTAAATTGATCTATAATGAAATAAGATGATGAATAGTGTTTATTGGTGTTCTGAATGATTTGTTCTGCTTTATTCTGGTTACCCACTTCTCATACCACATCCCTGTGAGATTATGCAATCACTGAGTTATTCCACATATGAGGTGCATAATGCATAACACTGAGTTGGTCAGTCAGCATGACCAATACACAGGCAATTCTTGCACCAGGGCCAATAAAAGGCCAACCCAAAATGTGCCACATTTGTCGCTGCCTGACAATTCTTGAGCTCCTGGAGTGCGAAGCATGCTTGCATAACTTTCGCACAACTTTGTGCACCTTTATACTGCAGTCTGACTAGTGTAGTTAAATTGTCAGATTTAGCAAGTAGCAGAGGGGGGGCGTTAATCAGTTTCACCTGCTTTGGTGTTAATGAAATGAACAACAAGTGCACTAGAGGGGCAGCAATGAGACAACCCCAAAAACAAAGGCCACTGACATTTCCCACTTCTCATTTTTTCTGCCTATTTTTTCACCAGTATTGCATTTGGTTAGCGTCAGTGTTACTACTGGTAGCATGGTGCAGTGTCTGGGCCCTACAAAGATGGCACAGATAGTCCACCTGATCCAGGATAGCACATCAATTCGTGCCATTGTCAGAAGGACTGCTGTGTGTCCCAGCACAGTCGAAGGAGCATGGAGGAGATTCCAGGAAACAGGCAGTCACTCTAGGAGAGCTGGACAGCACTGCTCCTTTGTGCAAGGAGGAACAGGATGGGTACTGCCAGAGCATTACAAAATGACCTCCAGCAGGCCACTTGTGTGAATGTCTGATCAAACAATCAGAAACAGACTTCATGAGAGTAGCCTGAGGGCCTGACGTCCTGCAGTGGGCCCTGTGCTCACTGCCCAGCACTGTGGAGCTCGATTTGCCATTGAACACCGGAATTGGCAGGTCTGCCACTGGCGCCCCGTGATTCTTACAGATGAGGACAGGTTCAACCTCAGCACATGTGACTGATATGAAAGGGTCTGGAGACGCCATTGGAGAATGTTTTGCTGCCTGCAACATCATTCAGCATGACCGGTTTGGTGGTGAGTCAGTGATGGTCTGGGGAGGCATGTCCCTGGAAGGACTCGCAGATCTCTACATACTAGACAATGACACCCTGACTGCTATTAGATATCGGGATGAAATCCTTGGGCCTGCTGTCACACCCTGTCAGTTCCTGATTTCTTAAAATTTCTCCTTGACTTGAAAAATGTAAGGCAGTTTCATTGCATTATCAGCGTTGTTCTCTCTGTAGTGCAGCGGCTTAATGCAAAAACAGTTAAAATGGTGATACAAGCATGAACTTTGGCACAGAAATTCAAAAGAACACATACTATACTTTATTATAAAATAACATTGGCCATCAAACATTAAAATTTTTAATAACGGCCACCACTCTGCCAATCAAAAAGTGTTCAGCTGAGTTTTCACTACACAGAGCTTCTCTGAAACTCCTCATAACAGATGTATATACAACAAGGAATGAAAATCGCTTTTCTATTATTATATCAACATAAAATTATACTGATTTGTCTCCCTTCCGTTCTTGTAAAATGGAGTTTTAAAATAATTTTAGTTACTTGATTAACTTTTGTCATTTCTTCTTTCCTTTATAACGTGTCTGGTCTCAGAAACCTTTCATATGGCTGGGAAGAATTCAAAGAAATTCACTTGGAAACTACATATTCAGGAAAAAGAATAAAACTAAAGAATTCACCATGGAATTCTCTCCTATTACAGTATTATCACATCTGTTCTATGACTCTAGGAGGATTAAGTTTTTCGGCAAATGAGTGATGTGAAGAGTGATGTGAAAGGCGAACTATCTTTGTAACAATTTTCAATTACTATCCATGACTGAAACTCGAGTCCTCTTTGCTGTAGGACTACTAACATGGTACCATGTAGAACCCAAGAGAGATCTCTTACCTTGCTCATGTAGCTCTTTAACAGCGATCAGTCTCTGAACCACCTGAGGAAGAGACGTTGCCATGGCATCCCACTTCTGCACCACATCATATAGCTGTGCCACCTAAACGAAGCACAAACCGAACAAAACATCCGAATAAATATCTCACCCTAATAAACGTGTCCAAAGCCTCTTTTAGGCATGCAGTGTAAATCTAGACCCAGAGGAACACACAAACATCAGTGTGAAGAAATTAATTCTTTTGCGGATACGTCCAAACACATGCAGCACTGACATCAATTAAAAATAATAAATAAAATAAAGATGAGTTGGGCGGTATGGTGGCGTAGTGTTTAGCACATCCAACTCAATGTAAGAAGGTCCTGGGTTCGAGTTCTGGGCTTGGCCATTTCTTTGTGGAGTTTGTAAGTGCTCCCCATGCTTGTGTGGGTTTCCTCCGGGTACTCCAGTTTCCTCCGACAGTCCAAAGACATACACATTAAGGTAAGTGGCTGTTCCAAATTGTCCCTAGGTGTGAGTGTATGTGGCAATGGTTGTGTGTGTTGGCCCCGCAATGGGCTGGCGAACTGTTCATGGTGTACCCTGTCTTCACCCAGTGTCGACTGACAAAGGCAACAGCCTCCCTACGTCTCTAATAGGATTATGTGGTCAGCAAATGAGTGAGTGAGATGAGTCGCCAGCCTCGTTTGCCATCTTTAACACGTTGTAAATTAAAGACTGAATTCCGCAGGATATTTTTTTTGCATCGCGTCCTGCCGCATGTACGCTCCACCCAGGTGCCATGCTTCACCAAAATGTAAATGTCTGGACCTGAATCTCCGAGTTTGTATGAGAAAACAGTTTAAACTTCATGTCCTACTTCGTAAATAGTGAAATGAAACAACGGGTACAAACATGTACAAAGTAAAAGCCTTTTTAAACCCTTCAGTAGAGGCACAAATGGAGAACAGGATATCGAATACCTTTAATTCTAAACCACTGGATGACTTCAAATATTTGCCCTTGAACAAAATCCACGCAGATCAATAGTTGCACAGATCAATGAGAGCAATATACGGTACACTGTATACAGTGCTTTTAAATACAATCTATCCGTGTTGAGTGTAAGATAAATAATTTAAAGATGTAGAAAAATTCTCGCTGTATGAATAATAGCATTTTGAGCATTAGTTTAGCCCTAAGCTGCAAATCTAACCAGTCATCTGGTAGAAAAATATTACAAGTCACTCACAGACAAATATTTCATACCACTAGTCGTACCACGGCTTCCTGCAGCATGCAGAACACAGCGACAGGCTAATAAAGTGACCGTTCACTGCATAAAGAGTTGTAAGCATCAGTGGAGACTGAGTGATGTTCTGGTTATTTAATTCCGGGCACGTGCACAAAAATAAACAGGTTTACACTTCTATGGAATTCAGTAGCTAATTTCAGAGTTCAATACTGATTGACGACAGCAGGCACGATGGCTTAGGTTAGGGGTGGTCACACTAGAGATGCGATAGAAAAGCGACTGACGCAAATTGAGTTTTTTCGTGGGTTTTTTTTGTTGTTGCGAATTTTGAAATTCGCAGTCAAAATGTTTGCGGCTCCACACGCAAGCGAATATTTTGCCGCTTAAATACTGTAATCGTGCGAAAGTCACAAAAAGGTCACGTTATTAGCGCGAACAAAATGTGAAAAAAAATAATGATGACGACAAAATACACGGAATATGGTGGATACCAGCAAATCTCAAACTTTCCGCATGGAAGTCTCCAACTTGCAGCTTTTCCTCGCGAATGAAAAACAAATAATTTGCGAGCAAAACGACAACTTTGCGACCTTCTCACAACATGTGCGGACTGTTTGAGGCTACTCTGCGTCAGTGCCTCGTTTTGTGACATTCACAGAAATTTTCAAAGATGTTGAGTTCACGAACCAGGCGATGAAATTGCGGTGCCGCGAATGTTGCAAGACAAATCTGAGAACAAAAAGCGATAGCCACGAATTGCTATTTGAGTCAGCACTCAGCACCTCTAGTGTAATCACCCCCTTAGCACGCCCACCTTACGGGGAAAAAGGTCCTGGTACAAGTCCCAGCCTTAGGTATTTCTGTGAGGAGTTCTCCCCGTGCTTGCGTGGGTTTCCTCCTGGTACTCCAGTTTCCTCCCACAGTCCAAAAGCATGCGCATTAGGCTACGCGACTGTTCCAAATCGCACCTAGGTGTGAATGGGAGTGTGAATGGTTGTGTGTGTGTTGCCCTGCGATGGTTTGGCGAGCTGTTCAGGGTGTACCCCGCCTTTGTCCAGTGTCAGATGATATAGGCACGGCCTCTGCGCGTCCCTAGTAGGAGTAAGCGGTTTGGCACATGAATGAATGAATGACTACTGACTGTGAATGTAAACCCACCTTGCTTTGTGTTTCAGCATCTTCAATTGCTGCCTTGTGTTTTGCTATTTCATTCATCTTCCCCAAAACACTCTGCAAAGTAAAAAGCAACACTTAGTTTCTGGAGTTCCAAAACAGGGCTGCTGATTTCCATTTACCTTAAAATCTGTGTACTACTACTACAACGTGTAATACACAAAACTGATGATGATGGTGGTTCTGAGAGCTGCTGGAGTACCATGGTGTTACTGTGTGTTTCTTATTCTCACTGGGTAAACTGAACTCCCAGAAGCCCTTTAGCATTCGAAAACAAGGTAAATCGATCTCTGTAGTCATGGTTACCTGCAGTCTGGCTTCAACCTGATCCAGAGTAGCAGCATCCAGAGCACTGACTCGAGCCTGCAACAGCTCCATAGTGTCCTACAGAAACAGAACAGATATCAAGAATATTACATGGAACAGACAGGCAGTCAATCACATATAACGCTCAAGTAAGAGAATGATACTCACCATGAGACTGGCACCCTGAAGCCCAGCACTGAGAGGACCCTGCAGCACACACAACAAAAACACAACACTGCTAGTGTGGTCACCACAAACCTAGCCACCCCTCACAAATCTATTTTTACACTGGAACCAACTTCTTCAAAAAAGTATTAAAATTAAAATATACATAAAAAAATTAATAAAATAAAAGTCATGTTATTTAATTGATTAAAAATACAATTATATGTACATGCATCAGGATAAATTCACTAATAGTATTAAGTGATTTTTTTCCCCCCCACTTGGAAGGTAACCTGCATCCCATTCAGATGAAGTTGAACAAGTCACTTCACCCCACAGAAATTGAGATAAGCTCCAGTTATGATGCTCGGGTGTAAAAAGCCCAACACACTTACCTACTATATATATATATATATGTACGTATACACACACGTATACACACGCGTACACACACACACACACACGATGGATGGATGGATAGATGAGTTCAGGAAAGTCAAGGATCATGGATCCACCACGTTTTAAATTTTCACCATACTTAAATCTCTTTAATGCATAAATACGTTAGATGCCACTACTCGATTTAATTCCAAAAGAAACACAAAGTTGTTGTTAGAGTTAACTCAGAAGAGCTGGATGCTGATTACAGTCCAAAGCTTAATCTGACTAAGGCAAAATAACACACCTGTTTATCTAATCCAGACCCGACTGCAGTCTCCAGGTCGGCCAACCTCCTCTCCAACTCTGCTATCTACAGATGAGGGGAAAATCAATTACAGAAATTATTTAACTTTGTCCCGAACAAAGCTTAAGAAAAAAGAGGAGATTGAGTTGAGGAAAATTCACTGTACCTTGGCAGACTCTGTGAACTTCTCATGTTCAGGACGGCTGTGGAGTTCGTAGAGCACAACTCCGTCTGGGCCTTTGGGTGCTGTTGATTTCCCGTCTCCTCCGGCACTGCTACGCACACCCCGCGCAACCTCCAGCTGAGTCATTAACCGCCTAACACACACACACACACACAGTGATTAATAAAATAAAATTAAATAAAACTGGCTCCTTGTTTCTCAACAAGAACAATCTCTACTGCTGTCAAGGTTGTTAAAAATATATTTGTTTTGGAAGTATTTTACATCATCCTGCACCACTGGCTAAAAGGACACACTGCACAAAGAACACTGATCCAAAATCAACCAAAAAAAAGTGTCATCCTTGCAAAGCCCTGGTCTCATTACAGACACATCTCCACACATTTCATCTAAGCCGAAGGGCAGAGAAGCTGTTTCTTACTTGGAGAGAGCTCCATCTGGGTCGGCCAAGTTGATGTGGGCATTTGGGCCCAGCAATGAGTCCAGATGGGCTGAGACCAGCTGCTGTTTGAGCTGGGCCGCCTGCTGAGCCAGAACCACTGGCGTTAAGCGCTCCTCTGCACTGCTCTCTTTAGCGCTGGTCTGGGGGCGAAAAATTAACACCATACAGTGCTGATAACTGTTACACACTCCTCATCCTATCCAAGAAAAATAATTAAGGAACTACATGTTCAGGAACACCCAGTCAAAGGACACACTGCTGACTTTAACTGTTTCCAGATTGTAAAACAACTCCAGTTGCTTAGCTTCACTTACTTAGCTTAGCTACTATACATTTTAATGGTCTGAGTGTCTGGATACTTCCCTAGACATTTCAGGGGACAGCTAATAAGAAAGTAGATTAGATCTTGACCTAAAAAAATTAGAGCAACATCTGGAAACCTTGTTGTAGATGTGAACACAGGTCTCTGATGAATAGTCAGTGAAAGAAACAGCTACATTTCTCTACATAATGATGACTCAGTGTGGGATGCATTGTTTTCAAATCAAAAAACACACCTGGTTCAAACAGGGCGGAACAGTGATCTGAACACGCGAGCTTCAAACGTTCATCGGAAGTTTATGCTTGCCTATTGGTCCAGTGTTCCAGATAGGATTTTATGAAGGCATGGAGCAATTTTACAACAGAGGGCATTGCGCATGGTGAGGAGAGCTAAGTGTGCCTGGTTCATTATGCCCAAGAGCCTCTGTTCTATACTCACTGTGTCCTAATAATAATAATAATAACAATAATATCAATGATAATTATAATAATAATGATAATAATAATCTCGTTTAAACCAAAATGGCACCGTAACAAATACAAGGCGAATGCCGGGTCTGAGCAGAAAATAAGTGAAAAATGTTATAAAATCAGACAGATTCTACAGGAATAATTATCGATAACAAGCTGTCACGGGTCCAGTCCAGCGATTAATCTTTACAAGCCTAATAAACAGTCCAAATTAAGTCTTCCGAAATTTCTTAGGCTGAGAATATAATGAAAATTTATACATCACACCATTGTATTAAGACACAATAAAGGTGTCCGTTCACTCGTGAATACCTTTTGCGGAAACCACCCCAGCTCACGGGCTTAGTTTCTCTTAGTCACATGTTTTAAGTCTAGTTTTGGTTCTGTGTCAGTTTACAATAACAAGATCATGATCTTGCATCTGCACAATAACTTTGTAGTGCTACACCAACTGGTAGAAAGTGGAAAAGTCTGGGATCAAGTGTTAAGAAACAGAAGATATTACATGACTTAAAGAGAAATAAAAAAGATGCTGATGTTTACTAATATCACTGCACCCATGACAGGGGTCGGTGGCACTCATGTACAGGAGTAAGCAAAAGCTTTCAGAAAGACGGCGTGGCTGATTCCATTTTACTTCCAAGAGTTAACACTGGATTTCATATATGTTTAATATACGTGGGATGTGAATGGGTTCCTTTAATGCTCCAGCCATTCTGTTCTATATTTTTATTAAAAATGGTATATGTTGTGAAACTAAGCTGTACTAAATCTCTTTAGTAATTTTTGGTCTACTCTTTAACCTAAGTATCACAGTCTGCTTACTGACAGCTTTTAGTATGTAACGAGTTTCCTTGTAAAGTGACTGTTTCTGTGGATGTGATTTCACTACATCTCTAGCCCAGCACACACCAGAGACTCAGTGTGAAACTATATACTCTGTTGCAGAAAACTGAATATCCTGGGGGGAAAAAATGTTCAGGAACAAGCAACTGGATATTTCATCTCTGGCATCAAGCTTCAAAAGTTTGTGTTTAATTTCAAGCAACCTGAGATTCAGATGCCGTCTAACCAGATAATCAGATCCTTAACCAGGTCAGTGTGAACCAATCAGTGCTGACATACAAGTCATGTGAGTATCTAGATAAAATGACAGGTGTGCTTGAAAACAACTTCTAAATTGAAGACATCGTCTAAGACAACAAAGTAGTGGATAAGGGGGAAAACATCCTTCTCGTCATGATTCGTCAGATTATTTTAACAGAATAATGAAATCCCCAGCATTTTCTTTGACTAACAACGTTTTAAAATCAAGAAATATAATAAATAAACTACGCTACTGCCTTGGACAGCGCCATGTTGATCTCATCATGTGACTATGCTATTTCAGTCATGTGACCTCGAAGCAATGAAAGCAAGAAACTAGTGTTGCTCATGTGTAGGTAAACCTTTGTCAGGTTCTTTAGTCATTGTAAACAGAATCTCCAGTTTCAGGTAACTCGAGTCTCCCGTGTGCGCTGGGCTTTAGAGTATGTGTAATAAAAACTCATTAATAAAACACTATCACTGTCAGTTTACTGAGAGACAGCTGCACGAGACCTGCTATTTCAGTCTTTAATCGGTTTAAGTGTTTGCATTAATATTCTTAACAAATTAGCAGATCTAGATTCTAGTTTTAATATCCGATGGGCCGGTGGTACATGGTTAGGGTGGTGGGCTCATGATTGAGAGGTCATGGGTTTAAATCCCCATTAGACCCCGGCCGTTCTAAGACACTAGCGTCCCATCCAGGGATAAGCTCCAGCCTGATGAGCCACTGGGCTCGGGTGTTAAAGCCCAACAGACTTTAACTTTACATTTTATATGGATGCTAAAACACTTGCAGAGAAGGAGCAACAAAATGACTGAATAAATTTAAAAATAAAAAAGGATAAAGAGTGTGTCTGTGTACCAATCCCTAACCTGAATGTGTTCCACTTCCTCTGTGAGTTCCTGAATCTCATTAACGAGCCGCTGGTACTTCTGCTGAGGAGTCTCCTTAACGCCACACCCTTCACCCAGCTAGAGAGAGACAGACAGAAAGGTAGAGGGACTCATTAAGCCAAACACTTCAGCCTGTAAAAACCTAACATTGATCCACGGATAGAACTCACAAGCTCATAGTCTCCAGATTCATAGCCGACTCTGCGACTCCTGCTGATGCGGTCTGAGAAATCTGTAAATGGGCAGTTCACAGCAATGAGACAGACGGAGGAACACAAGCATTAACGTTATATAAGAACAAATCAGGTGTGGGTATCCAGCAGTCACTGTACTCACCAAGGCCCTTTGTGCCGACACGCTTGTCTTTGAACTTGTCGTAGGCGGCATTGGGATTGACGACAATCCGCTCCACACTGTCACTGCACAGTTCTTCCTGTTCGAGGGATGAGGGTTATGTGTTATCAACTGTTTAAAAGTGGGAATATCTGAGGATGCTTTTTACACCTGAGATTAAAAATGTATTTAATGCCAAAAGCACTAAAACCTGTTTGCAGTTACAACTACCTGATCAATTATATTCAGGCTAACAGTTCTAATAAAGTTCTGGAAGTTTTTAAATCGTGCTTTAAACTATACCTATTCATTCAATATTAAATTCCTACAAAAATGTTTTGCTTTTTTAATTCCAGATGTAAAAAGACCCAAATTACATAACATAAAACATAACAGTTCAACTCATGCAGGCTTTTTAAAACAATTTGTGCATGCAATGCTTAAGAAATTATGGCGGAAAGGTCACGGTGATGATTATTTAAAGTATTGCAGAAAAAAGTAACAAAATTAATTGTGTACTTGGCATGTGACTTATTAATTTATTATAAAATTTCATAACAAAAATAAATAATCAATCAGGATGGTTGGTTTTTAAACAATTTCCTCAGCAATGTGAAAGAACCCCCCACCCCCACCAAAATAATAATAATAATAATAATAATAATAATAAATAAAATAAATAAATAAAAAATAAAAAAAACCCCCACTGAACTGAAGCAGAAGCAGCTTACAGTGTTGAGCAGGACAGAGCCTATTAAAAATGAATATACTTTAAGGATTTAATGACTGTCTAATGATCGTTCCCATTAACGTTATCAGCACAGATTTATTCCAGATTGTAATGTTGACTGGCTGGCAGATTGACAATTCAGACAAGCCAACACTGGTGTTTTTAATGCTAGCCGGTTAGCTCTTCCGTTCATCCTAGACTTAATCCACAAAAAGTACTGACCTTTGGAATGAGATTATGTGATAAGCATTCATTTCCCTCAAAAATTAAACCCTTTTCCACTAACTGCGTCTTTACTGGCCTGCTATGAGGGAGAGTCCGTGCTAGGCTAACTGGTTCTTCAGTTAAGTATCTGATGGAAAGGAAATGTATTTTTTAATTTTCAAGAATTTGAATAAAATATAAAAAAGTTTTGTTTCAGGTTGATGGAATAACTGTTATGTAGAGTATATTTAATTTACGAGTGCCATATTGTGTAGAGATGATATCAAATGTAAGCTTTACAATCACTAGAGAAGCAAAAACTTGATCAGTTGGAAATAATTATATGTAATTATTCACACACACACACACACACACACACACACACACACACACACACACACACACACACACACACACACACACA
>JBCNYH010000006.1:24375567-24387796 GCA_039654325.1 Tandanus tandanus
TCACAGAAGTGTGATTGACTTGGAGTTACATTGTGTTGTTTAAGTGTTCCCTTTATTTTTTTGAGCAGTGTATATTACTTGATGGGAAACCCCTTTCGATAATGATGAAATTACTGCAAAATATTTGTTTGCCATTCCGCATGGTGGTGTAGTAATTAGCAAGTCTGCCTTCCAGCATGAAGGTCCTGGGTTTGAGTCCTGGGCTTGGGGAGGGCGTTTCTGTGTGGAGTTTGCATGTTCTCCCTGTGCTTGCGTGCGTTTCCTCTGAATATTCCAGTTTCCTTCCACAGTCCAAAGCACATTAGGCTAATTGGTTGTTCTAACTTGCCCCTAGGTATAAGTGTTAGTGTGAATGGTTGTATGTGTGTATTGGCCCTGCAATGAATTAGCGAGCTGTTCAGGGTACCCCACCTTTTCCCAGAGTCGGCTGAGATGGGCTCCAGCCTTCCCACGACCCTAAAATTAAGCGGCTATATAATCTGCAATAGGTGCAATTCCTTTTCTAAATAAAATCTGAATGCAAATTTATTTGGTCAAATTTTCAAACAAAACTCTTTGTTCCTCATTCGTTTCTTAAGAAATCACACAAAAAGGCTTTCTAACATCTAGCCATGATAATTTTGGCCCTTGTCAAAGATCCTTATGTTTGCCCATTTTCCTGCTCCCATCACATCAACTTTGAGATTTTTGTTCACTTGCTGACTGACACACCGAGCCCATGACAGATACTGTTGTAATAAGATCATCACTGATATTCATTATAGCTCTCATTGTTTTTTTTTAATTATGGCTGATCAGTGTAAATGTGTATCACTGCTGTATCACACAAAATCAAAGTTTACTCAAATCAGTGTTTGCTTATGTGTATGTGTGAGACAGGGTTGTACAGAACGTTTTGTCTCCAGTCCTGAGGAGGTGATGGATATCATTGATGAAGGGAAATCCAACCGCCATGTAGCTGTTACCAGTGAGTTTTCCACTTAATCAAACATCCAATGAATCATAAACATAGTACTATACAGTATGTTTTTGTCTGCCATTCAGTGTTAACCTAGATAGGACCTTATAATATATTATCATCATCATCATCATCATCATCATCATCATTATTATTATTATTATTATTATTAATAATAATAATTGTTTTTAATGAGATAATCTCATATAATGTAATGAGATAATTTCATATACTGTACTTTATCACATTGGGGCAATTTATGCTTTTAGTAACCTAATTCATTTGCTGCTTTAGATATGAATGAACACAGCTCCAGGAGTCACAGTATCTTCCTTATAAATATCAAACAAGAGCATGTGGAGACAGAGCAGAAACTTAGTGGCAAACTCTACCTGGTGGACTTAGCTGGGAGTGAAAAGGTGAGACAAGGGTAAAACCCAACATACTGATTTAGTAATTCACATGAACCTTTATTTAACTGACAAAAGTATTTTGTCATGTATTTTGCAGTTTGTAAATATAGAAAAGGGTGGATGACCGCAGGAAAATCTGGGACAGAGGCATGTTTACCATTGTATTATATCAGTTTTACTTTTAATTACACTTTTATTACGTTTGGGAACTGAAGATACTTCTTGTTGCAGTTTTGCAATAGGACATTTGTCAATTCTTGCTTGATACAAGACTTCAGCTGCTAAACACTGTGTGGTCTTTTTCCTCTTTGTGACGTGTTTTACATTTTCAATAGGAGATAACCATTTAAAGGAATTAACAAATCAAAGATTGTTTAATTTGTTTTTAGTGCTCTTTGGAAAAAAATCCCAACTTTAATGGAAATGGGGTAGGTGCAAATAAATGAAACATTCAAAAAAAAAAACCAAGAAAAAAAACCCCCCTAAACAATCCTTTGTTTCCATATGGTCATGAGAAAAGCCCGTTTTAGTATTTAGGTTTTACTCATGGAGTTGGCCTGTATGTTTACCTGTAGATTTGCAAACTAATTTTTATTTTAACACTTTTAATTTTTATTTTTAATACTTGTGGGAAGAGATTAGAAAATAAATGCGTCACAGACAGGACAACATTTTGACATAAACTTTTTACAGGCAAATATTTCTTTAAATTTCTTCTCCACTTGACCACCTTTGAAAAAAAATTAATGCAGTTTTATTATCACCAAGTTTCTCTCAGTGTCTCTTTTATAATTTTTAAACATAAATCTGTTTGAAGAATCGAGCAAAATGTTGCGTCACGGACAGGACATGGTCGTTTGTCATCTACAAGGAGAATTTACAAATATAAGTGCTTTTGAGAATTTTATACAATACTGAAACAATATAGATTCAGGCACTTTGATATCTCTGTCTCTTAATTTGAGTGGAGCGCCACCAGGATAGTTTTCTTTTGGATCTAATGCAATATTTCTTTCTTTGTATTATCAGCAAAGTGACCCCATACTGTATGTGCAAAGAATCCCGCTATATCATGTCTGTCCCCTGGCCACTCTTATCAACCAAAGTGACCTTAGTAATAGAACGTAAAACATTAAACACAGTATGTAATCTATCTGTATTTCCTTTTATTCTAGACCATCAGGGTGCTTTCCTCTATATCTACAGTAGTTCAGACTGCATGTTGTAAGATGTACCTTGCCAGACAAGAATAGACAGCAATCATAAATAGTGCCAATGCTCTAAGTGCCAAGTGCTCAAAGACAAGCTGTTGCGTCATGTGTTTTTGTCTCAGACAGAAGGAGGTGATCATTTAATGTCACCAGGGACAGGCAGACCAGCCTTTGGCAACATCATCAACTTACCTTTTCATTGTCTGTCAAATGGATCAGGAATGTTTTATGCCCTCGTAATATAGCTCTCACTGCTTGGAGTTCTGCCTGTAAGTGAATATTATTTATAGATATAGGCATACGTATTTCTTTGAGGGCCAAGAGCAAATGCAGAGTGATGTTAGCAATAAAGTTGACAAGCACATCAGACATTTTCCACATAGGTATATCAGCCCTTTTATCATCACCCAAAACAGAGTTGGTATTGTTTGTGAGTCTGTTTATTTGTCTTTATCTTTTTGTCAGTTAGCCTGTGAATAAAATCCTAACCACACCTGTACACAGATTTACACCAACCTTTGTCGGGAAAACTATTATATCTGAGTTTCAAACATTATTTGATCTTTGTATTTGACCATTGTACTCTGAAAAGTGGGACGTGCCACATGTAGAAGAAGCTGTAAACACAGAAGTGATGTGCATTAAATGCAATGAGGTATATACTATGTTCTCATGTATATGAGCAGACGCCTATGTGATGTATGTAATTGTAATGTGGTATAATGTGCAGATGTGCCTAGCTTTCTTTTATTCAGTAGTCCACTAATTTATATCTGATTTGTTAGTTTATTACCTGTATACAGTTATTATTGCCGCTATCTTGCCTTATTGGAACTGATGCTTTCACATTCTATTCTTGCAATTTCGCACTTTTGTGAGAGTGAAATGAACTACAAAATACTTTTTAAACAGGCTAAAGCAAACTGTCGAAGATTGCAACATCATACCTGTATATGTAAGTAACAATCACCTGATGATGAAAATATACATATTTTCAGTCTAACAAGAGAGTTTGTGACGGTTTCCTTTCATTCCGCTTTAAAAGTTGTTTGGCGACTGAAGACACAATGTAAATAAACATTTTAGGTGTTATATTGTCCCGTTCTTCCTGCAAACAGGTCTTACGGTGTACAACAGTATCATAATTTTTTGCTCCCAGATTCATCACACATTATTGAGAGGTGACAGTGCTGTATAACATAACACTTGAGCTGCTATACCAGATTATCTCTCAACCCATTCAATCGGTTGCATTACGTTGAGGATCAGCTTTACTTTTTTCGAGGCAGTCTTTATCTCAGCTTGCAGCATGTTAATTGATGTACTGCGCTCTTGGGTTACAATCTGATTTTGTGAATACTCTACTGACAGATTATGAGCACTCTCCTCCAAGCTAGGCCTCAGGTTAAGAGAATGAGATCCAGCCACTGAAAGTTCCACAAGCTCTGTCACTGCAGGCAATTCAGTTATTAGTCAGTATCAGTTATTCAGTAATAACTTCCTCCAAGCTCTTCAGTTTTCTTATGCCTGCTGCCAGCTCCTTTACCCAGGTTCCAGTGCAAGAAGGATGGTAATTGTATACACTCCACAGAGCTGATTAGCTGAATCCTCTACAAGGTGCAGATCACTCTACAGAAAAGCTCTCCTTCTTTTTCTAGGAGGGCTTATATGTGGCCACCTTTCATCCTGTAGAGTCAGCGCAATAGGCAGCAGTTCTTTTATACTGCCTGCAATCTGCACTTCCCATATCACAATTGGAATTATGCTGTAATTAGTGCAGGGCGATATAAGTGTTTGCAGAAGACAATCCAGTTCCAAACAGTTTGGGCATTGATCATATCTATCTTTCAACTCCATTGTGACTTTGCAAAATAACTTGTCATTGTGATCTTAAATACAGGACATCAAGAAGTTGGAAAAAGTTCCAAAAAGTTTGAAGAGTACAAATTTATGAACTTATAAAGACCAAAGACCCCATCACTGTATTGCAGCACAAATTAGGCTATGCACTTAACCCATCCAGAGGGAGCACACACGTAAAGAGTTAGCACACACACACACACACACACACACACACACACACACACACACACACACACACACACACACAAACACACACACGAACAAACGAACCAGCGACCTTTTCTAACCAAACCTACTTTTCTAACCATTATATGAACCTGGGAAAAACAATATACACCCTCCTTCAGTTATATTTTCTTTTACTTGTCCTTGTAGGGTGCTGGCTTACTGATCTGAAGGTTGGGGGTTCAAGCCCCACTATCACCAAGTTGTCACTGCTATTCCCCCGGTGCAGCTAACTGGGTTATCAAAGGCCAGCCATGTCTCTCACTTTCTGTATTGAGATGTATAATGTAAAAGAACCATTGCTGTCGTTCTAAAAGAGTAGGCCATTGGGTTGCCATTAGCGTGTTTCTGCTCTGCGATGGCCTGGCGAGCTATCCAAGGTGTGCTCTGCCCTCGCCCAGAGTCGGCTGAGATGGGCGCCAGCCTCCTTGCAACCCTAATTAGGATTAAGCGGTTCAGAAAGTGAATGAATGAATGAATCAATGAATGAATAACCTGAGGTGATATTAAAATCATACAAAGATTTCAATATGCAGTCATTTTCCTCTGTATTAAAGCTAAGTGTACAGAAATAGGGCTGTGGTGGTTCAGTGGTTAAGGCTCTATCTTACTGATCCAAAGGCTGGGGGCTCAAGGCTCAGTACCACCAAGCTGCCAACTGCTGGGCCCTTGAGCAAGGCCCTTAACCCTCAGTTGTGTAAAAAAATGATATATGTAAGTTGCTCTGAATAAGGGTGTCTGCCATATGCCATAAATGTAAATGGAATACAAACTTGTATACAGATTCATCTTACCTTTCTCATATTTTTTCCCCAAGGTGAGCAAGACAGGTGCAGAAGGGTCTGTCCTGGATGAGGCTAAAAATATTAACAAATCTCTTTCTGCACTGGGCAATGTGATATCAGCTCTAGCTGAGGGAACGGTGAGTTCAGCAAAAAAAAATAAAAAAAATAAAAAATCTTCTTTACTACTTTGGACATACGTAAAATATTCTAAAGTTTATAATGAATTAGAGGCTTTAAAACATTCTCATTTGATCATTTTGTCTGTAGAAGACCCATGTGCCTTACCGGGACAGTAAGATGACCCGAATTCTCCAGGACTCATTAGGTGGAAACTGCAGAACCACCATGTTTATCTGCTGTTCGCCTTCCTCATACAATGAGGCTGAGACCAAATCTACACTCATGTTTGGACAACGGTAAGGTACATTATCAGAAAAGACAGAACACATTCAATTCTGTCAATATTACATGTAGATACTATATAGTCAGCAGACACTATAAGAAAAGTTTCGTTTTGTTAGATGTCATTGCTAAGTAGTGGGTAGGTTTTAATACCAGCATAAAAGTACTCTTTGCTCCACCCACATTTTTGTAGTGCTAAAACCATAAGGAATACAGTGTCCGTGAATCTGGAGCTGACAGCAGAGCAGTACAGGAGGAAATACGAGAAGGAGAAGGAAAAGAACAAGAGTCTGAAGGAAAGCATCCAGAGACTGGAGGCTGAACTTAATCGCTGGCGTAATGGTAATGGCTTTAAAAAGAATATCTGTCATGTTCATCATAGACACACACAAAGCGCATTAGTGTGCAATAATATTACCTCTGTATGTTTGGTAAGGCACTGCCTGCATAATGCACTCACTCACTCATTTGCCAAACCGCTCGACCCTACTAGGGTTGAGGGGAGGCCAGACCATCGCAGGGCAACACACACAACCATACACACTCACACAAAGGGTCAAAGGAGGAAACACATGCTAGCACGGGGAGAACATGCAAATGCCCCACAGAAACTCCCTAACTGAGCCCAAGACTCGAACCTAAGACGTTTTTGCTGTGAGGCGGACCTGCTAACCACTACACCACTGTGCCACCCTGCATGATACATGTTAGTCTTAAATAGGTCTTAGGGTTCAGTTGCTCTGTGGATAGACTAGACATATATTTTTCTTTTCATTTTGATTACAGGTTTTGGCACTGGGGTCAGCCAAAGTGCAAAAAGATAAAAGAGAAGGACATAAATTATAATATCAGATTCATTATTAAAATTATAATAGTTATAATATCTGTGCCTTGCTAGACATTCATCTGTTTGTGTGCATGTGTTTGTGTGTGTGTGGTGTATAATTGTCCCAAAATGATAATATTTGTATTGTAGGAGAAGTGGTGCCTGAGGTGGAGCAGGATGCTGTGTGTGTTGTGGACTCTGAGCTGAGTGAAGAAGCTGCTTTAGATGACAGCAGTGGTGCTCCATCTGTTGTTCCACTCACAGTTACACAGGATGAGCTATCCAAACTTTACAAACAGCTGGATGACAAGGCACGTATAATTATGATACATACAGCTGCTCATTCACTGGGAACGAAAGATTATGTGATAGACAATGAACAACCATTCAGGGACCTGCAGATATAGTAGGTCCATAAGTTTATGGATAATGTCATGATTTTTGTAATTTTGTCTTTGTAAACCACCTCAATGGACTGAAATCAAACAGTCAAGATATCACTGACATATAGACTTTTTATTTAGGTCTACTTTAAGGCATTTAACAAAAATATAGCATTAACCATTTAGCTATTTTAGCTTATTTTAAACAGAGCTCCTCCATTTTTATACACCTCGCAGTAGACATGTATAATGACCCAAAACATACTACAAAAGCAAGATGGCCAACACACACACAACCACGTTTACGTGCACACTCACACCTAGGGGCGATTTGGAACAGCCAATTGGCCTAATGTGCATGTCTTTTGACTGTGGGAGGAAACTGGAGTACCCATAGGAAACCCACACAAGCACGGGATCACATGCAAATTCCACGCAGAAATGCCCTCACTGAGCCCGGGACTCAAGCCCAAGACCTTCTTGCTGTGAGGCAGATGTGCTAACCACTACGCCACTGTGCCACCCTGTTACCTCACTTTTTATTTTTGCCTCTGCCCTCCTTTTGATCACAGGACGATGAGATAAACCTGCAGAGTCAGCTGGTGGAAAAACTGAAGAAACAGATGCTGGATCAGGAAGAGGTGGAGAATTTTGCTGCCTGTGATCTCTGTTCTGTCTCGATCATTGTTTTCTGGTTTCCTCCTATCAATATTTTAATCTTTAAATGAGCTACTTTAAATGTGTTTGCAGAAAATATGATTATCTGTATAATTGTGTTTGTATGTAGTTTTTGGCATCATCTCATGCAAGCAGCGAGCGGGTCCAGTGTGAACTTAGTCACCTTCAGGCTGAGAGCGAGGGTGCTAAAGCGGAAGTTAAGGAGGTTTTGCAGGCTCTGGAGGAACTGGCACTTAGTTATGACCAGAAGAGTCATGAGGTCCAGGACAAGAGTATAGAGAACAAACTGCTCACTCAAGAGCTTGACCAGAAAATGGTGAATCCTAACTTTATCACTGTTTGATGAGAATCCCTAGTAGAGGCGTTGATTCATTTAATGTTGAACATGGCTATGGGTAATTTATGCTTCAGGCAGATTTGATGTGCTTGGAGAGTGAATTCTCCCAGCTGCAGGAAGTGAACAGTCAGCAGAGGAAATGCATCACTGAGGTTCTGAATACCCTGCTGAAGGACCTGAATGACTTCAGCATCATCTTGGGCAGTGGTGAAATCAGACTGGTATGTGTCTGCATGTGTGATTTAGGTACACATTGTGTCACATGGTGTGTACACATTCCTTATTAGTGATTTTCTCACTAAATTGCTCAATGATTTGATGTGAGCGATTGAGTCTTAAACTTTTTCTTTTTATAGCCCCGTGATCTCTCTGGTGTGTTAGAGGAAGAATATGCTGTGGTGTGCATTTACATTAGTAAAGTAAAGTCAGAGTTGAAATCGGTAGTAAACCGTTGCAGGCAGCTAGAGAACTTCCAGACAGACAGCCAACGCAAAATGGAAGAGACTGGGAGGGAGCTGTCATCCTGCCAGCTGCTCATATCACAGGTGAGCAAACAATACACACTCTCACCCACAATGTAAAACACTGTCTGTACTGTTCAGTGTGTGTGGATGTTTTTATCATTATTGTTTTCTTTTTTTCACTATACATGTGTAGCATGAGGCAAAGATCCGCTCTCTAACTGAGTTCATGCAGAATATGGAACTGAAGAAGAGGCAGTTGGAGGAGAATTGCGACTGCCTTGTGACTGAGATTGCAAGATTACAAAATGCAGGCAAGCACTGTGTAAAGTACTTTGCTAACACTCACAAACAAAGCAAAATTGATGACATTGAATGACATTTTACTAAACGCCTAATCCCAACCTTTACCCTAATCCTAACCTAAACCCTAAAACCAAGCATCAACCCTCAAACTGCCCTTTGAAGAAGTGCAGAGCAGCCATAATGTCCTCACTTCTCAAAAACTTTGTTCATGCCTATAGAGTACTTAAAACACAAAATACAAATGTAATAATCTACCATAGTTAAAGTTATAAACCTGTATATAGCTAACCAGGCCTATGCAATAATTTAAATGGAATCCTCTGTATTAGAGCTAAATTCACGTTTAACCATAAACACCTGTGGTTCCGAATGTGTCCAATAATAGCTTCTTTTTTTTTTTTTTTTTTTACAGAGAGCCTTCAAGAAAACCAGCAAGACAATGAGGAATCAGAGGAAACTAAGGTCAACACAAATATTTGTTAATATTACATGTTTACTATATACTTAGTAATAGGGAATAGTGCGATCTGATTGGTTCGCTGTCTTGGAATAACTAATAATTATTTGTCAAAGGCGAGATAAATACCACGGAATAGTCCCCACGACAGAACATCGAGGGGACTATTCATCGACATCCACTGAGCCTGAATGGAGTAATTGATTTAATACAAACTACACAGGAACATAAGAAGAGCTAACTAAATCAATATAGGTTATTTTTATATATTTTAGGTATGATATTGGCAGGGGAGCACTGTGAGCAGAATATAAACTGTCTGAGCAGAATATAAACCGACTTCATAATATCACCTTTTAAAACTTATACGTTTTAGAATATACCACAAGCAGTACTATCACAAGGGCTTAAACAAGTATCGTTACACAACTCTTTCACAGAATTCACCTGCATCTGTCCTGATTAAAATTTTTTTTTAAATAAACCATAAAAATCTCATTTTAGTGTTTTTTTTTTCCCTCCTTAGGAGCTAGTGTAGTATATACTAAAACAGTTATGCACCTCATGCTCAGTGGATGTCGTCTAAATGAATATTCCCCTTCACATTCCGTCCCTGGGAATATATTTAGAGACATTGATATTATTGTTTATGATACACCTCACTAATTGGGGAGAATGTTCAAGTCAGTTAAAATTGTGGGAATAAACCATAAAACTCTCTTTTTAGTTTGTTTCTCTTTAAGTTCCGTCTTTCGTGAATAATTGTTAAATATGTAAATGTACTGCTATCACCAGTCTGTAGCAGCATTACTAAAGATGTTAGATATGCATGCAATTGCTACAAATATTTACATTTGTTCCTGTAGGCTAGCTGAAGTTGTACTTATTTTAATGGTAGTGATGTTTTTATGTAAAACAGCATCGAGACAGTCATCTTGAATCACAGCACAAACAACTTGGACGCCTTCGTGATGACATCAACAACAAGCAGAAGATAATAGACGAGCTCACAGAGTCAGTGTTACCAATATTTTGCCGTATGTATCACCAGTATTTATTTATTTATGTTTTACTTTTTTTGCTGTTCTCTCTTCGTCTCCCTTTATTCTAGTGAAAATCAGAGGCTGGTTGTGGAATTACAGCAGCTGCATGCTGAGTTTAGTAGCCTGAAAAGTCGAGAGTTTGAGAAGAGTGCCCGGTTGGCAGAGCTCAAGTGAGTTTTACATACAAATATATACAGTATGATTATTAAATTAAACTTGCAAATATTTAAATGACTGGTGGAGCGAACACACGAGTTCACTGATCCTTCGCGTGGCAACAACTGGCACATATAATATCAAATTCTTATTGTTGTATAATAGGGCCTAATGTAAGGTTACATTACGTTACCTGAATAACGTGCTTACGCCAATACTACTGATAAAATTACTACTGTCATGACATTAGTTACTATGTCATTAGTGGAGAAATTCGAATTTAAAATCTTACCCCTTCCAAGTGTTCGGACACACGCCTGCTCTGTCTAACTTGAAGATGAAGTTCTAATTATCCAATTAGATCCTGGCGTTAGACCTATTAGAAAGTTTCTGTCTGCGCAAAAGGTACTAACTTACTAGGAACGTGCACACACTTGTAGACTTCGGACAGACAAACTTACGTGAAAGGTTCATTCGTTCATTTTCTGAAGCGCTTAATCCTATTTAGGGTCGCGGGGAGGCTGGCACCCATCTCAGCCGACTCTGGGCGAGGGCGGAGTACACCCTGGACAGCTCGCCAGGCCATCGCAGTACGCGAAAGATAATAAACCTTAATTCTGAGCAATATGTTTGGGACATACCAAGACCAAACAAATAGTTTGTTTCTAGCAAGGTTTTTAAATAAGCAACTTCTTATAATAATGTGCCAACTTCTTTCCTGTATGAAATATGCTCCAGTAGCAGAACAAGACACTTCCATAATATTGAGGTATTTTATACTGTATTCCAATGGTTCACTTTGATAGGAACACCTACACTTGATTATTTATACAGTTTTCAAATCATTTGGAAGGCAATTTCAGGACTTCCAGATGCAGGTCACTGTGGAATAGCTTGTTGTTGTTTTTTAATATTGTTTATGCAGACCTGGCAACCCTGTTGTACACTATCATGGCAAATCGGGCTCTGTGAAAGTGAAAGAGGCATTTTTATTTATTTTCTTTTACCTTTCGTCATTTGGAAGTGCTCAGAGAAGATTTTAGTCTGAAAGTATATGGAAATATTCGCAGTATTGTTTCAGGAAAATTGGTTGTAGTTCAGTTCACAGATTGCAAATTCTCTTTTGTATTTTGACTCAAATTACTGTGATTGCTTGAAAGATTGAGATTTTGTTCCCCCTATGCTTGCGTGGGTTTCCTCCCACAGTCCAAAGACCTGCACATTAGGCTAATTGGTTGTTCCAAATTGTCCCTAGCTGTTGATGCGAGTGTGAATGGTTGTGTGTTTGTTGCCTTGCAAAGGTCTGGCGAGCTGTTTAGGGTGTACCCCGCCTTTGCCCGTTGTTGGCGCTCATAGATACCAATCTCTCCGTGACCGTGATAGTAGGATTAAGGTTCAGCAAATGAGTAAGTGAGTTAATTACTACGTTTAATACTGACAGTAAAACAATTGTTTGCTGATATAAAAAATAATGACAACATAAAAAACTTAAGTGAATAATGCAGCATGAAATGAAACAAAATAGAACTGCAGATAAAATCAGCATTTTCTTTTGAATTTCCCATCATGACTTGCACTGTGGTTGCCACACCACTTTAAATGTAAAGATTGTCCCAATTGTATTAATTCCTCTATTTATGTTAATAAATGGGGCAGTGGTGGCCTGGTGGTAGGGTGCTGGATTACTGATCCCAAGGTCGGGGGTTCAAGCCCCACTATCGGCGG
>JBCNYH010000006.1:24425401-24443337 GCA_039654325.1 Tandanus tandanus
GGCAAGGAAAAACTCCCTCAGTTGACACGAGGAAGAAACCTTGAGAGGAACCAGGCTCAAAAGGGAAACCCATCCTCGTTTGGGTAAAATGATAAAAATACAAACCATGTAAGAAAAACTTAATTTCAGTCCAACATGTAGTCCGGATGGATATACCACAACTGTAAGTCCTGAATAATTGCAGCAAAAGAGTTTATCTCACCAGCAGTGAAAAGTCATCTTCACATTCGCTGAGTACAGATCTAAGCCCATATGGATCTTCATCAGCAGGATTGAGGGGCTTCCAACATGAGAACTCCAGCCAGCATCAGCACACCAGGACAGACCACAGGACTCACTCAGAAATATACATATGGAAATCTACATACTAAAATTAGAAGTTATTAATATCCATATAAACATATGCAGAATTAATCCTGTCTTTTAGTAATAAACAGTAGAATGTAAATGTAGTGCAAAATGCAAATGTATAACAGTGGATGTTGTTGCTATATGGTGGAGTTGTACAGTTTCATGGCCACAGGTAGGAATGATTTCCTGTGTCGTTCAGCGGTACATTTAGGTGGTATCAGTCTCTCACTGAATGTGCTCCTGTGACTGATCAGCAGGTTGTGAAGCGGGTGGGAGGTATTGTTCAGTATTGTCTTTATTTTGGACAACATTCGCCTCTCCGACACTACCGTCAGAGAGTCCAGCTCCATCCCCACAATGTTACTGGCCTTGTGGATCAGTTTGTTCAGTCTGTTTGCATCTGCAACCCTCAGCCTGCTGCAGCAGCATAGAGGATAGCGCTGGCCACAACAGACTCATAAAACATCCTAAGCAGTTTTCGGCAGATGTTGAACGACCTTAGCTGACTCAAAAAATAGAGACGGCTCTGGCCCTTTTTGTAAAGTGTAGTAGTGTTCTTAACCCAGTCCATTTTATTATCAATATGAACACCAAGGTATTTGTTATCCTGCACCATTTCTACATTAATGCCCTGGATGGAAACAGGGGCCTCTGGTGTTTTGGATCTCCTAAAATCCACAAACAGTTCCTTGGTCTTTGTTGCATTAAGCTGCAGATGATTCAGCTCACACCATGTGACGAAGTAGTCCACAGCAGCCCGACATTCCATTCCATCACCTCCACTGATAGTGCAGTAGCTGAAGTCATTTGTGTAGAGGGTGAAGAGAAAAGGGGAGAGGACGGTGCCTTGTGGTGCTCCAGTGTTGCTGACCACCATGTCCGACACGCAGTGCTGCAGGCGCACATACTGTGGTCTTCTGGTCAGGTAGTCTACCCAGGACACAAGAGAGGCATTCACCTGCATCGCTGTCAGCTTCTCACCCAGGAGGGTCGGCCTGATGGTATTGAATGCACTGGAAAAGTAAAAAAACATGACCCTCACAGTGCTTGCTGGCTGGTTCAGGTGGGTGTAGACATGGTTAAGCAGGTAGATGATGGCGTCCTCCTCTCCGAGACAGGGCTGGTAAGCGAACTGAAGGGGGTCCATATGTGGTGTAACCATTGGGTCGGAGTTGATCCAGTAAGAGTCTCTTGAGGGTCTTCATGACATGCAAAGTCAGTGCCACAGGTCTGTAATCCTGGGGGCCACTTGGACGTGGGGTCTTTGGTACAGAAACAAGGCATGAAGTCTTCCACCGCACAGAGACCCTCTGTAGACTCAGGCTCATCGTGAAGATGTAATGTAGAGCTGGGGGGCACAGGGTTTAAGGACACGGGGGCTCACCCCATCCGATCCTGCTGCCTTGTCCACGTACTGCACAAAGTTTGACAGTGCAGTGTCCATGGTGACATGGTTGAAGTCACCCTAGATCACAATGAAAGCGCTCGGGTGCTGAGTCTGTAACCAGGCTATGGTAGCACGAACAGTGTCACATGTAGCTTAAAATTTTTTAATAATTTAAAAAAAATTTCTGATGGGTGGCATGGTGGTGTAGTGGTGCACTTCTGCCTCACAAGAAGGTTCTGGGTTTGAGCTCCGTGCCCTGGTGAGGACATTTCTGTGTGGAGTTTGCATGTTCTCCCCATGATTGTGTGGGTTTCTTCTGGGTACTTTGGTTTCCTTCCACAGTCCTAAGACATGCACATTAGGGTAATTAGATGTTCCTAATTGCCTCTAGGTGTAAGTGTGAATGGTTGTGTGTGCATTGGCCTTGCGATGGACTGGCATGCTGTTCAAGGTGTACCCCGCCTTTCCATGAAGTCGGCTGGGATGGGCTCCAGCCTTTCCGTGACCCTAATAAACGATAAAATGGTTCAGGAAATGAATGAAAATGAATACACCTGATTATTCTGTTATATGTTGTTAATTACCACTTATATAGGAAAGCTTCTACTAGATTTTGGGACATTTTGGGCCGTGGGGATTTGTCATAAGAGCCTTGGTAAGTTGAGGCACTGAGGTAAAAATATCTGGGGTGCAATCAGTACTCCATTTTACCCCTTGCCTTCTACTGCTTGAAATCTTCCAATTCTACTTATGTTTTTCCAAATTATGTTTTTTGGACCACAACTGAAATTATAATGCTGGAAGAGGTTTGGGCCACCTAGTCGCACTCACTCACTCACATTTTTTGGAGGAAACCCATGCAAACACAGGGAGAACATGCAAACTCCAAACAGAAACGCCCAAGCCTGGGACTCGAACCCAGGACCTTCTTGCTGTGAGGCAGACATGCTAACCACTACAACACCATTCCGCCCCACCTTCCAGTGAAGGAAAACTGTAATGTTGCAGCATACATTAGCTTACACAGTTGTGCTTCCAAGTTTGTGACAAACAGTTTGGAGGAGACCTATATATGGGTGTGATGGTCAGTTGTCTAAACATTTTGGACATATAGTGCATTAAATCATAGGGTGAAAGAAATAAAAGTTCTGCAGTGAGATGATCCATTAAAACTTTTATTCTATTGTTGAAGAATGATAAGGATCATGTATGACATTAGGCCAATTGGCTGTTCAAGATGGCCCATGTGAGTGTGGGTGTAAGTGTGAATGGTTGTGTGTGTTCGGCCTGTGATGGACTGGTGATCTATACAAGGTGAACTCACCTTCAGCCAAAGTTGGCTGAGATGGGCTCCAGCCTCCATGTGACACTAGTGAGATCAAGCGGTTCAGCAAATGTGTGAATGAATGAAGGAATGAAATGACCTGTTGGTGTGAACAACTGGCATCCCATCCAGGGTGATCTTAGCATTAAAAAAAAAAAAATATATAGAATAAGCTCTGGATCCACCATAACCCTGAACTGAATGTATAAATGTATGAATAAACGAATATACAGGTTATGGCTAGTACATTGTAACGTTGGGTATACCCTTATAATTCCAGTTAAATTAAACAAAGGCCATGAAGAAAAAATGCTTATGATACCACACCAAGCACGATGACTGCAGCAACAGTGAACTACCATTAATATCACTTTATGTGGAATATTGTACATGTCAGACATTCCAGCATAGACCACAGGATCACAAACTGTAGGGGTTAATAAGATGCCCTGTTCCTGCCCTTCCTTTTTATCTACTTTGTATGTCAATACTCTATGTTGTGCTGTCTCAGGCACACATTCAATGAGTACAAATCTATTTGCTCTCTGGAGTAAATCAATGTACACAAGCAACGCACTCCCGAGCACAAACATACTAATCATTGTTTACACTGTGATACCTTAGTTTGGATGAGTGGGGATGGTGCCTCATAATAACACCACAGGTAACCAGAGGTCAATATAAATATAAATGAATCTACAGGTGCCCTACACAGTTAGTATTTCTGTTCTGTATTTCTTTTTTTTTTTTTATCCCTTGCACCCCAGATGCAACTTAAATCCAGGTAATTCCAGCTAAACATCCTGCAACTGGACTAACCATGGCAGCCAGAAAGACAAGCAGTAATGTCGTGCATCGTGCCAGTAGCCTGGCATCCCATAATAATTCTTCTCCCACAGAGAATGGATCAGCCAGACAGGGTGGGTATCAAACCCATACATCCTTTAGTCTTTTTAAAACAAACACACGACTAAATTATTATTATTATTATTATTATTATTATTATTATTATTATTATTATTATTATTATTATTATGTGCTTTGGTCGGTGAGCAAAAAGTGTTTATGTTTTCAGATCCCAAACACACAAAGTTGAATTCAGAAGATATACTGCAGTTGACGAGGCATGTAGAGGTAAGAGAAGCATTGAGATCATAAAAGCCTTTCAGGTACTATTATACAGCCTTACAGGTCATGTTACCCCTTATCTGCTTTAAAAGCAATCTGTGTCCTTAGAACACATGGTGACATATTACTCTTCCCTAAACAGAGGATAAAAGCAGAGGTCATCGAGCAAGTAAAAGCTCAGATGAGTGAGGTGTTGGACAAAGTGCTTACAGACTCATTGCAGACTTTCTCCCAAAGTGCACATTCAAATGCAGTTGATAATACAAACCAGACTGATGGGAAAGCTAGGAGGTAAAATAATAAAATGTGATCTCTAGGAGGTAAAATAATAAAACGTGATTTTTCTTTCCAGCTCTTAGCATCTTAATCTTTATGATTTCAGACACAGCATGCAGGATGGAAAGGTTTTTGTGGCCAGGCAGTCTATACTTGAGTAAGTGGGACTAGAATCGATAACTGTCTGTAATGGAGGGTATATCTGTGTAAAACTATTCTAGAATTGTATTTTATTTCCCCCAGTGAGCTGTTTGAGATCAGTCACATCCAGACAATTTACCACATGTTCATTGCTGCGCTCTTCCTCTTCATCATCAGCACACTGGCAGTAGATTATATTGACCAGGGCAGGTATGTTGGTCATACCAATTCAACATCTCTTTGGTACAATAACGGAGTTGTAACAAGAACCTTAGCACAACATATATACAACATATTTTAAATGGATCTGACACACTGTTTCCTTCTTTCAGACTAGTTCTAGATTTTGACTTGTTCTTCTATGCCTTCGGTCAGCTGGGCACTGTGGTATGGGCCTGGCTACTCATGTTCGGTTACACCCTGCTTGGACCATACCATATTCTGAGCCAGTGGAAGGAACTGCACCATTGCTCTCAGTGGAAGATGACAGTATCAGTAGCAACAGCTGCGGTGCTGTTCGCAGCTCAAATGAGTGTATTGGGGTATTTTCCAGTGTATGTTGTCCTGCATTACAAGTTGCCCCCGGCATCACGCTTCATCATCATCCTTGAACAGGTATTGTGAGAATTTACTCACATTAGACATGTTCTTAATTACTCCCTCCCTCCCTCACCCACTCATTCACCCATTTGCCAAACCGCTTAATTCTACTAAGGTGATGGGGAGGCTGGAGTCTATCTCAGCCAAAACTGGGTGAAGGCGGGCACACACACACACACACACACACACACACACACACACACACACACACACACACACCTGGGGCAATTTGGCATAGCCAATTAGCCTAATGAGCATGTCTTTGGACTGAGGGAGGAAACTGGAGTACCTGGAGGACACACACAAGCATAGCGAGAACATGCAATCTACACACAGAAATCTATTGTATTGTCATTTCTCTTCGCCCTTGCCGGGACTCGAAACCAGGACCGTCCTTCTGTGAAGTGGATATGCTAACTACTACGCCAGCAAATGTGTTTAGACAAGAGTGACATGGTGGCACAATGGTTGTGGAGTTGTGTGCATGTTCTCCCCATGCTTGAGTGCATTTACCTCCAGGTACTCCAGTTTCCTCCCACAGTACAAACACATGCACATTAAGCTAATTGTCTGTCCCAAATTGCCCCTAGGTGTGAGTGTGACTGGTTGTGTGTGTTGGCCCTGCGATGGTCTGGTGAGCGGTTCGTGGTGTACCCCACCTTTGCCCAGTGTCATCTGAGATAGTCTCCGGCCTCACCGTGACCCTAGTAGGATTACACGGTTTGGCAAATGAGTCAGTGATGTGTTTAGACAAATAATATTCATAATGCAGTTTCTACCCAGACTTTTCAAATTATAAAGAAGGTGCCATAGGCTGGAAGGAAAGTACACTGTAGTGAGAATCAAGGTGAGTACATAGAGTGTATGAAACTGAACACACAGAGATAAGGAAAAGCTCCTTGAGATAATCCAAGCTCAACTTTTAGATTGACTTGATAATAGTCATACAGAGAAAAGGAGTGATAATTGAGATAAGCAATGAGTAATGAGACAAGAATAAGATAATGTTGTAATCATTGCAACAGTTAAAGCGTCTATAAAGCTTATTCACTGTGGTAAACCTATCAGATTATCAGATAATGATAATCCATTATCTGCCTTTACACCTACACATTCATGCAATTATCTAATCAGCCAATCACGTGAAAGCATTGAATACATAAAATCATGCAGATATAGGCCAGCAGTTTTTGGTAATATGAATCTTGTTTTCTGCTGAGACAGACAGATGGTAGGGAATTTGGAGCCTAAAGCATGAATCCACAGATCCAACCTGTCTGCTGTCAACAGTCCAGACTGGTGGAGGTAGTGTAATGGCGTGGGGAATGTTTTCTTGGTGTACTTTGGGTACTGTTCAATCCATCCAGTACCAATGAATCATCACTTGAATGGCACAGTCTATTTTAATATACAATCATATATAAAAAAAAACTATACGTGTACGGTGCAACCTGATTGGTTCACTATTTGGGGGATAATTGTTAACTTGTGCATCCTTTAATGGCCATCTTCTAATGTTTCTTTTTTGTTTTTTTAAAGATTATTTTTTCTTCACTGCAATTTGTGACTATTTAAAAAAATCCTGCAGCATTTATAACGCTTTTATTTTTAAATTAAAAAAAGAAAAAATAAAATTAAAAAAAAGAGAAAGAAAGAAAGAAAAAGCAATCCAGTATTCAAAATATACACAAATATTCACCATCCTAAAATACACTTTCAACCTATTAGGATGTTAAAATACCACGTTCATTATTTGGTAGGTAATATTCAATCCACTATTTTTCAGGCTCAGAAATACAAGATCAGGTCTAAATTAATTGGGAGCCCACTTCCAATCCATATCCTGAAACTACATTTTGTTTATGTCCACTGAGGACATGTATTCTGGATCCTTTTCTTATCTTTTATAATTTAATTATTTGGCCTTTCCTTCACTTTGGTAGAGGCCCAGAATTTGTTTCCCAGTTTGTCTCTTTTAATTTTATTTTTTTAAATTCCATTCTGGTTGATTCAGGCAGCAGAGTGGGGTAGAGGTTAGTGTGACTGCCTCACAGGAAGAAGGTCCTGGGTTCCCTTGGTGTGGATGTGAGTGTGAATGATTGTGTGTGTTGCCCTGTGATGGTGTGGTGAGCCGTTCAGGATAAATCCCGCCTTCACCCAGTGTTTAGCAAATGAGTGAATAAGAGAGTGAGTGAGAGAATCTGGGAGAGAGAGTCTACTCATAGAAAATTTGCATTTGGCAATCCTGTGCAAATGCAGGTGTTACAGATAAAGCCCAGGTCTCAAACCAGGAGCGGACGATCAAAACTTTTAATTACTTGCACAACTAATCTAACAGTGCTTAAAAATGTGTGGGTTCAAACAAAAGCTATCATGTGAATTTTGTCATAATACCAAAAATAATGTTAATAAAACAACTAACTGGATGCTTTATGCCAGATACGATTCCTGATGAAGAGTTATTCGTTCATTCGGGAGACTGTGGTGGCAGTCCTGAAAGCCAAATCAACCAAAGGTAAGTCTACTTAGCTTACTCACTAAACATTCTAATGGCATCTTTATGCATTGAGGGCAGACAAGTCCTAATGGAATCAACGGCCACTTCACTGCAATTTAGGAGGCTTCCGGTTGTCGAGGTTCCCTTGCCATCGGGCTAGGCCTTCCTTGCCAAGTCTTCGGAGCTCTGTAGTGCAACTTAGCTCCTTAACCATGCACAGCTTCTGCTTACAAACCCATTTACCGAAAAGCCCTGCAGCGACTGGGGAGTGGCAACAGGGACAGGGCAGTGAGGCTTGGGAGTCTCTAGTCACAAACCAGCACGTATGCGATGGAGGTTTATCAGTTGGTCAACTTAGGACGGGAGATGGTAAAGTTGTTCGGTAGTGACCACCATGTCTGACATACAGGGCAATAATGTAGATAAAATCTGGAATGGTATGGAGGAAGCTCTGATAAGAACTTGTGACCAGGAGCTAGGCAAACAGAAACGACACAACTAGGACTGGTTTGATGAAAACAACAAAGAAATCATGACCCTGATGAATGAAAAGTGAGCCGCCTTCTCAGCGTGGCAACGAGATACTCGTAATGAGCAGTGAAGAAAACTCTACCACAGCAAAAGAGCAACTTTAGAATGACTGATGGATAAAGAAAGCTGAAGAGCTCCAGAGATTAGCTGATATGAAAAACAGCAAGGAATTCATTGCTGAAATGTGGAAGCTCTATGGTCCATCTTGCAGAGGGAGTTTGCCAATAGCTGCTAAGGATGGAACTCTGCTCAAAGAAAAAGATAAGATCAGAGGGAGATGGGGAGAGCATTTCTGTGAACTACTCAGCCAAGAAGCTGATGTTGGCAATCATGCACTTGCCGACTTACCGCAGGCAAAGATCCGAACTGACCTCACCATGTCACCGACATATGATGAACTTCAGATAGCTATAAATTAGTCTAAACCAGGAAAGACAGCTGGACCAGATGGAATACCAGCTGAAATCTTCAAGAATGGCGGCCATGATCTCAATCTGAAACTGCATGACTTATACTGCAAGATCTGGGAAAGACTCCCCTCTGACCTCAGAGATGCGATTATAGTCACCATCTTTAAGTAAGGAAGCAAGGCTGAATGTGGAAACCGAGGAATTTTGCTGCTCTCCATCGCAGGGAAAATGCTGTCCCGAATAGTGACTTTCAGACTAGAAGAACTCTCAGAAAGCTGCCTCCCAGAAAGCCATGTGTGGTTTCAGACCTCAGGTCCCTTTCAGACTTCAGGGAGCTGTACATGGCCTTTATAGACCTAACAAAGGCATTTGACACTGTTCATCGCCTTACTCTTTGGAAGGTTTTCCACAAGATTGGATGCCCGGACAAATTGGTTAACATCATACGCCTACTGCATGACGGTATGACAGCATCGGTCGTGGTGGATGAAGAATTTTCAGACGAGTTTAAAAACAGGTGTCAAACAGGGCTCTGTCATGGCGCCAACTTTGTTCTCGATATTCCTTATAGCAGTGCTTCACCTAGTCAAAGAGCATATGCCCAGAGGAATTCAATCAAAATATATTATGACCTTTTCAATCTGAGAATACTAAAGGCAAAGACTAAAACCAATGATGTCACTATAAGTGAGCTACAGTATGCAGATGACAACTCCATTGTTGCCTATACGAAAAAAGACCTGCAGTACACTACACCATGGACGCTTTTCACAGCGCGTACTCAACACTCGGACTAAAGCTGAATGCTAAGAAAACACAGGTTTTTTACCAACCACTGCCCAATTCCCAGGACACAGCACAGACCAAGAATATCAAGATCACTGTTGGTGGGCAGACACAAGAAACTGTGGACATCTTCAACTACTTAGGCAGCGGTCTATCATCAAAGGCTAACATAGATGCAGAGATCTTCATGGAGCAAACACAGCAGTGGGAAGGCTACCATCAAGGGTTTTCAGCAACAGAGACATCAGGAAGGACATGAAAGTCAGAGTATACAAGGCTGTTGTACTACCAACCTTACTATATGGCTCTGAAAGCTGGGTCACATACAGGCACAACCTGAACAACCTAGAAAGGTTTCATGACTGTACCATCAGGAGAATCCAGAACATTAAATGGCAGGACAAATGTACCACCAATAGTGCTTTCGATCAAGCGGAAACTACAAGCATTGAAACGATGACCATCAAAAACCAACTTCGATGGGCTGGGTACGTTGTGCGTATGGAAGACACTAGACTACCAAAACAGATCATGCACTCCGAGCTGAAAGATGGAAAGCGTTCCCATGGTGGTCAAAGAAAACGCTATAAAGACACTCTCAACCATAACCTGAAGCAATGTTTCATCGAGACAGAGCATTGGGAAAAAATAGCACAGAACCGACCATCTTGGAGAACTTCAATTCACCATGGAGTGCAAATATTTGAGCAGCAGAGGAGAAGCCGACGAGAAGAGAAGAGGGCTACTCATAAAGCATGCCAGGACTCTTCAGTGACACAAGACACCAGCCTGGTTAATCTCAAATGTCCTCACTGCTGCAGACCATGTGGATCAAGGATCGGGCTGTACGAGAACCCACAAGTAAAACTAAACTGCAGGCAGACATCATACTCGCTAGCCGAGGGATTGCAGACAATGACATTTAAATGTACATTTATGGCATTTGGCAGACGTTCTTATCGAGAGTGACTTATGGAACTGCTTTGAAGTCACTATTAGTGAATACATTCTGATATTGGGTCAACAAGAAGCAGGCTAAAAATATCATTAGGATATACTCTGACTTCAGTACGACCCTTACCTGTATAATGTGGTTATGTTCGAAAAATAAATATTGCATTTGCATTTATTTATATGCATTTATTAAAATAATATTCCTGACCAAGAGTGGCACAGTGGTTAGCATGTCTGCCTCACAGCAAGAAGGTCTGGGTTTGAGTTCCTGGGTGGTCGTCCTGGGAGGTCGTTTCTCTGTGGAGTTTGCATGCTCTCCCAGTGCTTGTGTGAGTTTCATCTGGGTACTCTGGTCTCCTCCCACCGTTCAAAGATATGCACAATAACCTAATTGGCTGCTCCAAATTGTCCCTAGGTGTGAGTGTGAATGTGAATGATTGCGTGTGTGTGGGTGTGTGTGTGTTGGCTTTTGTGATAGACTGGCGAGTGATAGAGAGTCGGTTGAGATAGACTGAAGAAAATGGATGGATGGATGTTTCAGACCAATTCTTATGATATGGGCTAGAAAATACTGTCATGGTATTAACTGGAGTGAAACTTTAATTGTTGTTTTTTTTCTGTGTTCCAGGGGATATTCCTAAATTCCCTACTCTTTTCAGTTATCTATATTTCCTGTTTTGCCCAACTCTAATCTACAGGGAGACATATCCTCGGTAAATATTCCTCTTTTTTTAATCATTAGATCAATCTACCAATTTATTTTCAAAGACCGCTTGCATTACTAATTATATTAAATGCAAAAGAATTGTGTTTATATAATTGTTGTAAAATAATTGTTGTATTGATTCTCAGAAATCCTTATATCAGATGGAACTATGTGGGGAGGAACTTTGCAATGGTGACCAAATTTCAGATTTTAAACATATTATTCACATAATGCTGAATTTATTAACAGTTCTGATATTAAATTATATATATATATATATATATAAAATCCTTTTGAATGCTCTATACTGCTGTAGATTTTGGGAAGTCTGTTTTACCTGTACTTTATCCTGGTACGTCTTTGCATCCCCGTGTATATGAACGAGAGCAATCAGCCATTCAACCGACGCACTCTGGTTCTGGCTGTGTTTCATTCAACCTTACCAGGTACCCCCAAACACACACACACACACACACACACACACACACACACACACACACACACACACACACACATATACACATATATTAGCATGCTTGTATTCAGCTTAAACAAACCTGTAGGTAACACAGACTCTACTTATATACTGACTCTACTTATATATAATATACAGACTCTACTTATATACTGTGCTGTGCATAAGTATATAAGTATACAACCAGGTATACCAGGTATGCAGAATTCACAGAAGGCGAGGTTGATGCCGCTGAATAGTACCTGAGAGGTAACATGCATGGTTGTGTGTGTGTTGCCCTATGATGGTCTGGTGAGCTGTTCAGGGTGTACCCCACATTTGCAACCCTATTACGATTAAGCAGTTCGACAAATGAGTGAGTGAGAGTGAGTCCTATTCTAGTAAATAAATTACAAAATTTTTACCATATATTTATGTTTTACAAGCTCTCTCTCTCTCTCTCTCCCCCCATGTGTGTGTGTCCCTCTCTAACACATACACACATGGGAGAGGGTATAGTGAACATGTAGGCTGTATTTATGATGATAAGAACTGTTTAGACTGTTGCACAAGAAAATGAGCAAAAGGTCTGCACTGTGTGTGCGTGCGTGCGTGTGTGTGTGTGTGTGTGTGTGTGTGTGTGTGCGCGCGTGCATGCTTGTCCAAAGTTCGAAACACACTTTCATGAACTCAACAATCTCTGGGGCATTTTAATAGCTTTTTGTTTACATTCTTGAGTAAAATGATTCATATCTATATTAATTCTATGTGCTTGTGTCGTCTATCTCTATCAGGTATACTGATGCTTCTTCTGGGCTTTTTTGCTTTTCTACACTGTTGGCTCAATGCCTTTGCTGAGATGCTGCGTTTTGCTGATCGGATGTTTTACAAAGTGAGAAATCTCATCCAGTGTTAGCGTTACACTTTACATATTCATGGCTGTCTGAGTAAACTGTGCGCAGGGGTTAAGGCTCTGGGTTAATGCTCAGAAGGTTGGGGTTCATGTCTCAGTGCCAGCAAGCTGTCACTGTTGGGACTGATATCTGATATTCGTGGCTAAATTCTGGCAAGATCCAGAAAAACATGTTTCTGCCAACAAACTAAAAAACAATCCATACATTTTACCAAAACACAGTAGAAATGGCTTTATTTACTTTTTAAAATTTGCCTACGCTCCTTGCATGTCCAGTAAGGATCCACTATAAGAAACACATTAACAAATACATCAGTAAACGCAGTTTAAAGATATCAAAAACAAATTTAAATGCAATTATCTCCCTTTTAATTTTTGGCTGAACAAACGTAACAATACTACAAATACATTGGTTGGTGAGATGCGGGCAAAAAAAAAAATCTGGATTTCTTAAATTTTAGTATACACCCCTAAAATTCCACCATGTGAAGGGTTTTCCCAAAGCAAATCAAAATCACACCAATCAAAAATGTAAGTGGGTACACTCTAGTGAAACCAATAATCACAACATCTTATCTCTTTCCATTAATCAGGACTGGTGGAACTCCACCTCCTTCGCTAACTACTACCGCACCTGGAATATTGTGGTGCATGACTGGCTCTATTATTATGCCTACCGGGACTTCCTCTGGGTAAGGTGCTTTATGTCATGACTGTATCTATAATTATCTCTACATACAGTACATACCGTTTCACTAAATTCTGCTAATCTCTCTCATTACTCTCCATCATCATCTTCTTCTCAGTTATCGGGCCATCGTCTCCGTTCAGTAGCCACACTGTCTGTGTTTGCAGTTTCAGCTTTTGTTCATGAATATGCTGTTACCATGGGCTTTGGGTTTTTCTATCCAGTGATGTTCTGTTTGTTTGCAATTATTGGAGGTAAGAAAGAAAACAAAAAATTCCTCACAAATGAGTTGGCATAAGCACTTTTCCCTTACCTTTTAAAAGAGAAGACAGTACTTGTTAAAGGCTAATTTAATTTAAATCTCTAGATTCATTTCTTTTTGTGTACAAAGTCGATAGTTTTTGTTTCAACAATTTTATGGGCAGTTATTTAAAAACCGAGTCTTAGAATGATGATGTCATTAAAACCTAAGTTAACATGTACAAGTATAGGAATTTGATACATTCATGCCATTTGTTGTCAGTTTTGTATTGGAGGTGTCAAAGGGCTTGGATTAAAATCATTACCTGTGCAGTGGAAAACTTTACATGCACCAGGATTATTATATTAAAGCACAAACACCTGAAACACAAAAAGAAATTCTGTTTAAAGCTGGTGGCACTGTGGCATACTGGTTAGCACGTATGCCTCACAGCAAGAAGGTCCTGGGTTCAAGTGAAGGTAGAGTTTCCATGGTCTACCCCGTGCTTGCATGGGTTTCCTTTGGGTACTCCGGTTTCCTGTGTGCTGGCCCTGGGATAGACTCCAGCCTCCCCGCGACCCTAGTAAGATTAGTAGGTTTGGTAAATAGATGAATAGATGTGTAAAGCCATTCTGCTGTTAACTTTGGTGTCGATGATGTCATCATTCTGAGATTCAGTTTTTAATAACCTTGACTTAAAATCTTTAAAGTAGCAGCCATCAGTCTAACATTTTGCAAACATAAGGATTTGAATACTTAAGAGAAATTAGCAAACCTTATGTCTATCCATCCGTCTGTACATGTACACGTGTGAACCCTGTAGTGATATTTTGCAGGTATATAACCTTTGTAATGGGAATGAATGTCGGAGTAATGGTAACTTCTTCTACACCATCTTACCCTCCAAACTGTTACTTTTTTCAAGCCATGAAATAAAATGTACTTTTTAAATAAAATAAAATACTTTTTTTTAATAAACGTAAACAGAATTCTACGTGCCATAGGTGTCTTCATTTTTTTTTTAGCTGGCAAAATAAACTATAACTGCCACACAGTGCATTACTCATTTGAATAGAAAGGGTTTTCACCCAATCACATTGAGGAAGCGCATGATGTTACTGGAGTGTATAACGTTCATACGGAAGTGAATCCATGCAGCGGAATGGCATCTCGATACCCTGTGGTGATATCGGGTTTCCATTAAAGAAATCTTATCTCGATAGCTTAACACTTTCAAACAATATCAACTTGTTATATATTGGGGAGGGGGTGGTCACGACGTGACGGTTACATGACATTACATCATTGATGGCATCATCAAAATTAGTTCACATTGAAACCTTTTATCAGAAGTGAATTTTTTCCGCTCCGCTTTTAGGCAGTGCCTGAATCTTTACATTATATTTGTATTTGGACAGGTCAACAATAAACCTCTCACTCATTCCCACTCACTCACTTGCTGAACCGTTTAATCCTACTACTAGTGGAGGCAAAGCCTATCTCAGCTGTCACTGGGCGAAGGCGGGGTGCACCCTGAACAGTTTTCCAGACCATCGCAGGGTCAACATGCACACAACCATTTACACTCAATTCCACACCTAAGGGAAATTTTGAACAGTCAGTCATGCCTAATGTGCATTTTTTTGGACTGTGGGAGGAAATCTGAGTACCCGGAGGAAACCCTGAGCCCACTATGCCACCGCACCACACGATAAACATCTCATGAATCTTAAATCTACTTTCACAGGGGTCTTCAACTTCACCCTCAACGACAAGCGCAAGAGTCCTGTGTGGAACATTATTATGTGGACGTGTCTTTTCATTGGCCAAGGTGTGCAGGTGTGCCTATACTGCCTGGAATGGTACGCTCAGGTTCACTGCCCACGTACTGGGGTAAGAAATACAATACTGTACCGCTACTACTGTAACTGAGTAACTGCTACAATTTAGTGTTTACTAAAATGATTACTACAACTTAGTATTTACTAAAATTAACAAATGCTACAGCTTAGTGTGTTCTTACTTTAGTGCTTACAGATAATACATCATACTAGCATGTTCTATGGCTGTTGTAGTAAATGTTTTGAAAGTGGTTTATAAGACTTGTGAGTTGTAGCAGTATTGCTATGGGTGGATGGTGGAGCTGGAGGAGCAGATTGAATCTGAGATTTGGAATCCAGTGTGAATATCACAATCACTCTTTGTGTGTGTGTGTGTGTGTGTGTGTGGTTGTGTGCACGTGCACATGTTTTTTTCCCAACATGTAGACAGGGTTCTGGGATTTGGTGACCCCACGATCCTGGACATGTGGTTACAAGGGGTAACATCTAATACTTAATAATGCTGCCACAGTGTTATTTAATATTAAGACTGTAGTTGATCAAGAAATATCAATATACAGCCCATCATCATCATCCATCACTTATCAATAATGTGCTATCTACGCTGTCAGAGGTTCAGAGGTTTGTGAACACCTGACCACCTCACAGGGCCTTTCCTAAATTGCTGCCAAAAACGTGGACGCACACAATTATACAAGACATCACTGTATGCTGTAGCAATATGCTTAATTTCACTCAAAGTAGTAGGCCTAACATGTAAACTGTTCTAGCATGTAAACTGAACCGAGCCCTGACCTCAACCTCACTGAACACCTTTGAAATGAACTGAAATTGTGATTACGCACAAGCCAGGCCTCCTTGCATGGAGCAAGAATGATGTCGTTAAGAACAAATGCACAAACAAAGATTCTTAAATATATTTTGGAATTTATGTACAAATGATTCTATCCAGAAAAAACATTATCGATACACAAACAAATATTTTTGTATTGTATATAAATGTAAAAAGGAATCCACATATAAAGGAAGTTATTCCTAATTAGGGTTGCAGGGAGGCCAGCGCCCATTTCAGCCCTCATTTCTGACTCTGGGTGAAAGCAAGGTGCACCAACACACACACAACCGTTCACACATACTCACACCTAGGGACAATTTGGAACAGCCAAACAGCCTACTGTGCAGGTCTTTAGACTGTGGGAAAAAAAGTACCCAGAGGAAACCCACACAAGCACAAGAAGAACAGAACAGAAACGCTCTCACCGAGCCCCAGGACTCGAATCCAGGACGTTTTTGCTGTAAAGCAAATGTGCTAACCAATATGCTACTTCTTAATCATTCTCTTTCTGGATTCTTGTTGCTTGGTAACTATGCTGCTTACTGATATTACTTCTGAACTATTAAATCTCTAATAGGTTTGATGTATTAGAAGCATAAGACATATTATACATACTAGAACATTGCTAGTTGCTTTCATGTTTGTTTTTCCTTTGGATTGTAAATAATTGTGTGCACTGCGTGGCTTTTGTACAAATAATAAAATGCAGCATGATAATGAATTACGTGACCAGATTTTATTAACTGATATTCTCTAAAAGAAGACCCAGAAACTGTTCAATAAATCAGTGCTAACATGTAGGACACATACTATAGTATACTGTGTAGTGTTCATATTTCATCAATACTGACATCACCTGGTTTATTATTATTAATATTTCATTAACAGTGTCTTCACTCTAAAAACATTCAAATATGGGTTTGGTCTTTGCTTCACAGTATATAGTCAACCCCAATCTTTCCCAAAATTCCTTGTAATACTTAACCTGGCCAGTAGCAGGAGCCATTGATTTATCCAATATTATGTCATATAATACAGTATATGACCTGCCATACTGAATAACACAACCTGCATTACATTGTGTTTATTATAACCTTACCTTTAATGTCAATAAACCTGGGATGGAAGTTATTATAACCAAAATATGGTAACTGCAGGCTGCTGTTCTATAGACAGTTGTTCAGAGTTTAATACATTAAATCTACATGTACATGTAAAAGACTGGTCATCTAGGGTGTATTGTATAGCTTCAGTCACTTACCTACATTTAGCTTTTAAAGCTTTTAGGCTTCGACAGTCACCTCGTTTCTCTATTTAAAAAACAAAACAAAACAAAATAAAAACAAACAAACAAACAAACAAACAAAAAAAACCCCCCACACATGCTGCATTTAGGTTTTCAAAAGGTTCTGATGATAAACCAGGATTTTTTTTTAATCCGGCCTAATAATGAAACTGAAACCCAGGAATAGTAACTTATGCACTACCACTTAAACTCAAACTCACACAGAATAAAAAACACACAATGTGTAAGTGGTAGTGCCACTTAAAGTCACACAGAATAAAAAAACACAATCTAACTCTGGTAGGCAGGAAACTAAATAAATGTTCATGGAGCAAATGCTGAAATCAGAAGCTTGACAGAACATGAACTTGTTAAACGGATAAATAAACTAACAAGACAGGCGATACAAATGAATGTGGAAATCAGATAGTGAAAGGACAGCAGTAAACCGCCTGCCTGCAGTCAGCAGTGGAGAATCAAATCACAGGTACTTCGTGATTGCTGAGGAGCTGCAGGAATTAGGTAACCTGTAACATCTCTGTACATTTACTACTGCTAAAACTTCACTACAACATATATAAAATATAT
>JBCNYH010000006.1:24450269-24465319 GCA_039654325.1 Tandanus tandanus
GGGGTTGACTTTGCAATGTAAACATAAGGATTAACAGACAGCTAGTGTTGTGTTACTCTCACCGAAATCATCAGAAGACCCGGCTGTGTGAGGAGATGAATTCAGTTTCACATTTGTGAGCTGAACATTACGTTTTTGGCTGCAATAGTAACCTGCATTTATTAACTTTCTAAATGATTTACATATTCCCCATATAAACAATCACAAAGGTCAGAGATATTTATTACATCAATGATCCACTCTCACTCATTCGCCGAACCACTTAATCCTACTAGAGTTGTGGGGAGACTGGAGCCTATCTCAGCCAACACTGGGTGAAGGCGGGGTACACCCTGAACAGCTCACCAGACCATTGCAGAGCAAACACACACTTACACAATCTCTCACTCTCACAAACTGAGAATATCCAATTAACCTAAAGTGCATGTTTTTGGACTGTGGGAGGAAACCAGAGTACCTGAGAGAAACCCAGGCAAGAACAGTGAGATCATACAAACTCCACTCAGAAACACCCCAGACTCGAACCCAGGACCTTCTTGCTGTGAGGCAGATGTGCTGACCATGCCGACATCAATTATCCAAAAAGGGACAAAAGTACTATAGATATTTGCATCCCTGGCATTTTTGCTGTTCTTATGACCATAAGCCACTATCCTTGTTTCTTTTTCTTTTTCTTTCTACTTACTGTGGTTAAATCCTACATCAGATAAAAAAAAAAACAACAGCAATACACTGAAAGGAGGCACTTTAGTGAACAAAAATCCTTCTTATTTATACAAGTTATAACACAAAGTACATGTTACACTATAATTATTCACTCATGCACTCATTTGCCGAACCGCTTAACCCCATTAGGGTTGCGGGAGGCTGGAGCCTATCCCAGCTGATACTGGGTGAAGACTGGGTACACCCTGAACAGCTTGCCAGGTCATTGCAGGACCAACACACACACACACACACACACACACACACACACACACACACACACACACACACAAACCTAGGGGCAATTTGGAGCAGCCAAATAGCCTAATGTGTATGTCGTTTGACTGTGGGGGGTAACCAGAGTACCTGGAGGAAACCCACACAAGCACAGGGAGAACATGCAAACTCCACACAAAAACGCATGAGCACGGGACACAAAATCAGGATCTTCTTGCTGTGAGGCGGACGTGCTAACCACTACACCACAGTGCCGCCCTATTATAGTCATGCTGTATATTTTTTACAATAAATCCATTTCACAGTACCAACCCAATAGCAGTGCAGCACAAAAAAATCCCAATAAAACATGCGAAATATAAAATGTTAAAAGATACAGCTTTTAAGAGGGGGGAAAAAAAAGGATCACTTTGGTCCTTGACCCACATTGGTCCTGTTGATTAGGCTGAGAATTCTACTCAAGGTTTATCTGCTTGAACCTGGCAGTATTTGGAACTGCATTTCGAGTTGTGTCTAATAACACAGTGGCGTTACACAGAAGTACTGCTTTACTGCAGTAAGGGAAGCACCCATGAGCTTTTCCAAAACAGAACATAACAATATTTATCATATATTATAATATTATCTTTGTATAAAGTGGTCAAGTGTCTTTCGGGTAATTAAATTTATTTTACAGCGTATAGTGTCACTGCTTTAATTTACTATGTGATTAACTACTACTACTGTAGTGGCATGGTTTATTCAGTGGCTCCAGGCTGATTTCTAAATTGATGAGATGCAACACACAATGTTTAGCTTATTCCACCCACGGTAAACTAATTCCTATCATCAAGGCTTTGCTTGATTACAGTACCAAACTGTGTGTGGGCTACAAGTATGTAAGTACCTGGGATGGCTTGCCCTTAACTCCACAGAGGTCAGTGCAACATTTAGCATTAGTTTCATTGTTTCATAACTACCATGAAAACAATAGTCGAACATTTATGGCATGATATATAGGAATACTATATACACACACACACTTTCCTGTACTAAAATCAGGTTGTTAAACATATTACATCATATTTATAAAAAGAGGTGCACAAAAATTGGTCCATCCTTTAAAACAAGCAAAGAACAAACCCACCTTAAATATCTTGCATGCTGTAGCTTTGACAGCATCACGTTTTACCCTAAACAATTAGACGAAATGTGGCTTAAAAGAGCAAAATAATTTGTTGGCACAGTTTGAATGTGTGAGTCAGGATACTTCCCCCCTCCATCATGTACACTCTTAGTGATATTTACACTATTTATTCATACAATTTCCTTATTGGCCTCCCCAACCAGTTTCCTACTTCCTTATCTGGGAGCGCTGCCTGGCAAGCCGTTTCATGAAGCAGCATGTTACCATGGCAATGATGACCACTCCCACAAACAGCGCAGAGGAGACACCAACCACCAGTGGTATAAGGAGAAGGTCGGTAACTGCACAAAAAAGAAAGAGCAAACAACAGATCTTTATGTAGTAGTTTGGACAATCTCTAATTGGCAAAGATTTATAAACACTAGCACAGCAATGTTACTCATTAAAACTGATTCAGTGAGTTACTGTCACAGACAACATATCATACTGTCAATACTAAAGCAAATACTCACACACACACCTCACGGTAACAAGGCCACTGATCTGAAGAGTGCCCTTCCTATATACATTCATGGCATTTTGCAGATACCCTTATGTTTTCTTTTAAAGGGTACCTGTGGTGAATTAGTGTTACTAGCCATTTAAAACGATCATGTCGGACATCAGCGGTTTCTTCCGGCATCATCAGTCCTTGCCCCTTCTCAATGTACGTGTGAGTGCTGCGACACTGGGCATGCTCAGAGACATGGTGCCTTTCTGATTAGCTGTTCCAGTCTGGTAGTGGCACAAACTCTTTGTATATGCTGGGCTGCATCACTGACTCCGTGCATAATAACACATTATTAGCGAGTGCTGAGCTGCACAACAAGCAGCGCAGAAATCGTGGAAAACATTTCTTTTTGTTCCTAAACGAACTGACGACAGGAAAGCCGAGTTGGCAAGCGTTAGCTGCATAATCCATTTTGGATTTACCGTCACGCACATCATCATTCTCATCCTCAGAGTCACTAGAATGTGACGTCTCACTGTTTCCACAAGACTCTGCCCTCTCTGGTTCAAATAGGTAACCATTTACACCCAATTTCCTCCAAATTTCTAGGCGTAGATGCTTCTTGAACACGTTTTATTATCACCTAAAATGTCGCTCGCTGAATAGATCTGCTTGTTTACCTGCGCTGGACAACGCCGCCTAATGAGTTCACCTCACTTCCAGGAAAAAAAAGGTTTTGTGGTTTTTAGGGTAATTTATATTAAAATCAGCTCTGAATCGCTTAGCCGTAGTACATCCGCACAAATTATGCTGTAAGGATGATCAATACCGGTATTCTTTAATACAACTGAGCAACTGCGTGTTAAGGGCCTTCCTCAAGGGTCCAACAGTGGCAGCTTGATGGTACTGGGGCTTGGATCAACAACCTTTGGATTAGTAACCCAGAGCCTTAACCAGTCAGCCACTACTGCCTATACATATGTTCACCTTTTTTCTGTTAGGTTAGGAATGGTTAGTCTAAAAAAATGTTAATCATCTAATCTGACAGTTAACCGAACAAAAAAAATACGGAAGGGTAGGAAGAAAGAGGAAGAAGAAATACAAAGCAAACCATAATGTCACATGGCCTTTTGTTTGGGAATTATATTTCATGAAGCAGTTTTCAGTAAACTCACCACGTGCATATAAATATACATGTGCCATGGTTGACTCTGCCCTTGCACCTGTATTGTACCAGCCTCCATGGGGGTCCTGGGTCCATACTACTGCCATGCAATAGTAATCGCCTTGGTCATCCTCATGTGCGAAAAAGATGCGAAGTCTGTAGGTTCCGGCAGAAATACGGTCAATGCTCAATTCACTTCCTTTACCATATATACGAGACATTCCGTCATAGGTCAGTGTCGCCAGGATATTGCCTTTGGTATGTACTGGAGGCATGCCTTCTTTCCCATCCAGCTCCCGCTTCTTTTGCCACCACTGCACTTCTACCTGAGAGGGGCCTGTGGTCACCACGGAAACGTTACAGAGCAAGGTGACGGTGCTCCCACGTTTCAGGAGTGGCCGATGGGGTAGCTTGATGATCACCGATACACTCACCTCTGTGCCAAAACAGGGAGAATTAGCATTTTGAAAACCACACAATTCAATATATATTGTTATTCCAGATACAACATAAATGTAAATGTTTTCTGCATACATCTGTATATGCTATTTAATAAAAAAATTAGAACATGGTTGGTCTTATCCTTAAAGCTACTATCTCATATCAAATACTGGCGAAAATTATGGTTCGCCTCTGTTCTTAGCAACATTTAGCGACATTTAGTGACAATTAGCGACATGTTTGTGAAAGTGTTTGCAAAAGACAGTTGGCGGACATTAGCGACTGTTAGCGATATTGTTACCCATTACCCTTACCCATTTTGATGGACCCATTCCCATAATAAGGCTGAGCAAACCCTCCCGAGCATTGTTTTCACTACTTGGTGAACCAAAAAGGACTTTACCGACACGTTACAACCATTTGGAACTGTTGGAACTGAATTTGCTCATAAAATTTGAACTTGTTTACCGAAAACCCAAAATTCACTACTCTCGTCAGCATTCGCCGCTCCGTAAGATACTTCAGTGGCTATTAAAAATAATGGGCTTTGAGTATCAGACAAAATACAAACAGATTTATGTGTAAATAAGAGTGATACAGATATTCAAAGAGAGGATGAAAGCTGGCTTATAAATTGTCTTTGCTCTCTGCGATAACTAGTCAGGCAGCACGGTGGCATAGTGGTTATCACGTCTGCCTCACAGCAAGAACGTCCTGGATTTGAGTTGCGGGCTTGGCAAGGGCGTTTCTGTCTGGAGTTTGCATGTTCTCCCTGTGCCTGTGTGGGTTTCCTCTGGGTACTCTGGTTTCCTCCCACAGTCCAAAGACATGCACAGTGGGCTAACTGGCTGTTCCAAATCGCCCCTAGGTGTGAGTGTAAAAGGTTGTGTGTGGTGCCTTGTGAAGAGCTGGCAAGCTGTTCAGGGTGTACCACGCCTTCGCCCAGTGTCGGCTGAGATAGTCTTAAACGGATTAAGGGGCAAATTAGTGAGTGAGTATCTGGTCAATTTTTAAAAGGACTGTCATGGTTTGGCCTCCTCTTGTAGTAGAGAAACTTTTGTCTATAAATATTTTCTTTTAAATGCACTTATATTGATCTGGACAGACGACACTGAATTAATCTTCAAAATGCCTCTTCATATTTTGGCCTTTTAAAGTTCACACTCCTAAATATTTTTTTATTTTAATTCTTGTTGACATGAGTCAAAAGTACTCTAAGTCCAAGAGATATATTTCTTGTTTTGGTCATTTAGTAGCCATCTTTGTTTTCCTGCTCTGTGAACTAGACTGTTTATGCAGTGTTGTGGGTGTCACCAAACACAAATCAGCTGTGGGATGTACACACCCAGTAATTCACGGGTGCCTGTCATTCAACCACACACGCAAATACAAAAATGAATAAATAAAATAATAAATTAATTTTAAAAAATCTAATTTACAAAAGGGTGGTGTAGTGGTTAGCACATCTGCCTCACAGCAAGAAGGCCCTGGGTTCAGGTCCCGGGCTTGGGTATTTCTGTGTAGAGGTTTCATGTTCTCCCTGTGCTTGTGTGGGTTTCCTCCAGGTACTCCGGTTTCCTCCCGCAATCAAAAGATATGCACATGAGTGGAGCTGGCTGATTAAAATTGCCAGTGAGTGTGAATAGTTGTGTGTGTTGGCCCTGCAATGGTGTGGCAAGCTGTTCTGGGTGTACCCTGCTTTTGCCAGTGTCGACTGATATAGGCACCAGCCTCCCCGTGACCCTAATATGATTAAGCAGTTCGGCAAATGAGTGAATGTTCTCTCTTATTTTTCAGCAAATTTGTTTATTCTTTAAAATTAAACTTTCCCAAACAGCATACTAGCATTACAGTAAAATCATTACTCCTTCAGATTATCAGTACAAAGGTCAAGCCATCATCCGTGCTAACAGCCACTCACCTTTAGTCTTGAGGCTCACCATTACACCCTCAGACCTCTGAGTAAGTGTAGCAGGGCTGGATAGTGCAGGACTGAGCTGCCCAGCGTACACACTCACAGCACAGCGGTACTGTCCGGCATCGACCGGATGGGCAGAGAAGCGTCGCAAAGAAAACCTCCCCTCTGCCCCTTTCTCCATGCTGCCCCCTCCTTCACTACTGATGTCATCACCCCAGCTCACCACTCCATTGGGGCTCATGCGGGCCACCTCCACTTCAACTCCTCCTGTTGGCCCACGCCGCAGCCACTGCACCAACAGGGCCGAGCGATTCCATGAACCCACACCCGACACCAGACACGTGAGGCTGAGTGGAGATCCAGGTTGTAGTGTCACCTCACCAACCGGCACTGTGCTTACTGACAGAGTGTCCGCTGCAGGGAAAAAGCACACAGATATTGCACAGCAAAGTTTACTAGTGAAATTATTGTACTATTTAAAATGATTTTATGATTTAAATTTAAATCTTTGCCTTTAAAAATTTTTTTTATTGTAGCATTACCCACCCAACTGTCTGTTTAACCTTAAAGATGCTTGATGTCATGTTGTTTGCAAGTTGTATACCATGAATGACAGTTTCCCAAATTATAAGTAAGGTTTGCCAAAATCTTGAATTTTAACCTGTACTTACTGCACACTCAAGGACTCTTAACTGTTTAAAAAAAAGTTCTGAACTTTCCACTCAATCAATGTATTTTTTAAATCAAAATTATCATTAGATTAATTTTGACAAAGTCATATCAACAATAATAATAGTGATACCATTCAAAACAAACAAAAATCATTGATACTCAAATACAACGCTTTTAAAGACCCTACTCTGGGAATTAGGGTTTTAAGCCATGTTTCATCTGTATGAGGATGTAATCACTGGTCCACCTTGGAGCAAAAAAGGTCCAAAAAGGTCATTCAAGTCCCGGCCTTTAACTCACTGTTTTCCACATTCATTGTCTTGTTAGTTTAATTATCCGTGTAACAAGTTCATGTACCGTGTTGCCTCTAATGTTCAGTGCTCTTTTGTGCGATGAAAGTTTTTCTGCCCAGCAGAGTTAGATTGGTGTGTTTTTTATAATTTTGTGTAATTGTGAGCCGTGGTGTATGAGCCTCAATTTTTTGGGCTTTCTGCACAAGTCTGAGCGGTGGTGAAGGAGTTTATATGTTCTGGGTTTCTATTACATTATAGCGTGAGTCTAAGCTGTGGTGAAGAAGCCTGTATGTTCTGAGTTTCTATTTCGTTATTGCGCGAGTCTAAGCGGTGTTGAAGGAGCTTATAAGTTCTGGGTTTCTATTCCATTATTGCACCAGTCTGAGCGGTGGTGAAGGAGCCTGTATTTTCTGAGTTTCTATTCCGTTATTGCGTGAGTCTGAGCGGTGGTGAAGGAGCCTGTATGCTGTGGGTTTCTATTCCGTTATTGCGTGAGTCTGAGCGGTGTTGAAGGAGCTTATATGTTCTGAGTTTCTATTTCGTTATTACACGAGTCTGAGCGGTGTTGAAGGAGCCTGTATGTTGAGAGTTTCTATTTCGTTATTGCGTGAGTCTGAGCGGTGGTGAAGGAGCTTATATGTTCTGGGTTTCTATTTCGTTATTACACCAGTCTGAGCGGTGGTGAAGGAGCCTGTATGTTGAGAGTTTTTATTTCGTTATTGCGTGAGTCTGAGCGGTGTTGAAGGAGCTTATATGTTCTGGGTTTCTATTCCATTATTGCACGAGTCTGAGCGGTGTTGAAGGAGCCTGTATGTTCTGAGTTTCTATTTCGTTATTGCGTGAGTCTGAGCGGTGTTGAAGGAGCTTTTATGTTCTGGGTTTCTATTTCGTTATTGCACGAGTCTGAACGGTGTTGAAGGAGCTTATGAGTTCTGGGTTTCTATTCCATTATTGCACCAGTCTGAGTGGTGGTGAAGGAGCCTGTATGTTCTGGGTTTCTATTCCATTATTGCACGAGTCTGAGCGGTGGTGAAGGAGCCTGTATGTTCTGAGTTTCTATTCTGTTATTGCGCAAGTCTGAGCGGTGGTGAAGGAGCCTGTATGTTCTGAGTTTCCATTCTGTTATTGCGCGAGTCTGAGCGGTGGTGAAGGAGCTTATATGTTCTGGGTTTCTATTTCATTATTGCACGAGTCTGAGCGGTGTTGAAGGAGCTTATGAGTTCTGGGTTTCTATTCTGTTATTGCGCAAGTCTAAGCTGTGGTGAAGGAGCCTGTATGTTCTGGGTTTCTATTCCATTATTGCACGAGTCTGAGCGGTGGTGAAGGAGCCTGTATGTTCTGAGTTTCTATTCTGTTATTGCGCGAGTCTGAGCGGTGGTGAAGAAGCTTATATGTTCTGGGTTTCTATTTCGTTATTGCACGAGTCTGAGCGGTGTTGAAGGAGCTTATAAGTTCTGGGTTTCTATTCCATTATTGCGCAAGTCTGAGCGGTGGTGAAGGAGCCTGTATGTTGAAAGTTTCTATTTCGTTATTGCACGAGTCTGAGTGGTGTTGAAGGAGCCTGTATGTTCTGAGTTTCTATTCTGTTATTGCGCGAGTCTGAGCGGTGTTGAAGGAGCCTGTATGTTCTGAGTTTCTATTTCGTTATTGCACGAGTCTGAGCGGTGTTGAAGGAGCTTATAAGTTCTGGGTTTCTATTCCATTATTGCACGAGTCTGAGCGGTGGTGAAGGAGCCTGTATTTTCTGAGTTTCTATTCCGTAATTGCGTGAGTCTGAGCGGTGGTGAAGGAGCCTGTATGCTGTGGGTTTCTATTCCGTTATTGCGTGAGTCTGAGCGGTGTTGAAGGAGCTTATATGTTCTGAGTTTCTATTTCGTTATTACACGAGTCTGAGCGGTGTTGAAGGAGCTTATAAGTTCTGGGTTTCTATTCCATTATTGCACCAGTCTGAGCGGTGGTGAAGGAGCCTGTATGTTGAGAGTTTTTATTCCATTATTGCACGAGTCTGAGCGGTGGTGAAGGAGCCTGTATTTTCTAAGTTTCTATTCCGTTATTGCGTGAGTCAGAGCGGTGGTGAAGGAGCCTGTATGTTGTGGGTTTCTATTCCGTTATTGCGTGAGTCTGAGCGGTGGTGAAGGAGCCTGTATGTTCTGAGTTTCTATTCTGTTATTGCGCAAGTCTGAGCGGTGTTGAAGGAGCTTATAAGTTCTGGGTTTCTATTCCGTTATTGCGCGAGTCTGAGCGGTGTTGAAGGAGCTTATATAATTCTGGGTTTCTATTCTATTATTGCGCAAGTCTGAGTGGTGGTGAAGGAGCCTGTATGTTGTGGGTTTCTATTCCATTATTGCACGAGTCTGAGCGGTGGTGAAGGAGCCTGTATGTTCTTTGTTTCAGTTTCATTACTGCGTGAGTCTGAGCAGTAGTGAAGGAACCTGTATTTTTTGGGTTTCATTTTCGTTTTTGTGCGAGAGTGAGTGGTGGTGAAGGAGCCTGCATGTTCTGGGTTTAAATTTCATTATTGCACAAGCTATGCAGGATGCTTTGCTGGATCATGGTATTATAGTAAAGCACGGGGCTCATACCGAAACTAAGAAAATTATAAAAAATAAATAAAAAAAATGCAAACCTCATGATATCATCTGCCTTTCATACTTTGCTTAGTGTGTGAATGAAAAGTCAGTTTGAAACAGATACAGCAGTAGTAGCAGTATTTAGACCAAACTGTTTGGGCTAGTAGGATTAAGCAGTGAATGAATGACTTCAATTTGCTTTTTTGTATACAATAGCAATGCTGTGTCAACCATTCTAAAATAAGTCAAACGCTTTCTGAATCAAACAGATAAAAAGCATACAGGTACTGTCTTCTGTACTCTGGAATATCTGATACCAGTAAAGAATTAATGCAGGTACTAATAATATTCCTCAATAGTTTTGTTGTGATCTTTAGTTTGTGCAAAGTTGGAGCCATATTTTCCTCCATGTACTCTGGATACCCAAAGTATAAGGATATGTATATGTATGACTGTAGCTGAAACTGGGCTTAATTAAGAGTTTCCCTTATCCTGTTTCTCAACAGATTAAACTTGTTTATTCAGTCTTAGCCAGTACTTATATTTAGTATTTAGACCAAACTGTTTGGGCTTCTGGAATTTTCAGTGAAAATCAGAATAAGAGTGTAAGTGTTGCAACATCTTACCCAGTGGTTGCACAGAGAGTTTCCCCAGATCCATGGTCCTCTGGGCAATGCGTTCCCATTGGCCTGATGGGTCTAAGACCCATTGTGCTGCCTCGCAGAAATATGAACCAGAATCCTCCAAGGTCAACACACTTATCTTCAGAATGTAAAGGTCTCGGTCTTCAGCTCCAATCCTCTTCTCCAGAGAAATCTCCCCATTATTGTACCTCTTCTCATAAGAGCCTCCTCGGCCGGGACTTGCACGTAGCTCACGGTCAATAGAGATGATTTGCTTCAGATTGTGGCCCAGTGAGCCAGAGTCTGCACTACTTCGCATCCCAAATGTGACAGACAAATGAGTGTGCTGTGCTGACTGGACAGAAGCAGCACATGTCAGCTGAAGCTCTGTCCCTTCTATGACAGGCTGGCCATTTAAAATGCGAGAGTGGGTGATCAGCAATGTGTCTGTAATCACTGTAAATATTAAACACAAGAAGATATAGGTATAACAAATATAAAACAAACAACATAAATGCAGAACGTTCCATTTTAAAACCATGTAAGATACCTTTGACGATCACAGACGCACTGTAGTTGCCTTGGTAACGTGAGTCGGTGCTTGGCGTGTAACACTCATAACGTCCCTGATCTTCTTGCTGAAGTCTCTGAATCACCAGTCTGGCTTTGTCCCCGGAGTCTCTCTCTACCCGAACCTCGCCTGATTTCACTCGCCCTACAAAAGGGGCATATGGAAAGCCTCTATCTCTCGTAGACACCACCCCGATCTGCATTGCCCTTGCATTCTCACGGTACAAGTACCACTCAAAGTCCTGTGTTCTAGATCCCTCATACCCCGAAACAGTGCAGGGAAGATTCAGGGAGAACCCTGCTACACGGTACAATGGACCTGATGGAAGAGTTACCTGCCGACACACAACACTCTGAAGCTCTGTCAAATTGAGATAAAGAGGGAGCATTGTTTGAATGAGAAGGAGAGAGAGAGAGAGATGTTAGTGCAACATTTGCATATTCATGATAGGGTGTAACTGAAATCAAACATTGGTTTGTCACACAATCCACAAACAAGCAAACAAAAACTTACACAAAGATCAGTTGACACGTAAGACGTAAGCTGCATTCACACAGGAAGTGATGAGTGAACCTCTGAACTGTACAAAAAAAACCGCCTGTTTTACACGGTCTATGGAAGTGAACAGGAAAAGGATCGCGATTCGCTCACGTGAAAGTTCAGATCAGTTTAACTCCGCCTCTGCCCACTTTGCGTCACTTGAGGAAATTTGGCCTCTCGTCGATTTTGCATGGTTGCTTGTCACTCATCACTTCCTGTGTGAATGCGGCTTTAGTCCACATTTAGTCTGCTTGGACAGTACGATGATGTGGTTAGCACACCCGCATCATAGCAAGAAGATCCTGGGTTTGAATTCTGGGTTCAGCGAGGGTGTTTCTGTGTGCACTTTGTATTTTCTCCCTGTGCTTGTTTGGGTTTTCTCCGGGTACTCCGGTTTCCTCCCAGTGAAGATACGCATTTAGGTTAATTGGCTGTTCCAAATTGCCCCTAGGTGGGAGTATGAATGGTTGTGAGTGTGTTGGCCCTGCGATGGTCTGATGAGCAGCTCAGGGTGTATCCTGTCTTCGTCTGGAGTTGGCTGATATAGGTTCTAGCCGCCCCGCGTCCCTAGTAGGATTAAGCAGTGAATGAATGACTTCAATTCGCTATTTTGTATACAATAGCAATGCTGTGTCAACCACTCTAAAATTAGTCAAACGCTTTCAGAATCCAACAGATAAAAAGCATACAGGTACTGTCTTCTGTACTCTGGAATATCTGATACCAGTACAGAATTAATGCAGGTACTAATAATATTCCTCAATAGTTTTGTTGTGATCTTTAGTTTGTGCAAAGTTTGAGCCTTTACATATTTTCCTCCATGTACTCTGGGTACACAAAGTATAAGGATATGTATATGTATGACTGTAGCTGAAACTGGGCTTAGTTCGGAGTTTCCCTTATCCTGTTTCTCGACAGATTAAACTTGTTTACTCAGTCTTAGCCAGTGCTTAGCACCCCACTTGGCAGCCCAACCCACAAAGCAAGTATGAACTGTGCATCTCAACAAAAGTGCTTTATGCAAGTAGTAGCTAGTGCTGCTCTCATCTTCAGACTACACTGGTAAAATGCTATGTCAGACCTAGAGCTGCACACTGCGTTATTTGTTTGTGAATCTTTAACTGTGACCAATAATTCATTCATTCATTTTCTGAACCGCTTAATTAGGGTCTCGGGGAGGCTGGCGTTCATCTCAGCCACAGAACCAAAACAAGATGTAAAACAGGTGAATAAGAGACACTAAGCTCATGACCTGGGGTGGTTTTACTGGAAAAGTTTTGTATTCAGGGTCACTGGGCCCGGTGGTAAGGTGCTGGCTTACTGATGCGAAGGTCGGGGGTTCAAGCCCCACTGTCACCAAGTAGTCACTGCAGCTAACTGGGTTATCAAAGGCCAGCCATGTCTCTTACTGTCTGTGGTGAGAGGCATGTAAAAAAAAAAAAAACATTGCTGTTGTCCGAAAGGAGAAGGCTGAGATAGGCGCCAGTCTCTTCGCTACCTTAATTAGGATTAAGTGTTTCAGAAAATTAATGAGTTTTGTATTTAGCCAAAATAACTATATATATATATATATATATAAACAGATATATATATAAATAAACAGAATATACACACACACACACATTAGTGTTCCTATAAATATGGGATCTGCAATGGGCTGGCAAGCTGTACAGGGTGTACTCTGCCCTCGCCCAGATTCGGCTGAGATGAGCGCCAGCCTCCCCGCGACCCTAAATAGGATTAAGCGGTTCAGAAAATGAATGCATGATGAATATGGGAGTTGTCACAAACATCCTGGCATTTTTGGAATCCCAAACAGCTTAAAGTAATACCTTATCAAGTTATTTAGAAAATTGTCTAGGTTTCACATGCCTGGTCTTCAGTAAAAAGTACAATTTAAAATGTCTAAATCTGCCCTGAAGCTTTTTTTATACTTCCCTTTACCGATGACTCACATCTGCCCAAATGTACACACAGGTGTTTGCATGCTGTCACCTTATTTGGAGAAGCAGTCGATCTGCACCTGCGCACATCTCACTATCAACCTTACTTTAATTACATGCTAACTGCTTATATGGAGGCGGTGTACCCACATGCGCACACACACACGCACAACCTGAAAAACAAGACTGGCGGTCTAGTGTGTATAATATGCTTGTACAAGCATATAACATGCTCTGTAATTCGCGCAGTGGTGGCTCTGGGTTGCTGATCAGTAGGTTGTGGGTTCAAGGCCCATCACCACCAAGCTGCCTCTGTTGGGGCCCTTAACTGTCATCAGTTGTATAATGATATATAAATCTAAGTCGTTCTGGATAAATGGCAGAACTGTCATCTGTATAGTGCTGGACCAGGTTATCCTCCAACCGAATTCCACCTAACTTCCTCCTCTAAACAGGAGCCAATCTGTCGGAATACGGGTACATCCGTTAAGAGGATCATGGTGCAATAAAGCGTGCGACCACTAGGGGCGCGAGACACAGGACACCATGTTAATAATACTGCGTGCCTCGCTCATTCAAACGCATCTGGGGGTATATCTGATTAAAACCAGTATAACCAGCACATCTAGAGTGAAACAACACAGCAAAAACACAGTGAACCGACAGAATGTTCATTTCCCAGTAAAATATTAAATATCATTTGACTTGGGTTACTATTTAAAGTGAATTAATCGGATGATCAGATCAGATCAGACCCTGAAGTGTGATCATGCACACACTGACACACACTGGGATTTCAAATCAGAACACATGGCTGTATAAAAGTGTTAGAGATCGGATCAGATCAGACTTACCCCACAGCAGAGCAATCAGCACTACCCTCCTCCTCCTCCACCACCACCACACTGCCATTCCGCTTCCCAGTAATCCCATTCACGCCTAACTGGTCTTCCCAGCAGCACACATACCCACTTGTTTATTCTAGATCACCGCCTGGTTAGGGAATAAAATAATAATAAAAAAATAACACAGCACTAAATTAACACGCTAGTCCACTAAGCCAACTCATACAGACATATATCCTTATAAATAAATAAATCTCATCCAAACGCGGTCATGTCACTATGATCCACTACATATCATCCAGATTAAAGCATCCCATAACCCTGTGCCATTCTTCTAATATAATAATCAACGCGCCTTCAGGCCAGTTTGTCTTCTCCAGCGGTGGGCTGGCTCAGTTACACTCTTACTGCAGTGGAAGCACGGTGATTGGTCAGCAGATAACCGACACTATGCTTAACCAATAGGAATCAGACGTGATGACGCCATCCCTGCAGTTGGCCATAGAAATCAGAGGCGTGTCATCTAGCACTTTAAGCGGGCTCACCACAGCTCCATTCTAGGGATGGGCGATACCATTGCTTTGCTTTTCGATCCCATACCAAGTAATATGTACATTAGTATCGCGATACTTTAAAAAGTCAGCATTAAAGTGTACAGTATCAGAAGCTCTGCGTGAAAGCTTTGGATCTGGTATGAAAAGACTTTCTTTTCATCATTCATTCATTTTCTGAACGGCTTAATCCTAATCAGGGTCGCGGGGAGGCTGGCGCCCATCTCAGCCGACTCTGGGCGAGGGCAAAGTACACCCTGGACTGCTCGCCAGGCCATCGCAGGGCTATGCAGCCTACTCTTGATGAAAATCAGCAATGGTTCTTTTACATGCCTCTCACCACAGACAGTGAGAGACATG
>JBCNYH010000006.1:24489928-24513960 GCA_039654325.1 Tandanus tandanus
ATAGATAGATAGATAGATAGATAGATAGATAGATAGATAGATAGATAGATAGATAGATAGATAGATAGATAGAGCTTCATTACTCATGAAAATGTAAAAAAAAATTTTTTATCCTACAGATGCTCTTATTACAAATACACAAGCAAGACAGCTGTAGTGGAGACTTATAAAGTTACAAGAAATTAAAGACTAGTTCAGTACAACAATATACAAAACCTGGACACAAAAGAAAGTAACGATGATAGAATTTTGACATATAGTGGTACAATATTGAGTTTAAATAACTAGAAGCACAAGGCTGACTCAAACAGAAACATCATGTGTATAATATTCTAATAGTGTTTCATGATAACAAAAAGATAAACATGGTTTAAATGTTGTTCCTTTTTTGTTATTCATGATGCCAAAACCCTTAGAATTTCTTTTAAAAAAATCAACTAAAATTCATGGTGAAATATTAAACTAGTCTCATGCCTATTGACCTTTGTGTAACTATAAAGAAATAATTAACTTTTACAGAAAAACAGAATAAACAATTACATTATAAGATATATACTTTTATCATATTGATTTTTGTGTCATAAAATCAAAAAAAAAAAAAAGTGAACGGAAATAAAATTAGGCAGTTACATATACTGCACAGTATACTGAGCATAAAAATACATTATAATAACATAATTCTTTATTACACAACCACTGTTGTCTATATAATTAAATATATTTTCAAAATAAATATTTTTCTGTTAATACAAATAGTAGTAATGTTTAATTTTATTGTAAAATTTGATGGTATTAAGTATAGTAAACATTTTAAGACACTTTAAACCACTTAAACATCATTCAATTTTTCATATTCACAATTTTGTGATCCTTCTTTAGAACATCTCTATCCTACACACTGTATTAGAAAATAATTGAAATGTAATTATAATAACTCTGATATTTTACCATGAAATGATTCCTATTATATGGGATTTAATATGGCCACTGCAGTGATATTTTAAAAATATGGCCACTGCAGTATGATAGTGTTAGAATATTTTACTAAAGAGCAAAGATAGACAAAAATGAAGAGAAAGTCAATATTTCAATTTTCACAAAGTCGATTTCCAATTATTACATTTACAGACATGCATTGATGAGCTTTGAGTGTTATTTGGAGAACAGTTCAAACCATGTTTGCGTTTTTATTTTGCTAAAATGAATAAAATTCAATTGAGATCACGTTTTAAGGATTAAGGTACTTTTGTATTTTCAGCAACTGAAAGATCAGCGACAAGTAAAGCCACTTGAAGTGTGGGAGTGTAGACTTGTGTAGGCTCAGAGTGACTTAAACCTGTGATTAAAGGTCTTTAAAGGGACACTCCAAAACATTTCAATAGCAGGTTCATTAAGCTGGGCACAATATTAATTTCAACATGAGAAACCTGGATTCTTTAAATGGCTCGTGATTCACAAGATAAATTAAACACTGCAAAGAACAGGCATGGTGATATCACCAGTATATTCTATTATCTATAAGTAAAGGAAAGGATGACGGAGGATAAAACTGTATGTAAAAGTAACTCGTAAAAATCTCTCAAAAGTCTCATATTTATTTTGTTTAACAAAAAAGTTAGCGTAATGGTATAACACTGGTAAAAGAAATAAAATGTAATATACACAGTATATACACTGGAATGTTGATTTCTTAAGCTACCTAAAAACGCAGCATGCTTTTCCACTTTGTGTGAGGCTAGCTTACAGACATTTATCAAATAAACAAACAGTTAAAATGGTCTTCCGGTAGCCCATCTTGGTTTGGAGTGTCCTTGTGGGTGTCTCTTTTTTCCAAAATGAGTGGAGAGAAGATTAAAATTGTTTTCAAAAATAAACATATAATTTCATTCTTTATTTTTTTCCTTCAATTACAAGGCTTGGTCAGAGCAGGCTTGTAGTTTGTGAGAGTTTGGCCTTCACTGTAACACACAAACTATATTTAGCAGTCTGCTCTCCAACTGACCCTCTCTCTATGTCTTTTGCTCTCTCTCTCTCTCTCTCTCTCTCTCTCTCTCTCTCTCTCTCTCTCTCTCTCTCTCTCTCTCTCTCTCTCTCTCTCTTTGTCATTCACAATCTCCATCTCTCGACCTCAGACAAGAATAATCATTTAATTCTTTATCGTAGTCATGTAGGATGGCATACTGACTGTAAATGAGATTCCTTTAGAGGGCACTGCCAAGCCCACTGCAAATCTAGTATGTATTACATTTCTTGTAATATGTTTTTCAAGCTCTGGTAAACATAAACACCAGACCATGTGGCATACCGTACCTAAAAGATTTGTTGTTAAAAAGAAAGAGAGAAAGAAAATTCACATCTTTTTACATGAAGAAAAAAAAATTATTGGGTTTAATTTTTTTTTTGCTATTTTAAAGTTATCCTGAAAAATTTAAGAGCTAGACATTTTACTACCATTACATAAAGTTACAAAAATTTAAGTGGGTAAGAGAGACAGGGTACACCTTGGACAGGTCGCCGGCATCTTCCAGGGCTAACACGGACACAAACATTCACACTCACACTCATACGTATGGGAAATTTAGAGTATCCAGCTGACCTAATGTGTAGTTTTTGGACTGTGGGGGAAAACCAGACTACCCGGAGGAACCCCACACAGGCACCAAGATAATATGTAAATTCTACAGAGGAAAAACACCATTCAGTCATGAGGTTTAACCGAGAAGCTTCTTGCTGTGAGACAACAGTGCTAACCACTGCACCACTGTGCATCAGAAATCAGGATATTTTGTAACTCATGAGAAGACATGGACACACTAACTAGTATGCTGGAAAAGCCATGAAGGATACAGGTATACATTTACGCACTACTTAAAAGCGGAGCTCCTCATAGCAAACTCTGTTGAGAGGTGTCCGCGGGGAAATAAATAAATCTTCCTCGTGTTTCCCCGACTACGGTCTGAAGCAAAAGCAGGAAAGGTTAGCATTGTTTTCTTTTTTACTGTCTTTTGTATCACCTGTCTTGTTAGTTTAAGTATCCTTTTAACGAATTCATGTTCCATGTTCCTGTTAATGTTTGGTGTTGTTTTACTCAGTGAAAGTTTGTCTGACTATGGCAGTACCTACCTCACTACCCCAGGTTGTATGTTTTTATTCCGTGTGAGGCTGAGCGGCGGTGTATGAGCTCTATTTTTTTGGTTTTTATTTTCGTGACTAGTTTATTTTATTATTAATTCTTCTTTTTAATTTTTTTCCTGTGGGGACCCAATAAGGCTGCCGCTTCACCAGTCTAAATCTTTATTTTTATTTAAAAAAATGTTTTTTGCCTCTCATTGACATGTAAGTCAGTGATACGTAACAGCCAATCAGCACAGACTCAGGCATGGACAGGGGACAACCATTAAAATCAGTTCCATGCCTTTGGGGCTCTGCTCGGGAGTCCCACAAGAATTAACAAGATCATAGACTGTAAAGGCAAAACACTAAAAAGTACAAACAAGGAGTAATTGCAGCTGATACTTTTTAAAAATAATTAATTTATTTGTTATTATATATAACAAATTATATACTATATTTATATATATTTATATTTATATATAAATTGTTAATATTTGATTCTTTTTTTATTGATTAGTTGAATAAATCTCAGCAAGTCTGAAGAGAGTCTCAAGATGAAACAGTTTTTGAAGAATATAATTTTAGTAAAATTAAGAATTCATATTTTAATATTTAATTATTTTTTAATCTGCTTTGAAGAGTTATGAAATAATTCTCTGCAATTTGACCTACTAAGACGAATTCACATCCACAGTTAGATATACACACTGCATTTTTCATGTCAGTTCACATTTTGTGAAGGAGAAGAAGGTGGTTTGGGGTCCAAGTTTCTCAATTAACTTCGGCTAGCTACATTTAGTATGTCATTGTTAGAAAACCTTGCATTGATGTTGTAGTGCTACATAACAAGTAGAGAGTGCGACCATTTAAAACAAACAAAAATAGCATGAAATCTTTTATTATGTGTGCTATTACAAAGCCACCTAGATGATGCTTTAATTAGTAGGCAGATTTAGATCTTCACTCAATCACTTATTTGTCAAACCGCTTACTCCTATCAGGGTCGAGGGGAGACTGGAGCCTATCTCAGCCAACACTGGGCAACACTAGGCGGGGTACACTTTAAACAGCCCGTCAGACCATCACAAGGCAACACATACAAACATTCACACTTACCCCTAGGGGCAATTTGAAACAGCCTATTAGCCTAATGTGCATGTCTTTGGACTGTGGGAGGAAACTAGAGTACCCTAAAGAAACCCACACAAGCACGGGGGAAAACATGCAAACTCAGGACCTTCTTGCTGTGAGGCGAACGTGCTAACCACTATGCCAGCGTGCCACTCCGATTTAGAACTTTATTTAGAAGTCCAGATGAAATTGTAATTGGGTCTGGATTCGGACTAGGGTCTGCCTACTGAGTAATTTTGGCGAGCGAAAGGAGTTTTCCAATGCTTCTACTGATTTTTCCAGAGAATATGGCTTAAACTTTTTAAACATTGGCACAGTAATTAATTTTGAATGGAAAGGAAACACAACTCACAGTGATCTTAAGGGGAGCTGCGCTATGAGGCAGTGCCTGAATCTGTATATTTACTATAAGGTTGTAAATTGTGATATTCTGATATGATCCCATATGATGGGTTGATTACTTCAATGTTGAAATGCAGTGTAAGCCCCTGCTACACATGCACTTAATATAACAGTAAATTATAGTGCCACATATGGAAGCCCTGACTCACGTAGCATGAGGAAATGTGAGGAAGTGTGAAGCTCTTCTTGCCATTTGTATGTGGTTTTCCCATTTCTGCTAATAGCGTTGCAATTTCCCTTTGATGATCAGTAATAACACATCCTGAAAGTGTGTATAAAATGGAAAGGAGAGGTGTGGAGAGTCATAATACGGAGTACCAGTGGAAGTAAGCAGTTTATGGGGATGTTCCTTCTCTGCTTATCCCCACCAACAGTTCTCTTCAAAGGGGAAAAGAAACTGAATCTGTAATTAAAGATTTAGTAGGAGACCATTTAGTAGGAAATCATTTTGTGTCTATTTTTGAATTATTGACATTAAAGTTTCTGCACTTTTGGGCAGGGTAACAGCTTATAAAGGCATATATTACTGCACTTTATGACAAGCTTGTGTGCAAGCATGTGTAAACCTGATGGAAAGGAGGAAAAAGAATGAGCAGGAGCATCTTTATTTGAATTTACATCAGCTTGGTCATGACGGAGAGGAAAAAATTCTAAAGAAGTTATAAAATAACTTTTATAATGGCTTCATCTGAAATCTTATATTTTAATCCCCAAACAGGATGACGGATTATTCTTCATCCGAACACAGGGTTATTCCCACTGGAACACTGTTGTGTTTGGCTTCGAGAAATAATCCATTTCAAATGCAGAGGTGTTTTATTTAAACAGTAAATCATTTGAATGATAGATTGTCTTGGAACATTTTTTCAGCGTTTTTTTTTTCAAGGGTCTTGGGTCAATATGCTTTCATCATCAGCCCGTGTCGTCAGCGCGGCGAGGCCTCGGGTGGTTAAATGGGAATCAGAGGAATCAAATGTCTCTGAATTCCTTCACTGCAGCCCTCAGAAAATTTTGCTTAATACTCCTGCCACGCAGGGAAAATGTGAAATGATTAGATGTGTGTGAGTGGCTCTTATGATGGAAATGTGGTGAGGAAGAGATACAGGGTCAGGGACAGACTTGCCTTGCAGCATGACTGCTTTTTCCAGGCAGTATGGTCACAAAAAATGGGAAGTTTAATGGAAAATTAGGCAGAAAGGCAAACCTATGTAACAGTTTCTGCTACTAAGGTCTAATGCTAAGAGTAAGAAAAGTCTTTGTTTCAGCTATAAACCTGTGGTTTTGACACACTTCTCCGCAGAAACAAAAGTGGGTTTGAACTGAAGTCTAGATTTTTAATTTTTTTTTGTAATACTAATCAACGCAACAGAGAATAAGCACATATTTCATTTGAAAGCAAACACTGGTAGAATATTTTATTGTATATTTTAACTGTATATCTGTCAACCTTGTGGCAAGATCACAAGTGATTTTCACTCCACTGTAGAAACTGCAGTTCTATTCCACTCGACGCGTCAATGAGATGAGGAAACGGATTAATGTGGACTCAGAAATGTTAAGGGGGAACAATACACACCCAGTTTCGGATGATGGGAGGAAGGAAGGAAACTGAAGAGAAGAGAACAGACACAGAGACAGAAGTCTTATACATCAAGGTAAAAATAAGCAGGTTGTACCTAAAGAGAACCTTTCCTTTAAACCCCAAAAACAAAACAAGAAAGGCCAGAAAGCCACACCATATGTAAGCTAAAGGAGGCATGGACCACCCAGTGCTGCTCCCACACCCTGAAACTAAATGAGGGAAGCAGCATGTAAAATATAGCCATTACAAAGGAAAACATTAGACTCATGAGCGTAACGCAGCCACCACCTTTAGCTTTGAGGAAATTCTTGAATTTTGAGAGCCCTGTCTATCTATCTATCTATCTATCTATCTATCTATCTATCTATCTATCTATCTATCTATCTATCTATCTATCTATCTATTTCATCAAACTTTTTCCATTGTTAATCAAAATAAATATTGTCGGTGAAGCATCCTTAAAGCCTCAGTGTTCAGTATATAAGAGAATGAAATAAGCTCTTGCCATGCACTCTGAACCTGAAAATAAAGCTGCAAACCCTTCCCTTCCCCTGGCTGAGGCGTGCGGTCTAAGACTGCCTCTAAATTGGGAGGCCTGGCTCGGCTTGGCGCAGCGCGGCATCCCCCACACTGAACGGACAAGATGGGTGTGGCCCCTGAACAGTTGGTTTTTGAGGGGGCCCCTCCCGAAACACTGTGCCACATGCCAGAGCCCAAGGGCTCCAGTCAGCCTGACCAAAGCCACCACGAACTACCCACGCCACGTTAGCAGACCAGCTTTTAGCAAAGAGCTCCCCCTTCAGGAGTTGAACAAACAGTTTCAGGAACTAATGTTTCAGGATTATCTTTTCCCTCCACCTCCTGCCTTGAACAGCTCCTTGCACTAATGCTTGCCCAGCTGCTGTTAAGCTATGTATGAACCTAAGGGTGTGTAGTAGATCACATGATTTACGTTTAGAGCTATCTGGTCTTTAAATATGCCTTATCCTTGCAGATGGTATATGCATTATTCATATGAAAGCCCCAGCAGTGCAGTCTACACTCTCATCCGAGCAGGCCGAGAATTGGGACATCTACATGTACATAATAAAATAGGCAAAAATATTTTGCTATCAATAATATGAAACAGTAGCCCAAGCTAGTAGTTTTGTGTTTCTGGACTGGAAATACATGTCGTCTGAGGTAATTCTGAGCCGGGCTTATTTCCATGACACTGGGAGCCGAGACTTATTAGAACCAGCACTCTTCCAAGTCAAACATAGCAGCTCCTGTTCCTCATTCAGTGACCCATAATAATCTGATGGATTTTTAGAGCTAATGGTTATTTAGCAAGTTAATACGTGCTTCCTAAACAATCAACCATAATGTGGCACTAATTTGAAAAGTAAAGGAGTTGCAGGGTGAGTGGAGCGGCTGGTTTGAATCAGCAGAGGCCTCGGCCTGGGTTCAGCTTTACTGCCTCCCCCTCTCGGTTTTAAACTGATCTGCGTGTTTGTGGAAGTGCGGCTGGCGGTCGGCTGCTTGGCCTGTGAGGCAGCGCTGTTTAATTGGCCTTTGTTGTGGTAAGAGGGGGGGGGCTGTGGTCACATCTGTACAATGGTAATGGCAGCTGCCAACAAACACATATATGCACACACGCAGACATACACGCCTGCATGCATATGCGAAACTGTGAAATAAGGTGAGTTCACGGAACTACAGAAAGAGCCCTCTTGCAATGATTGGGGTGTTGGAATGACTCAGTGTTTGAATACTCTGATATATTTCCTCTGTGTAAGGGGATTTTGAAAAGCATATAATTATCACATTTACAAAGGATAGCTTCTGAATAATAAGATGGTGCGTTGTTGTAGAATTTAGGAGTGTGGTGTGTGGGCTGAGAGAGACAGAGAGAGAAGGAGAGACATAGAAAATGGCTTTGGGCTAACAAACCCTGACTCTCCATATCTTTCTCTTTTTGGTTCCATTTGATACAATCTTTATTTTTTCTGGCTTTCTAATATACAGTGCTGCTCTTCATCCATGACTTTCACAGACTGGGATATTCTATTATTCCTTATATATAATATCCTACACATTTTATTCTAACGACATTAAAATATTTAAGGAAATGGTACCCCTCCTCCTTCTCTTTCCGCCTCCGAATCCTACTTCATCTCTCTTTCTCTCATGTGGGATTGATTGAGATTGTGGATTCAACTTCATGAAAAATGGTTGTGGCTGAGTGGAGGCAACCCACTGCAGCTCCAATCTCCCCTTACCCTAATGAGGGCACACACACACACACACACACACACACACACACACATATGCAGAATGTTGGCAGAAGTGTTCTCAGTAGTCTGCTTTCTACTGGGCTGTCGTGTTTTCCATCTGTCCTACCCTCCTCCGGGCATACTATTTCTCCCCTTTCTTACCATGTAAGCGCACTTATGGGCTACACGCTCATTAATCACTATAATATTGAGAGAGATATATTATTGCAGCTTAATGCATATAAAAATAAAGCTTACAAAGTGAGAATGTACACGCTAGCTTAGTCAAGACAGGTCTAGAAAGGCATATTAAAGATTTAGGCAAACACCCAATGTAGGCTATATTTACTCACACACTCATTTGCTGAACTGCTTCATCCTATTAAGATCATGGGGAGGCCGGAGCCTATCTCAGCTGACACTGGGAGAAGGCGAGGTACACCATAAACAGCTCGTCACACTATCACAGGGCCAAAGCACACATACAACCATTTACGCGCACACTCACACCAGGGGCAATCTTGAACAGCTCATTAGCACTACTCTGCTTGTATTTGGACTGTGGGAGGAAACCGGAGTATCTGAAGAAAACCCATGCAAGCATGCTGAGAACATGTAAATGCTCTCAATGAGCCTGGGACTCGAACCCAGGATCTTCTTGCTGTGAAGCAGACATGCTAACCACTATGCCACCCTAAGGTAGGTTTAGATAAAGAAAAATGTACTAACAGTTAACAATGCGAACAATATTTCTCATGTACTGTATGACATGTATATCAGCATGGTCACTAACTAACTAAACACCTAACATCGGATAAAAGATTATGCAGATTATATGTGCTGGAGTTTGTGCCAGATGAGGTGTGTGTCAAAGGCTAAACACTGACATAAATCTTCTAAAAATTCACATCTGTACAGATGCAAGCTGATCTCATTGGATGTTTTTAAGTTTTCTTCATTATGGAGATGTACAAGAAAAAACATCTACCTAACATTGTTATTTATCATAGATATTGGGATTTTCTTTTATTTTATAAAATCATAATATCGTTTAATTTTATTTTTATTGTGCTGGGCTTATGATCGAGAGGTGCCCACCGTGCTGAGACCCCTGGGTAAGGTCTTAACCACAAGTGTGCCTCTGTCCACCCAGCAGTATAAATGGGTACCAGTAAAAATACTGGGAAGGAGGAGCTGAACTCCTAGTTGCTCAATGCTACAGAAACTGGGATAAGCTCCGGCTGTGTTAAGCCAGTAGGCTCGTCACGAACATAGCCCAACAAACCTCCCATAAGAGGCAAGACAATAGTCACATCGTTTTATGGTAGGGCAGCAGAGCGGCGTAGTGGTTAGCAGATCCGTAAGTTCGGGTGTGTCTGTGCGCGGTTTGCATGTTGTCCCCATGCTTGCGTGGGGTTAGTCCGGGTACTCCGGTTTCCTCCCACAGTCGGAATACATGCACATTAGGCAGATTGGCAGTTCCAAATCGCCCATCGGTGTGAGTGTGAATAGAGTGTGAATTGTGTTAGTCCTGCGATGGTCTGGCGAGCTGTTCAGAGTGTATCCCGCCTTCACCCAGTGTTGGCTGAGATAGGCTCCAGCCTCCCCGTGACCTGAATAGGATTAAACGATTCGGTAGAAGAGTGAGTGTTTTAGGGTAAGCTTTGGGCCAGCAGATGGTGCTATTTTATAAAATCACAAACTGAGAACACACACACACACACACACACACACACACACACACACACAAACCCACACACACAGTCCCCTCTAAAAGTATTAAAACAGCAATTATTTTTGAATTTGCTATTTACTGAAAACATTTGTATTTGGGATCAAAAGAAGAACATGGGACAACAGTTCAAAATTTCAGCTTTTATTCTCTGATATTTACATCCAGGTATATTAAACAACTTATGACCTTTGGTGACAAACCAGCTAATTCATAGCTGAGCAAAATATCATAACAGATAGTCTAAAGTGAATTAAATTAAATACCACTTAAAGGTGTTGATGGAAAAATTTGTTATCTGTAGAAGAATCTGGAGCAGATAAATATTTGTTAGACGTTTGCTTGCACCAGCAGCTAGATATCTATAAATGCTCTTTTAATCTCTGTTCAGGGTTTTCACTCTAACTGCATGTGAGAGCCTGGAATGCATTCTGAAGATTAAACCTTTTATTTCTTACCGAGTTTCAGCAGTTTGTGTTTCAGTGGCTCTTCTGTGGGATTAGAGCAGAGATGTTCAAGCTTTCTGCACCTGCTAACACTCTTACCATTTCACTTTTTGTCCATCCTTGAACGTCCACTGCATGCCAGGAACACCCCACAACACCTGCTTGGTGATGAACAGACCCAGTAATTTACCCCTCATCGTGTGGCCCTTGTTAAAATCACTTAGATTTAAACACTTGCTCATTTTTTCTACTTTCATCACATCAACTTCATGAATTGAATGTTCATTTTCTACCTAATACATCCCACTCCTTGGCAGGTGCCACTGTAACAAGATATTTAATGTTATTCATGTCACCTTTCAGTTCTCATAATGTTTTTAATGTCCTAATGGCTGATTGTTGCATTATTTTATTAATAAATATTAATGAGCCTGTTCCAGAAGCAGCCATGCAAGCATAAGCCATAACACTGTCTCCACCATGCTTGACTGATGAATTTATGAGTTTCGGTTACCAAGCGGAGCCGTTCTTTCTCCGCACTTTAACCTTTCCATAAGGTTGGTCTTGGTTCCAGAACTTTTGTGGTTTATCTCTGTATTTCATTTTGTGTTTCCGTCTAGCATTTCAATTCTTACTGCTGGTGAGTGATTTCCATCTTGTGGTATGGCCTCGAAGAAACAAGAGTTCAGAGGTATTAAACAATCAATTAATTTTTTTTAACCCACAATCTTGCAACGGCTCATATCCCTTGAACCTTATTTCAAGCTGCTGGCCTCGATCTCATACTGATGGCATCATCGAGATCTTAAGAATTTGGTCTTGAGTCAAAATTTAAATTTGTAAATCTGTCTTAGAACAGGCAACAGGATAGTTCTGTTAAGTTTCTCAAGAACATTTAATCCATCCTCTAATGAAGTACTTTCTCAATAATCCAAAAGAATTTTACAATAAAAATGTTCCTGAATCTGTTTACAGTCTATTTCTCAGGATTACCAGCATGATGCACGTTGGTTGTTCTTCTTAAATATGATGTATACTTTAAGGATGCAGATGTTAACTGGTGTCACCACCTGAACATCATTGCTGTCAATAGTACAAACAAATTCTCTGGATGAAAATGCTCAAACACACTCAAATATGAATTATACATGCTCAAGGACTTGTATTTGGGGAATGTTTCACTGCTCAAGACCTCGACTCTCACCATATCTCCAAGGATATTATCATCCTAGATACATTATACATCGTCTGTAAGTCTGTAAAGAGGCTCAAATTGTATTTTAAAACATTTCCAGGACCAGCTCGAAGTTGCTGTAACTGTCTTATTGCAATTTGTTGAAGTTTGGGAGCTTCACTGCACCTACAAATCATTTTGCTGAAAGGTGGCTCAGTGGTTAGCAAGTTTGCCTCACAGCAAGAAGGCCTGGGTTCGATTACCGGGCTCGGGGGCGTTTCTCCGTGGACTTTGCATGTTCTCCCTGTGTGTTTTTTTTTTATTATTGCCCTTATAGTAGAGATTGTACTTTTTTTATACCCACACAGCCACCAAAACCTGCTACCGTATCTGACGATGAGATGAGCTCACACCAATTTTACTATGCTGTAGGCTTTACATGGAAAAAAAGAAATCGATATTGGTTATGCACATCCAACTTCTGCTTAAAAACCTCCTTCTGGTTCAGGCCCTTTTAGGAGTCCTATGTCCTGAGGCAGGAAGAAGCATCTGGATAATGTTTTCACCTCTAAAATGATGCTGTTTTACACAAGATGCTTCAGGCGTTACCAAAGCTGAGCCTATCCGATGTCCGTTGCATACACAGGGTGACATCTAAAACTCCTGCCACCAAAATGGACAATGGGTTTAAGTTATATGCTTCATCTTACATATGCGACTACGAGGGTATGTAATGTATCTATCTGCTAAAATTAACCTTTTGCCAAACCGCTTAATCCTACTAGGGTTGCAGGGTTGCTATCTCAGCTGACTCTGGGCGAAGGCGGGGTACACCCTAAACAGCTTGCCAATCTATTGCACGGCAGCACACACACAAACATAAACACTCACACTCACACCTCAGTGCAGACTGGAAAAGCCAATTAGCCCAATGCGCATAATGCTAATAACGCTAATGCTAACTTGCGCATAATTCCATAACGCTAATGCTAACTTAACTAAACTTGGCTAATAAATGGGAAGGAAACTTGATTGCAGCGAGGCTGGAGTTCACAGCCGACACTTGGATGAAGGGAGGGTACACCCTGAACAGCTCACCAAACCATCACAGGGCCAACACACACACACACAACCATTCATACTCACACCTATGGGCAATTTGCAACAGCCAATTAGCCTAATGTGCATGTTTTTGGACTGTGGAAGGAAACCAGAGTACCTAGAGAAAACCCACGCAAGCACGTAGAGAACATGCAAACGCCAACCCAGGACCTCCTTGCTTTGAGGCGGACATGCTAACCGTTATGCTGCCGTACCACCCACCTCATCTTTCTAATTAATTCATTTAAGGCTAAGTCTTCCATATAATCAGTTTAACTTCACTGACATGCACACACCATTAGTCACTGTTAATATTATTCCGCTTCTGGTATTTTGCTGGTCTTGTGAAAAACATGTTCACATTTATTTATAAAGGCTCAAGTCCCGGGCTCGGGTGTTTTCTGTGCATGTTGTCCCCGCAGTTGCATGGATTTCCTCCATATACTCCGGTTTCCTCGGTACAAAGACAGGCATATTAGGCAAACTGCCGGTTCCAAATTTCCATTAGATGTAAATGTGAGTGTGAATGGTTGTGTGTTGCCCTGCAGTGGTCTGGCGAGAGGTTCAGGTTTGTATCCCGCCTTCCCCCAGTGTCAGCTGAGTTAGGCTCCAGCCTTCTTCCCGTGACTCCAGTAGGATTAAATGGTTTGGTGAGTGAGTGAATGAGTTTAACACAAATAGTCTTTTCAAACAAAAGTCACAAATAACATTTTATATGAAGTCATTATGAATCACTTTAATAATTTTATTGTTATTAGCATTTAATTAAGTGCCATATTGCTTTAACAGACTGAAAAACTACAGGGGATGACATCATTCACCATCACTATGTGCATGAGTATTCCAGAAAGCGCAGTGTAAATGTGAAGCAAGTTAATTTTTTAACAATTTTTAAAAATGAAATTCAAGCATGTAGAATGACTATTATATGTTCGGCCTTGTTTTTGTGTTTGTTGAATAAGACTGGTACAGTGAGTTAATATTTGAACACCTCTTAAAAGAGAGTGGCTTTAAAACATTATGCTTTCTTTCTTTTTCTTTCTTTGTTCCAAGCTCAAAGTTGGTAGGTTTTAGAAAGACCTGTCTGCCTTAGCCAGAGAGTTCAGATTGCAGTTTCTTGTTCTTGCGTACCTCTGCGGCATGTAGTTCCTGGACAAAAAGAAATTAAATAAAAATTTGTGTAATTAATTTATGACATAAACCATATGGGTGCTTTCACACTTACGCATATCATTTGATTCATTTATGAAACTAGGGCATTCAGTTTGTTTGCTTATGTCTAAACAAAATACTCATATCTGAGTTTAGACCAAATCCACCTCAATACAAATATTAAGGGCCATATGGAATTATATTCACTCCATTATGGTTCATCGGACTGAAAAGCATCTACAGTGACATTTAGGTACAACACAGCTAACGTTCTCATCTCAATCATGACCTTAATAAAGTGATAAGACCTTGACAAAATCTTCTTCATTTCCTGATCCTTAAGACTAAATTACAATATTGTCAAAAGTTTGAAGAAACCTTCACCCCCTGTTTTTTTATCTTCATATTAGAGAAACAAATGTCACATGATACAAAACAATTTCAGTTGATGACTGAATATCCTGGTTTCATGAAACATACCTCTAACAAATTAAATTAAATCTCTTCACAGACCTTACTTCATGCACTGGGGCATTATCATGAGCTTTATAAAGGTTTATTAAAGTTATGGAATTAAACGGAGACAGTATCCAGACTGTTAACACCAAATTGGGGGGTGGGGATGGGTGTTTAAAGGAAGCGAGCAATTCCCTCATTATTAATGCTTGAGCAACCTGAGACTGTATAATACCTCAGAGTTTGACTGAAACCACCTTTAAATTATTCAGATGTAATAACTGTAGTGCCTGCCTCTAAAAAAAGTATTTGCAACTACTAGTAATGTGCAGAAAGAGAATGCTAATGAAATACAATAGTCAAACACGAGAGTCCAGCTTACCTTTTCTCTCAGGCGCTGCTTTAGAGCACTGAGATGGGCTGTACGATTCTCACTGCTCACTTCCATTTTGTGATTGAGCTTCTCCTCTGCCAATCTGCTATAGTTGTTATTAACCTCATGGGCTTTATTGAGGACGTCCTGTTCATGTTTTCGCTTCTGTGATAGCTGCTTCAAAATCTGCATCTCCAGACCCTGTAGTCAGTGAAGAATAGAAACAGACAGAGACAAGTACAATGAAAGATGACAGTGTAAAGCTCCGTAAAGCTGCTTTGTGACTATCGATTAGTAAAAGCATTACATAAATACAAATTAAAATGAACTGAATTAAGTTTTAACTAAATTATTTGCAGGGCAATATGGTGGACTAATGGATAGAATGTCTGCCTCACAGCTAGAAGGTCATAGGTTTAAGTCCTGAGCCCAGCTAGGGTGTTTCTGTGTGGAGTTTGCATGTAGGTTGTACACTGGTTTCTTCCCACACTTTGCACATTAGGCAAACTGGCTGATGAATCTTGGGGAGGTACGGTGGCGCAGTGGTTAGCATGTCCGCCTCACAACAAGAAATCCTAGGTTTGATTCCCGGCTCGGGCGTTTCTGTGTGGAGTTTGCATGTTCTCCCCGTGCTTGCGTGGGTTTCCTCCGGGTATTCTGGTTTCCTCTGACAGTTCAAGAACATGCACAGTAGGCTAATTGGCTGTTCCAAATTGACCCTAGGTGTGAGTGAGAGTGTGAATAGTTGTATGTGTGTTGGTCCTGCAATGGTCCGGCGAGATGTTCAGGGTGAACCTTTCACCCAGAGTCGGCTGAGATGGGCACCAGCCTCCCCGCGACCCTAATCAGGATCAAGCGGTTTAGAAAATGAATGAATGAATGAATGAATGAATGAATGAATCTTGGGTTCTGCTGAGGCAGCACAGATGGAAGGTTAAGACACGTTTTTGTACGTGACAAATAAATTTGAATTTGATTTCCAGCATTCCAGCACTGATTCTACTCACTCTTCTTCGTTCTTCAGCTGCATCCAGTTTTTTCTGCAGGTTTTCCAGCGAGGGCTCCTTCCTGTGGGCTGCCAGATAAAGGCTCTGAGGCCTTTCTGGTGACAAATCAGTGGGACTGTTCAGGATGATTTCAAAAGCCTGGCCAGATGTTCGCTTATTCACGGATGTTACTTCCATATCTACAGAAAGACACCAACGAAGCTAGGGTACTTAATAACAAACTTTGAGTTGTACATTGGATAGTTATTTATATTGTAATCTGCTTTTAGTTTTATGTTCTAGTAGATTTAGTTCAGCTGTCCATATATCATTAGGTACTTATCCACAGCAATGTTATAAAACAACAGTAGTACCACATACCCTCAAAGTGGCTGATGGTTTGAGGGTGAGGCTTAGAATATAGACAGGAGCAGATGAGAGACAGCATGGACATCTCCTTTAGCTTTTCAGAATAGGCTGTGGAAAAAAAAGACATGCTGAGAATTCAGCTGCAGTGCACAAACTTTTAATAGATATATACAGATTAAAGCATTTACAGAATATACACTGTCTGGTCGAAAGGGAAAAAAAAGTAATGCACTCTAATACTTGGGTGGATCACCTTTTGCTTTGATTACAGGTCGGAATTGCCATGGCATTGTTTCAACAAACTTGACACAATGACAACATGGATTTCCATCCAGAAACTGGTCATCCCCAGTCACAGAATCATGTTATTCCCAGGAAGTCCCCTTATGCTCCCAATCAAAACACTGTGCATTGTAGTAGTGTCCCCCATTCCCTTCTTTCCAGTCAATATTTTGCAGTGCTACAACCTGAAACTGAAATTAATTAATTCTAAGTATATGTCAACAACCCACACAGAATAGTCAATTTCAAAATTACTTAGAATTAGAGAGAGAGAGAGAAAAAATAAGTTGTCATGTCAAAAATATTCACTGTCACTGTTATGAATCTGCTGAAGTTCTGGGGCAATCATCAGCACCCCTATAGTGAGAGTTTTCCAAAATGCTAAACTCTTCCCCCTATAACAGACATTAAGCCCAGCAACCCCGTACTTAAAACCATAATTATTTCATCACTTCTATAACTTGTGATCATTGTGAAATGCTTCAGTGCATGTCTGTGTTGCACTTTGGATCCGGCCAAGTGAATATCATGATCTGCAAATTAACAGGGATGTTCTGGAATATTTCCAGTACAGCTCAACCTTCCCCTACACTTGCTCAGCAAAACATGGATACTACACAGATTCTTCCTCCTGACATGCCAAGGCTGGCTGAACAAAAGTTCTCTCAAAACTCCTCTTCTACAGAATTTGACAAATTCTAATCACATTGCACACATCCATTCTTTTCAGGATTAATGTATTACTGTATTATATTTATATATTTGCACTCGGTGATTTTTGCACTCTGGTTAGATGCCATTTTGATGCCTAAGTACATGTACTGTGTGCACTGTCAGTAAAATTGTATCTAATCCAATCCAATCTAATCTAATCTTTTGCTTCTACGATAGCTTTTTCTGCAGCCTTGATTCTACATCTCTGTAATGAATCAGGACAAAGCTTCTTGTAGCTGCATAAATCTGTGAACATGATCTATTCAGTGTCAGGGTCCTATATCTCATTCCCTATAAGGGAGTCCATTTATAGCCCTTTAAGAAGTAGTAGTTTAAATTTCTCTCACCAAAGAGTCACTGTAGTTAGAGGACTGTCTGGTATAGATGCCCAGGTTAATTTCTTTTGTGTTCTGTTTTCTTCCTCTTGTCGACTAACATGCAGTTCATTTTGTTGGCTACTCTAAATTGCCCCAGGCATGAATGTGTGTTCAAGTGGGAGACGCCTTATGATGTACCGGTATCCCATTTATATTTTATTCTTTTCTTGTGCTCAGCATTCCTATTATAGGCTTCTGAAGGATACTGAAGATGAAGCAAATATTTCTGTTGATTCAGGTGAAGGATATTTTTGGGACTGAGTGAGGTAAGAGCAGAGTAGTGTGCGTGTGTGTGTGTATTATTTATCGTCAGTAAAGAGGTATCAGAATTTGTAAAAATATTTCAAGCCAAATGTTTTTACTGAGCTGGCCTAGATGAATATAAAGACAAATGAAAAATAGTCACAGACTGAAACATTATGTTAAAAGTGACAAATGCAAAAAGAAAAAAGAAATGTAGACACTATTTCTAGGTGATCCTGCTTTCATTACAGAAATATTGCTAAGATAAGCGGTACACTATCAATGCCCGATGCAGAAAAACAAGTTCAGGCTTTTGTATTGCCTCAATGTTTCAATGTGCATAAGCAAGGACCAGTTAGCGCAAATTGCAGCAGCAAGAATCCTTACTAGAAACAGAAGAATTGATATTATGTGAGAACACCTAACAATGCCTCCCAGTGCTTGCATGGGTTTCCTCTGGGTACTCCGGTTTCCTCCCACAGTCCAAAAAACATGCACAGCAGGCCAACTGGCGGTTCCAAATTGCCCCTAGGTGTGAGTGTGAGTGTGAATGGTTGTATGTATGTTGGCCCTGCATTGAACTGGATTTCTCATCACTTCACGCGTGATGAGGATGGCCCCATATAGACAGCCCAAGAAAACACTTCTGTAAAGATCGCTGTGAACAATGATAGAATTGATAGAAACAGTGTTGCTATGATAGCAAAGGGCCGGTGTGGGGGCAGGTTTTCACTTCCACCAAGCAGTAGCCACGCCTTCCACCCGTTTCAAACATTGATTAAAAAAAAAAAAAAAAAAAGACTACATTGCACATAGTACTTAAATTTTGAAGCCAAGTGGCAGCCATCTTGGTGAGACTACCTTGCTTAAGATCTCAAAATGGAGGCGGTGAAAGCCAACACATAACCTTATCAATAATTTCACTGACATTTGAAATTATTTGAAAATATAAAAAATAAAAAAGATCTGCATAAGTGTAATTTGGGGGGAAGGGGGGGGGGGGGTGTTTGAAATGAAATGTTCACCTTGGATACAGTTATTTCCATTTACCCCCATCTTTTTTGTATGCTACTTCAGTATAACTTTCAACAGCCAAGTGGTCTCACCAAGACGGCAAAAGTCTGGCTTCAAGTTTTGCCACATGCAAACAATACCATACGTCATCCAATCATCAGAGGTTCATACGGGTGAAAGGTGTGGCTACTGTTTGGTTGAAGTGAAAACCTGCACACACACCGACCCTTTGTGGACAGGGTTTGTGGTCCCTGGTTTAGGCCTACAATTTCCATCAGCAGTTTTGCACTCAAATTTCCCCATCACTAATTAGTTGATGCTACTTCAACAAAATAGACTTCACATTAAAACTGTTATGAATCACCTGGTTACACTACAATTGCATTTTTTGGCTGCATAAGACAAACAAATGTATTATTATTATTATTTTTTTAAATAACCATACTGTCCGGTGTTATCCAGTTCAAAGTGGGTTTCCCTTTTGAGTCTGGTTCCTTCCAAAGTTTCTTTGCAGAGAGTTTTTCATGCCACTGTTTTCTCAGGCTTGCTCTTTGGGGACATATTTATAAATCTTACATTTTAAATTTATATGTGACTGCATGTAGATTTCTGTTAAATTGCTTTGTGACAGTGTCCAATGTTATAAGTACTATATTAATTACATTTAATGAAAAAAGAAAAAACTCAAAAAGTGTGACTTTTAATGGATATCCCCGGCGTCCTGTGATTTTAGCATAGATGGAACATGATGAAGTTATGTTTCACAGTCCATAAGTTCAGTATACCTAATAGTGTTACTATTCAGTAGAAGGTATTGACCTCTTTAAGATATGTAGGTATGTTATTTTCATAAAATATAACAGGCTAGTAGATGCACTAGTGTTTACTATTCTGATAAAATATTCAAAGTGTCCTTATCTCTGAAAGTTTAGATTTAAGAATGAATTCAGTCAGGCTTGTTTTGCATATTTGGTACCAGTGACTGTAAACGACAGCTCACAGCTATAGCCTCCAATGACTCAAGGATTTAACAGAAGCCTCTAAACTAGAATTACATCATTTGTGAGGAACCGGTGATGAGTAAATTCAGAGATGGTGGTTCCTAAAGGAAGGCTGAGTGGGTGGTACTCCTGCAAAGAACGTGTTTTTCAAGGACTGACATTTACACTGATGTATGATCTGAGAAAGCTCTCGACTCTTTGTTAAGACTTAATTATCACACGCACACATTCCCTGAAAACTGCTCTAGGCATACAGCCCTGGAAAACTGTCACGCAAACAGGCAGCACAATTAAGGACACTACATTTGTTTAGGTTTTAGGATAGATCATCCTGCACAGCTTTCTAAAGATACCCCCGAAATTGGATGAGGCAAATTGCTGGTTCATGAGAAAATAATTTGTTTTGGGTCCTACCTGACATGGTGGTGTCCATCAAGATGCTGGATTTGGTCGGATGGAGGACAGAAAGATGGAGAATGTGGAAGAAGGACAAGCTGGGAAAAGGAAGGTGACTTGGAGTTAAGTGATGTTGAGGTGCTCTTTTTTTTTCGAGCTAGGGATGCAGCAAGAGACAGAAAGGGAGGGGAGATGGAGCGGTAGAAAAAGTGAGGGGAGGGGACCGTGTGCGCAGGAGGTAAGAGATCTGGCGAAGCAATATAACAGTGCAACTGCAATTTTGAAGGTGTATGGGGAAATGCAGGGCTGAATACAGGGCTGTTGTCTAGGAAACAAAGGGCAGATTTTCTGCTTATATAACCTACGACATACAGAAATTCTCTCCCTCTCTCTCTCCCCCAGATGGAAACCCGCACATAGCTCAACAACAAAATTGGGTCAGGAGTGTGGCAAGATGACAAAATTTCCTGTTAGAGTTACAAGGGTTGGAACAAAACATTTATTAAAGCATATTCAAATAACCCCAAAACTAAAAATATTTAGCTTTGTTACCATTTTGTTCTGCTTAACTACTGACGAATTATAAACATTCTTTAAACTCTTAAAATCATGATGATTGCTTTGGTGGAATATATGCTGCATAGTTATAATGTACTACAAATAATATGGTTTTCATTGACCTTGTTGATGAAACAGCTATGTATGTTAGTACTACTGTAGAATGTTTTGAGCTCATCTAAATCAGGTAGGGGTGATCACACTAGAGATGCGATAGAAGAGTGACTGATACGAATGGCAATTCGCGGCTCTTTTCATTCTCAAAATGTTCTCAAATTTGTCTCACAACACATTTTGGTCGCCTGGTTCGTGACCTCATCACAAAAAATTTCAAACAAGTTTGAAATTTCCGTGAATGTCGCAAAACGAGGCTCTGACGCGGAGTAGTCTCAAGGAAGAGCAACAAGTTGGAGACGTCCATGCGGAAAGTTTGAGACTTGCTGGCATCTGCCATATTCTGTGTATTTTTTTTTTTTATATCATTCATGGTTTACTTGCATTTTGTTAGTGATAATAATGCACAAAAAAGCGAATGGTTTGAGAACAAAAGGCGAACAAATCGCGACTGATTTTTGACAGGAGTGTCGCTTTTTTCCGCCAAACATCCGTTCGCGATGTTCGCGCGATATACGTATTTAAGCCGCAAAATATTCGCTTGCATGTGGAGCCGCAAAACATCTTGATGTGACTTTCAAAATTCGACAAAAAAACCCCCCACAAAAAAATCTATTTGTGTCAGTCACTTTTCAATCGCACCTTTAGTGTGATCACCCCCTTATGGAATACAGTCGTCATACACAACTCACCGTATATGTACGGCTGGCAAGATGGCTGGAGATGCATTGTTCTGTATAAGAAACCCTGTGCTAATTGCTAGCTAAGGTCAACAAGTGTTAGCCAGTAGCTCTCTGGATAGACTTGTACAGGGCAAAGTTTTCTCTTCTCTAAGACACACTATGGTGTGATCAAATAGTTCTTGGCCTGTTCCTATAGGGAACAAATGGGGTATAAAATGTACATACATGCAGCAGGAATGAGTAACCCTCATAAGTCAATATGCTACCCACCGTCAACATCGAGACCTGTGTTACATGCATTTTTGTAAAAGAGTACATGTCTGAAAGTATTCGTGATCCCACAGTGGAGACCCTTGAAATGCTTTAGTAAGCCATGTGGCAATGAAACAATAAGCAGGATGAGGTATTTAGAGTGGCATTTTTGCATCAAGAGTAGAAGAATGCGATTGGAGGACAATGCTCTGCCCTTTTTGATGTACAAAAGCCACTCAGAACAACTCGTCCTGCTCACTGCTTCATTGCAGTAGGCTTTCGGAAGCATTTCATGGAACTCTGTTGCAGATTTTCCGAGACACAGAATTTGATGCTTGCTTCCTGTTCCAAACTAAAACTACATTTGAGCACTAGCAATATTGCAAAAACACATAATACTGATCCCAAAGATGAGCATATCACATGGCATATGGACTCAAGAGGTGCTGTTCACTCCTGCTGCACATGCATGATTGGGCTACACTTCAACTGTTCGCAGCAGGAACAATCCCACAAGTTTTTAAATGGTATCTTTTTCATTTTCTTAATTTTCTATATAGTCCACAAGTTTAAGGGTGTGATATTGTTTAATATAAGCGGTCAAAAAAAAATCTAAACTAAAAACAAAACAAAACTAGAAATACGCTCAGAGAGTGCAGACCTCCACCAAGGCAGTTCAATCTCTTCACATGGGTTATAGTAACAGATGATGTAGATATATAGTGCCCCCGTGTGGCCTGTTCTGCAGTTATTTTTGAGCTCTGTATTTAATTACATTTTTACATGGACATTTTTTCTCCTTACCCTATCGCGCAATGCTAAAAAATCTTTCAAAACTGTCCTTGATCTGGATCTCGCCCAAAATTTAATCAGTTCTTTGTTGGCCCAAGACCCACATTTGCTTAACATTTTGTGAAAATCCATCCATTAGTTTTCAAGTTATCCTACTGATACACACACACGGCCCATCTCATAACCTCCCCCCTTGGTGGGGGACTTATACGTTTGGGACTATCCAGGAAGAAATCAGCACAAGTCAGAGACAGAATAAACAGATAAAGGTTCACATGGGACTGTGTAAGATAATGCCCATAATCTAATCAAATTACACACACTCATTAATTGACACTAAATGACTGGTTTCAGGCTTACATTTCATCCTGGAAAACAAATCAATAGCTCTTGTAAAAGAATACCATGCATTTCCTGCATGTTCAAATCCCCAAGTTCCTAAAGAACCAGGCCAGTTTGGGCAAACCGAAATAAAAAAACCCCCAACTTTATTCATTTATTTATTTTCAACAGTGCTGTTATTATAGAATTTCTATAAATGTTAAAAAGATGCTGTAGGGTTCTGAAAAGACCTGTTCATGTTCAGTGTAGAATGTCTAAAGTCATTCAATAATTGTGTAGTGTCAGTCACCAGACAAAAAGAAAACCCCCCTCAATTTTATACCTTGATCCTGTTGAACAGAGATGTTTACGCCATACTGTACATCCATACTATAATGTGTTACAAAAACAACTCTCAACATCAACGTGCAGTCCACTTTACACTCAAGCACAGGACAGTCCTTTGTAGCTGACAAGAAAATAGGAAGGTGGAGTAAATGCAGCCACAGCAAAAAAACAAAAAACAAACAAACAAACAAAAAAAAAACACACCCGCACACACACTAGGAATGGGAGTTTATGTAATGTCTTTCTGTCGAGGTGGACGATGAATGTTTCGAACCACACATTTCACCATCCACTCAATTCCTTCGTTCACCCCCTGACTGAAAAAGAAAAAAAATAAAACAAGATAAAACACATGTAAATGATTGCAGTAATAAATAAAGATCAATTATTATTAATTTATTGCAGCACTTTAAGTATTTTAGGACATGCATTTAAGCCCACAACTAAATAATACAAGAGAAAATGTGTAAGAGAGAGAGAGAGAGAGAACAGAGGGAACAGAGAGAGATAGAGAGAGAAAGAGAGAGAGAAAAAGAGAACACACAGAGAGAGAGAGAGAGAGAGAGAGAGAGAGAGAGAGAGAGAGAGAGAGAGAGAGAACACAAAGAGAGAGAGAAAGAGAAAAAAGAGAGAGCGAGAGAGAACACAAAGAGAGAGAAAGAGA
>JBCNYH010000006.1:24572087-24583506 GCA_039654325.1 Tandanus tandanus
TAATAAGAATATTTCATTCATTCAGATCTAGGATGTGTTATTTTAGTGTTCCCTTTATTTTTTTTGAGCAGTATATAAAAAAGTGGAAGATATTTATTTTTATGATACTGTTTTGGACAACATTTCTATTCTATGATAAGAAAATCTGATTAACTAAGCAAGCATCCATTAGACACACATCCCATATTACATTAAAAAGAACAGAAAGCCACAGTCCTCAGAGACTACACAGGCCAAAAACTAAATCCAACTGATGAGCAGATCAAGTTTATTACTGTATAATGAGCTTGTGCTTCATCTTCTAATATATTATTAATGCATTACTGTAAAATCAATCTCATTTGAGCCCAGAGCTTCTCAAAAGTTAATGTAATGCAATTTTCGAACCCATTCTCCCTAAAGGAGAACCAGACACATAGGCGGAGGTGAATGCAAAGGCAAATAAAAAATAAAAAAGGTCTGGAGAGAAGCGTGACAACACCCACATGATCAATAAGAGCTAAAAATAGTCATTGGTAGGAATTTGCACAGGAATTATATATTGATCAGCCATAACATTAACACCACCTGACTGGTTTGCAGCTAGGCAGCCCCATGCACAGCAAGCTGCAATGCACTGTGTCTTCTGACACTTTTCTTTCAGAGCTAGCATTAACTTTTTCAACATCTTGTGCTACAGCAGTTCTTCTGTGGGATCAGACCAGATGTACTATCCTTCAGTGTCCACACACATCAGGGCCTTGGGCACCCATGGCACTCTTTACAGTTCATTGGTTGTCCTTCCTGGAACCACCTTTGGTAGGTATTACCACTGCATACCAGGAACACCCCACAAGACCTGCCATTGGCAAGAGTATCATGCATGCTCAAGGCTCAATGATGCACAGAGGGAGTGAAGGCTAGTATGTCCGGTCTGATCCCATAGAAGAGCTCCTGTAGCACAAACTACTGAAACTGTTCATGCTGGCGATAACAGAAAGGAGTCAGAACACAGTGCATTGCAGCTTGCTCTGTATGGGGCTACTGACCTGCAGACCAGTCAGGTGGTCTTAATGTTATGGATGATTGGTGTATATAGTTATATAATTAGTACTACACTGAAATACTTTTATTACTGTAGTACACTGCAAGGATTTTGCTTAGATTTATGTTTAGCTCATCTGGTAAAATGTTCTCATCATCGGTTTTCTTTTTCTTTTTTTTTGCATGAAGGCAATTATTTTTGATGGCTATCAAACTGGCAATCACATTGCTGTAATGCGCACTACATGCAGTATAATAACTAGCAAGTATTGTAATGATGCCCACCACACTGAAACACACTGGTACATTGTCATCACTGGGCAAAAGCAGGGTACAGGCTCACTAGACCATTGCAGAACCAACACACACACACACACACACACACACACGCACACAAAACCATTCACACTCATGCTCACACCTCCTGACAATTTGAAACAGCCAATTATTAATATAATAAAAATGTCATTGGGCTGTATGAGAAAACCAGAATACCCGGAGGAAACCCATGCAAGCACAAGGAGAAAATGCAAACTCCATACAGAAACGCCTGAGCCTGGGACTCGAACCCAGGACTTTCCTGCTGTGAGGCAGACTTGCTCACCACTATGCCACTATGCTGCCCACATATAATATGAATGACATTATATTAGCATGTTTTTGTTTTTTTCTGGTACAGTAGCACAGTATCTTAACAAAGAGACAGAATGGGGCCTCACAAAGTGAACACAATATAGTGACCTATAGTAAGGACTTTGTCCTTGAAGGGGGTGGCACGGTGGCATTGTGGTTAGCATGTCCGCCCCACAGCAAGAAGGTCCTGGGTTTGAGTTGCAGGCTCGGCAAGGGTGTTTCTGTGTGGAGTTTGCATGTTCTTCCCGAGTTTGGGTGGGTTTCCTCCAGGTACTCCGGTTTCCAAATTGCCCCTAGGTGTGGATGTGAATGTTTGTGTGTGTGCGTTGCCCTGCGATGCTCTAGAGGGCTCTTTGCGGTGTATTCCACCTTTGCCCAGTGTCAGATGAGATAGGCTCCAGGCTCCCCGCAACCCGACTACTAGGATTAAGTGGTTCAGCAAGTGAGTGAGTAAGTGAGTGAGTGACCTTGAAGGCTCCATTAAAATGTGCTTGTGGCTACATATGTGCGAGTGAACAGATCAGAGCCGAGTGAATGACAAGAGCACAGTGCTATTCTGTAAGCAGAGAGAGAAGCGGTTACGTCATACCCTGTTACAGGCTCAGTCCTTGAAATTGTGCTAAGTTGGCATAACCATGCTTTCTGACCTCCAGCTGGCACAAGTGAGAGTCCCAGGGTAGCTAGAAGGTTGCTGAAGGTTAGTACTTTGAATTTGGGATTCCCCACATCAATCTGACATGCTGTGATGCCAGGACGGACAGAGGGGAAAAGCAACTTTGCCAAAGATTGATTCACAAAATCAGATACATTCATTCATCGTCAGTGATTGTTTTATCCTGGTCAGAATGATTTCAGGAATACTGAATGGGGCAATTTGGAACATCTAATTAATCTAATGAACATGTCTTTTTCTTTTTATGTGGGAGGAAACCGCAAGCATGGAGAGAACATGCAAACTCCGTACAGAAATACCCAGGACCTTCTTGCTGTGAGGCAGGCACGCTAACCACTATTTCATCACGCTGCCAAGAATTACAACTGAAAGGCTCAGTGCCATAACCTGCTAAGTCCATATATGATGAAAAATTAGGTAGTATCATATTCTGACAATAGAGGTCTCTCCCCCATATGCTGAAAGTCACTCCAGTGTGGACAAATGCAGCTTCTTTGCAGCTTAAATCCCAAATCATGTGATAAATATGACTATATCTTAGTATTTGTGTTTTTCTCAAAATCACAAATTTGTGACTTAGCAGATTATCGCACTGAGCCCTTCATTTTCTCTTCATTAAAATCAAAATCAAAATCAAAAGGAGCCAAACCTGTTCCAGCATCATTTTTTTTTTTCATTTTGATATACTGTATTAATCCTGCAAGAGAAATAATTGCCCCTGCATTTAACCCATCCAAAGTGAGCACACACACATAAACAGCAAGCACATACACTTGAAACAGGGGGCTGCCACACACATTGGGGGCGCCCGGAGAGGTTAGGTGCCTTGTTCAAGGGCACTTCAGCCATGAATGTGGAGGAAGGGAAGGGAGACACTGGGAGAAAGCAGGGTACACTCTGTCAACACTCTTGGATTTGGATCATAGTTGATGGCTATCAAACTGGCAAACAGTTTCCGTTTCTCTTCCCAGTCACTTTTATTAACTATTCCTGGCGTGGGTGTTCCCAAGCCAGCCGAGAGATACAATCTCTCCAGCGTGTCCTGGGTCTGCCATTAGGTCTCTGGGAGACATCTGAGAGGCATTCCTCTCCATGTTGATTAGCAGTGGTTCTACTCTGAGCCTCTCCTGGAGGTCTGAGCTCCTCACCCTATCTCTCAGGCTCCATGCAGAGGAAACTCATTCACTTGTATCTGTGATCTTATTCTTTCAGTCACTACCCACTTTATTTAACCATAAAAATAATAGTTAATCAACTGAATATTAAACAACAGTTGGTTTCCCGTGAGGTAGAAGTGAACCCAGGTAAGTGTTTTAGAAGTCGCAGTGCATTTTCTCAGACTTTGTGGAATTTCACACTGTGATCTTACAGTCACACTGTACGCTGTAGTTGAATAATACTTCTACTGTTTGAAGCAATAAACACGTACTTTCACTCATTTGCCGAACTGCTTAATCATACTAGGTTCACAGGGAGGCTGGAGCCTATCTCAGCCGATACTGGGCAAACGATGGGTACACCCGAAACAGCTTGGCAGACCATCGCAGGGCAAATCAGACACAACCATTCACACTCACACTTACACCTAGGGGCAATTTGGAATGGCCAGGTAGCCTAACACGCATGTCTTTGGACTGTGGGAAGAAACCGGAGTACCCAGAGGAAACCCATGCAAGCACGAGGAGAACATGCAAATGTCTGAGCTTGGGACTCGATCCCAGAACCTTCTTGATGTGAGGCGGACATGCTAACTACTACGTCACCGTGCTAAACAAAAATGCCCTATATTGGCACAGATCGTGATTGATCACCGATTATGAAGTGGTTTTCCTGCCTTGTGTTCCTAGTCAGGGTCACAATCACGCTATTAGGTATTAAGGATTTCTTTCTAATAAAAAAATAATTTCTTTGCAGGAGCAGTGGTGGCCTGGTGGTAGGGTGCTGGATTACTGATCCCAAGGTCGGGGGTTCAAGCTCCACTATCAATGGGTTGTCACTGCTGTCCCTCCAGTGCAGCTAACTGGGTTATCAAATGCCGGCCATGTCTTTCACTGTCTGTGGTGAGAGGAATGTAAAAGAACCATTGCTGATTTTCGTCAAGAGTATGCTGCATAGCCGTAAGCGTGTTTCTGCCCTGCGATGGCCTGACGAGCTGTTCAGGGTGTACTCTGCTCTCGCCCAGAGTCGGCTGAGATGGGTTCCACCCTCGCCGCGACCCTAATTAGTATTAAGTGGTTCAGAAAATGAATGAATTAATTTCTCTGCATGGCAGAGCCCTCAATTGCAGCTTTGAACATCTGTACATCAAACCAGTTCTGGTACTCATATCATTAAAAATAAAAAGTTTACTTGCATAAGGAAATCATCAGACTCATTCATATTACAGAATCGTAGTGCAGCAGGCCTCCAGGGGGCTGGTTATTCATTAAATGATTGTTTAATGATTGAAGTGGTTATTTAAAAATAGCATCACCAAGACTGCAGCTTCTGGATACTGCATGCAGGCTCCCATTTTTAAACAAGCTGCAAAGTGCTGAGGAGTCAACTCAGGAAAGCCAGCACTCAAAATGTGCTGATCTAAAAATAGAGTTAGGTCTATGTGCAGATAAACAAATTGGTTTAAAGACAGTGAGTGAAAGTGGTACAGCATATAGACTACTTTCATCGCAAGAATTTCATCAAGAATCGCATTGTCCTGAATGTATATATAAATAATAACTGTAATAACTGTAAATACTAATAGTGGCACGGCAACGTAGTGGTTAGCACATCTGCCTCACAGCAAGAAGGTCCTAGGTTTGAGTTCCAGGCTTAGTGAGGGCGTTTCTGTTTGGAGTTTGAATGGTCTCAACTTGCTTGGGTGGGTTTAGAGTTTCCTCCCACAGTCCAAAGACATGCACATTGGGCAAATTGGCTGTTCTAAATTGCCCCTAGATGTGAGTGTAAGTTTAAAAGGTTGTGTGTGTGTTGGCCCTGCAATGGTCTGGCGAGCTGCTCAGGTTGTACCTTGCCTTCGCCCAGTGTTGGCTGAGATAGGCTTCAGCCTCCCCACAGCCATAATAGGATTAAACAGTTCTGCAAATGAGTAAGAATGCAAATAATATATATACTTATATTACAGACCTTGTTCCTGGAAATCTACCTTCCTGCAGGTTTTATCTCCAACCAAAATCTAACACCCCAAGCCTTCAGGGAGGTAGATCTCCAGGAACAGGATTGAGGGTTAAAAATAAATGTTTCACTGAAGCCTAGAGTTTACAAAGATGCTTTGTTCATTTTGTTTTATTGATTATTTAAGACTCATCTAATCTGCACTCACTCACTCATTTCCTGAACCACCTAATCCTACCAGAGCCTACAGGAGCTTATCTCAGCCGGCACTGGGTGGGATACACTCTGAACAGCTCACCAGACCATAGTAAGGCCAACACACACAACCATACACACTCACTCACACCTAGGGACAAGCAAGTGCGAGGAGAACATGCAAACTCCACTCAGAAACACCTGAGTGTGGGACTTGAACCCAGGACCTTCTTGCTGTGAGACGGTTGTGCTAACCACTATGTCACCATGCCTGCCTGCTACTATACATATGAAATACTGACTCAAATAGCAGTATAATAATAATAATAATAATAATAATAATAATAATAAAGGTGGCACGGTGGTGTAGTGGTTAGCACGTCCGCCTCACAACAAGAAGGCATGGGTTTGATTCCTGTGCTCGGGTGTTCCTGTGTGGAGTTTGCATGTTCTCCCTGGCTTGCATTGGTTTTCCTCAGGCACTCTAATTTCCTCCCACAGTCCAAAAACATGCACATTAGGCTAATTGGCTGTTCCAAATTGCCCCTATGTGTGAGTGTGTGTGTGTGTGTGTGTGTGTGTGTGTGTGTGTGTGTGTGTGTGTGCATGGTTGTATGTGTGTTGGCCCTGCATTGGCCTGGCGAGATGTTCAGCGTGTACCCCACTTTTGTCCAGGGTCTGCTGAGATGGGTGCCATCCTTCAAGTCATGTCTTTAAAGGAAGTTTTGAGGCTTCTCATTGGTTTACCGTTGTATGATTCAGGGAATCCTTCTGAGATTCTGTAAGTAGGAAGAGTATTCTGGTACTGAATATGAATAATAAGGAAATACCCTGAGAAATCAGGAAAGCGGCAACAGAAGTGGATATTTCTATTGTTTTACAACAACGCGGACATGGACCCCTTTCTTAAACAAGTATTTTAGCATAGATAGATTGTGTTTATGGATATTTGAGCTTGCTTTGAAGGATGTTTTTTTTGCGATATCGCATTTTTGTCCAGGTACACCATTTTCAACTTACTTACTTACTGATTGGCTGATAAGAGATATCGCGGTTTGCTAAAAAAGTGGCATGGCGTTTATCGCGACAACCGAATGCAGCAGTTTGATTCAGCCTCTGAATGGGGAGCTACAGTATTAAAGTCGTTTTTTTAAGAAAATGGCACTTATCGTGTTTTGAAAAAGAGCTCTTCATTTAGTGATGAATGTTGGGGGTGACCACACTGGAGGTGCAATAGAGAAGCAACTGACACAAATAGCAATTCGTGGCTGTCGCTTTTCATTCTCAAAATGTTTGCATTATCAATTGGTTCATGAACTCATCGCAAAACAAAGCTCTAACGCGGAGTAGTCTCAATCTCTTCTTAAACAGTCCGCACACATCGCGAGAAGGTCGCAAAGTTGTCGTATTGCTCACAAATTATTAATTTTATGTTCGCAGGTGCTCTGGCACTTCAAGTACCCCTCGTTTCCGTTTTTTTTACAGACATCTCTTTCTTAATTGCCTCTAAAGCGTTTTTACTCTCCTCTGAATTGTGTTTCTTACACCTTGGAACTCCTTGTTTCAATATATATATATATATAGCTAATTGGCTTGTCCCGATTGCCCCTACATATGAGTGTGAGTGTGAATAGCTGTGTGTGTTGGCCCTGTGATGGACTGGCGAGCTGTTCGGTGTGTACCCCTCCTTTACCCAGAGTCAGCTGAGATAGGCTCCATGCTATGCATGGTTATTATTAACCACTTTATTTTGGTTAGGGCTGAACCGGATTTGGAACTAGTCCTTGGAACGCTGCATGTGTGTGACATGTTCCACTACTTTCTTGCACAGAAGCTAAACACAAACAGTAACCTGAGCTCAGGATTGAACCATAATGGTGAGGCGGCAATGTTTCTTGCTGTGCAATATTTACTTAACACAGCTTAAGCAGTTGACTGAGAAATCATGTGTTATGTGATGATGGAGCTACTTCGTTATGACTCATGTTCAGTGCTGTTGATTACCTTGCTGTGAGCATAGACAACAGACCCCAGCAGTTTCCAGGTTCCTCCTCGCCGGTCCATGCGAATCATGCGGAGGATCTGGAGGAAGCGGAGACTTCTGATAGCTGATGTGGCAAACACATTGCCCTGTGTCCCGGCTGCCAGCACTGAGATGGAGGCTATTAACACCATGATGTCTGTGGTATACAGAAAACCAAAAGTAATTATGGGTCACTGAGGAATTTCTGGTGTGAATTGATCTGAAAATAATAGTGAGAGTAATTTTGGAGTGTTTGCCTTGGTGCCTGGGTGATGTCATAAAGCTATTCATGTGCAAACACTAAAAAAACTTTTTTGTGAGGGTGGCACGGTGGCGTAGTGGTTAGCAAGTCCATTTCACAACAAGAAGGTCCTTGGTTCCAGCCGAGGGCTCAGCGAGGGTGTTTCTGTGCGAAGTGTGCATGTTCTCCCTGTGCTTACGTGGGTTTCCTTTGGGTACTCCGGTTTCCTCCCACAGTCCAAAAACATGTACATTAGGCTAATTGGCTGTTCCAAATTGCCCCTGGGTGTGATCCTAAGTGTGAATGGTTGTGTGAATGATGAGCTGTTCAGGGTGTATCCTGCCTTCGCCAAGTGTCGGCTGCAATAGGCCCTAGCCTCCCCATGATCCTAATAGGATTAAGCGGTTCGGCAAAAGATTGAGATGAAATGGTTTGTTAGTTGTACCACACCCTAAAAATTTTTTTTTAAATCTGTGCATAGGTTATTGAATGATATTGCACACAAACAAGTAGACAAACTAACAAACAAACCAACCAGCACAGGGGAAAACATAACCATAACATTAATATTCATGTTAATAAAAAAAAAAGTTCTAAAAAATGCTAAAAAAAAGTTCAAACCACACTTCTTCACCTTAAGTTTAATAAACACCATTAAAAATCTACAAATTTTATATAATAACGTATTTGTTTACCTATGACACAGAAAGGTTTTCGAGCAAACTTTAGCCTTCCCCTCCATCCTCGGTATCGACAGCAACATCCCGCTGACCAAATCCTTACGATGTATTCAACTCCAAACACCACGATGGTTACAATTTCCTTTACACACAGGTAGACAAGCACCATAGTTCATAACAAATTACTGACTGTAGCATACACTCACTGGAAACCTTAATAGGAACACCTGTACCCCTGCTCATTCATGTAGTTATTGAGTTAACCAATCAACTGTAAGGAACACAATGCATAAAATCATGTGGTCATCAAACATAAGAAGAAAAGTCAAGAGGTTTACTTCAGAAAGGGGGTTTTCTCAGTGACAGTACTGGTTGCTGTGGTGGCTCAGTGGATAAGGCTCTGGGTTACTAATTTGGAGGTTTGGTGTTCAAGCCCCAGTACCACCCAGCTGCCACTGTTTGGCCCTTAAGCAAGGCCCTTAATCCTCAATTGCTTAGTTGTATAAAAACGTAAGTCACTCTGGACAAGTGTGTCTGCCAAATTCCATAAATGTAAATGCATTGGCATTAAGACTTTTGGTACCAGATGGACTGGATTAAGTATTTCAGAAACTTCTGATCTCCTAGGATTCTCACCCATAAGAGTCTCTAGCGTTTACATGCAGTAATATGTGATCTCAGTGACGGCACTGATTACTGTGGTGGCTCAGTGGTTAAGGCTCTGGGTTACTTATATGAAGGTCCACCCAGCTGCCACTGGTGGACCCTTGAGCAAGGCCCTTAACCGTCAATTGCTCAGTTGTATAAAAATGTAAGTCATTCTGGGTGTCTGCCAAATGTAAATGCATTGGTTATAAGGTCCTTGGCACCATATGGGCTGGATTTCAAAAACGACTGATCTCCTGGGATCTTCATCCATAATAGTCTCTAGCGTTTACATGCAACAGTAAAGGCTACAGTAAACCCCACTCTTTGCAATCACAGTGAACAGAAAACCATCCAGAATAAACTAAATAAGCTATTGCTGCAGTAGCCAAAAAAAAAAAGTTTTACTCCTGGGTGATGTTTTTGCTTTTAAAGGTTCCAGTGATTGTATATACAATTCAATTCAATTTGCAATTTCTTAGGGAAAACATTTCTTTCCATTGAAATCTCAACCAGTTGTGTGATTCATGCTATATTCCATACCAGTATATACAAGGCATCCTCAGAGCTCTTCTCATACTCCCTGATGGTGGAGAAAACAGATAAGACCAAACAGGAGAACACCAGCAAGAAACTGAAAGAGAAAAGACAAGGTATTTTAAACATTTTAGCAAAACAGCAATTAGCCTAGCCATTCAGGATCATCTACGTCTTCTCCCCGGAGTCGCCTGCTGGGACTGGCTTCAAGATCACCTATGACATTAAACAGGAAAAAGTGATCATTTATTAATTTTATTTTACCTTTACGGAGTGCTGTATGCTGAACAGATCAGTCCAGATGCCTTTGACTACACAGAGTCGCTGAGCTATTAGCTGCTTCAAAGCGCAGTATCTAACCTGTGTAGTGTCGGGGTTAAAATATGTAAATGTATATATATATGCTCACACAGGTACGTTGACAGTGGAATGGCTGAATGCCTTATGTTACAGGGTGCCCTCATGTCTGTCTTCCCTCTGGTTCTCTCTTTTTAGTTATGCTGCCATAGTCAGTAATCCCGGAGTCCCTGCTTGCACTCAGCACTAATAAACTCTCGTTAACAATTACACTGTTATGAGCACACCTAACAACCTCTCTCTCTCTCTCTCTCTCTCTCTCTCTCTCTCTCTCTCTCTCTCTCTCACTCTCTCTGTTTTTGAAGAGGTACACATGCTACTTGTGAGACACCAGTGATCCTTATCCTTCTGCTCTCTAAATGCTGTGATCCGTCCTGTTGTGCTACTACTGGTTGGAGTTCTCATTTTAGAAGCCCCTCGCTCCTGCTGATGATGATCCATATGGACCTAAATATACACTCAAACTGTGAAGATGACTTTTCACTGCTGGTGATATAAACTCTTTTACTGAAATGATGTAGGACTACAATTACCATTACAGTTATAAGATAACCAACTAGACTATAGTGAAGTTTCTGCTACATGGGTTGTATTTTTATCTGGTTTCACCTAAATGAGGATGGGTTTCCCCTTTGGGTCGGGCCACACTCAAGGTTTCTTCTTCGTGTCGACTGAAGTTTTTTTCTGCCACCGTTGCCGCAGGCTTGCTCATTGGGGTGTGACGGGTTTGTAGAAGAAATGTTTAAATCCTTTATCACATTTGTTTTTACTATGTAAAGCTGTTTTGCAACAGTGCCAACTATAAAAATTAATTGAATGGAATATATATAAAAACGATAAAAATCTAGTTTTAATTTGCTTTTAATTATGTTTCTGCACAGCATTACCACAGTTCTAACTCAACTGTAAAGGCTTACAGAAATGACATTATACAGTATTTAGGCTCTGCTCTGCCCCTGCCTGGGAGCTGGAAGCTCATCTACGTCTGTTATGATTTAGAAAAAAATAAATAAGTAAAATCTTATTTAGTGGGGTTTTCATTATGTAGTTATTTATTTTGCTTAGGTGGTAGTATATACGAATACAATTATACCCCTCAGTCTCGGGAGATGTTAACTATACACTTTATTAAGCATATCACAGTCAGCTTCTTTTTGAAATATTTATAATGATTATAAATATAACTTCCCCTCCTTGAATCGCCACCTTATCGTGGTGGAGGGATTTGCGTGTCCTAATGATCCTGGGAGCTATGTTGTCCGGGGCATTATGCCCCTGGTAGGGTCACCCAAGGCAAACAG
>JBCNYH010000006.1:24660399-24670810 GCA_039654325.1 Tandanus tandanus
TATATATATACATACACACACACACACACACACATATATATATATATATATATATATATATATGAAAAGACATTCATGCAAACTTTGATTTATTTCCTGCACAGTCAGGGTAACCATTGACCTGAATGTGCATTAAATATGGTTGTTTTAAAAAACTATGCTGCAAGATGTGATTATAACTACATGTAAGTTTCTTGCTATAGGCCAACCTACAAATTTCCATGAAATTCCAAGAAATTTGCAACCTTCTCCTAATAACTTTCAGTGCCACTAAACTTAAAATTTATGTTAATAACATTCTACTACTCATTTTCTTTTAACTAAATCATCAATATAAAATACTTCCTGGACAGAAAGTTTTTAAATATTTCGGTATGTCAGCATGATATGTGGATATTATGTAAATGTATGTGAATGTGTTCAATAATTAGTGCCCTAGAGAACAAAAAAGTCAAAAAGGCCTCATGTAGCTCCTCACCGGTCAGGTAAAATAATTTCCAGTGCAGATATAAAGTATGGAACCACTACGTTGATCCCTTTCAAATCAGAGCAGAACAGAGCGGAGGAGTTCAAGATAATACTGGCCAGAACCGGCCTGCAGATGAAGTCAGAAATTTGAAGGCCTTGAATGAGGACCATGTAGAACCTGTTATGAGTAGAGACCAGAAATCCTTTCAGGAAAAAAAGCAAATTATCACAAATAAAAACCTCTTTTTACTTACAAGTAGACGTGATTCAAGAATAAACTTCACTGTTAGATAGCTATAAAAAAACCTGCAGTGTAGTGAACAATGCTCCCAAATAAAATAAAAAACATAAAAAGCTATGCAAGCAAAATAAAGCGCTTGTATACTGTATATACGGCAGGTGGGGGGGGGGGGGGACAAAAAAAACCAAACGCTAACAAGGTGTTTTAGGTTCCAGAAGGTTTTTGCCTTACTGCTATAATAAACAGGTGTCCAACAAGGGAGCACTTTTGACTTTTTAAGTACTTCTAAGAACTTGTTTCGAACAACCTTGTAAAACAGCTTTTACAGTAGCATGAGATAACATAAAACTGAACCACAACTTTAGCTACTTGGCTAACTGATGTCATAATCCCTCTACCTGGAGAGGTAGACAGGTAGAATTTCCTCGCCAGTTTTTTTGCTGCAGAAGATTCTGCACAGCGTTCCACAGGCCTCTGCTCGTCCAGACTCATAATTATCCGGAAACTCATTGGCATCAAACATAGGGTTCGACACCATGGTATCGGTGGACATCTGAGAACCTTTTCTCCTCAATTCAACTCCAGCCTGAGTAGCAAGGGCTGAGAAAAAGAAGAAGAGGGACAGAGAAAGAGAAGATGGGAAGAGAGAACATATAAGTGCCAGCTTTTTATACCCACGAAAACTGATTTTAACAGGGATTACAGACAAAGAGATCCGAATAAAATATTGTATCCTGCAGCTTCAATGCAGGATACATTGCATTATACGGTATTTTTTAGTGATCTGAGTTTTCCAGTAAACTGATATTGTTCATGTACCTGTTTTACAGAATATTTCCTTGTATCCTGCCCCAGTTCAAATGACACTTATACTGAATTTACTGTTCATCTGGTGTTTTATCGTCTCTGGAATAAAACTACTTTACTGGCACGTTAACACATGCTATGCTAGGCTATTATAATTGTGAAACAAAAGCTTGTTTAAATCACACACAAATCTTTTACAATAACGGTTCTGGATCTTTGGGGGGGAAATCAGATGCGGAAATGGAAAAAAAAAAAAAGTAAAATTAAAATAAATAAGACAAGCTCTCCTGGTCAGCCTCCCTGTTATTGAACACAGCAGTTCAGAGGTTGCAAACAAATTTCAAAACAGCAAATCATTGTTGGTCAGCACCTCTAAATAACACAATCAACGGCACACTATGGCAGAAACAAACTGCACACACATCCACGACATGCAGGAACATCCATACAAAATGTAACAGGAACAGAAAGTTCAGAAAACGGTAACCAAAAAGCTACAGAAATAAAACCAGGCGTAAGTGAAGACAATGTCGGTTGTTGTGTCTTTGGTGGAGATTGGTTAGTAGAGGTCCTTAAGGTGGTTGATATGGGTTACAACAGGTTGTACGATCATATGTTAAACTACATCCAAAAAATATAGAATAATCATAAAATAAAGGATCAATCACAGCAAACATTCTCAGGTCTTTGCTGGTACTTTGACCTTCTGATTATCATTTCATACAGGGATACTCAGAATATTTGTTGCATTTGAGCCTTTGGACATTTGGGCAGCAGTCAATAAATTTCCCGGACCCCTAATACCAGACTCAAGCAATGTATGGTCAAATCGTTTCTCCCAAAAAACAAAAAAGCAAAAAAAAAAAATAATTATAAAAAACAATACTACAACAACAGAAATCAAAATAAAAAATAAACAAGTGACAATGTCAAAGCAACAAGTCAAAAGAAACAAGTCAAACGAAAAATTAACCAAATAACTGCAACTGGTAAAGCTTGTGTTCCTACTTACAAGATTTATAAGAAAGAAGAATTTGGAAAAATGTTGCTGCAAGATAACAGAGATAAAAATGGAAACAAATCAAAGAACAGCAGTAATAGAGATCCAGAAACTATTAAGAATGGCAATATGGGTTTTGTTCTGAATATCTTTCTATGCTTAGATAGTACCAGAGCTAAGAAGCAAAGATAGTGGCTAGAACAAGATGCTGAATTTCAGTTATTCACCATGCATGTACAGAAATGGAACGGAAAGGAAACAAGCAAACACATGAAAAGGTAGCTATAATTCAAACGGACATTCAGCTCAGAATACTGTTTTGCATATGACAACCCTCGAAAGCAGCTTCCAGAAGTTTTGACTATTTTTTATGGTATGATCACCTTTTTCACCATCTATACGCACTATGATTCAATTTAATATGCAGCACTTATGTGAGCAAGCACACTAATAATTTCCTATTGTTACTACTATTTCTACTGCTAATAATTATAGTCAAAAAGAGTTTGACCAAAAAGCTGTAAATAAGTCATTTAGCAATAATGTGAGATCGCAATTCAGAATCATGGTAGTGGTTATGGAGCGGACTTTTTAACTTAATGGAACACCAAATACAAGTGTGTTTCAGAATTGATCTTGCAACATTCATACTGGTTTCGGTAAACAGGCAGGAATTTATGAAGCTATCCTTCCCCCCTTTTCTCCAGAATTTTGGTTATTCAACAATATGAACATATGAAGCTACATCCATAAGGACATTTTATCCCCCTCTTCCTGATACATGAGCTCACCAAAACCCAAGCGATTGGTTAGCATCTCTTTGATTGACCGGCCAAAGTGAGCAACGCCAACCCTTACATCCAGAGAACAGAGGCAACCTTTCTCCCCAGGGTTCCTTCATCTGGATCTGAACTTGCAATCTCCAAAAGATTGCTTTTAAGTGGTACCTCCTGATGAATGCTTTTAAGTGGTGCTACTTGGGAACCACCAAACAAACTCTTATCTAGAAATAGCCTTGTTTAATTACATCACTTTTCTATACAGCATTTTACATCAGACAGCAAATGTCTCTACGGCAATTAATGAAACCAATACAAGTACATGCTCTTTCATAGAAGACAATAATAAGTCTTAAAATATTCTGAAAATGATCCCCAGAACTGTTTGATGATAGATCTAAGTGCCCCACCCTCTTGACTGTAGCCAAAGAGCTGTATTCCCCCCCACCAATAATGTTACCATCCCACAGTACAGTACTTTACTATAGTTAATTCTGAGCGGATAAGTGCTAGAGCTGTTTCACAATATTAGTGCTACCTTAATGGCACATATGATAAACTCCAAATGTGGTACAATCTTGCAGGTAGGAATAGCCTATTTCATAGAAGTAACAGAACAGAAATAAAACAGGAGGGGAGATAATGAGAAACAAAAGGAAAAGCAAGTGACTACAATATGTTTGGACAGTATCAGAGGTCCAATCCCTGTCAACACCTTACCAGTCACACTGCTTTCTCTGCTGAGGCCGGCGTGAAGTTTGCAGTGAACGAGTGCAGCATCAAACAGCCACTGGCCAAAAAGATTCAGCACGCTGTTGACCTTTGGTCTGGTGGGAGCAGGCAGCGGTCGCGGCTCTGAGCTTGTCTGATTGGGACTGGACAGAGGAGAGGTGGAGGACGGCTGGTGCAACACTTTGGACTGGCCAGTCTGGAAACCAGAGAATCAAGCCATAGAGTAAACATTACATATTACAACAGTTCGCTCTGATACACTAATTTGATTGGACAAAAGGCATTCCAAAAGTGCTGATATTTACAGTGGATATAGAAAAGAATCTCCCCTTCAAAGTGATTTGATGTGGCTTTTCTTGAGGAATGGCTTTTTACTTGCAACCCTCCTGTACAAGCCACAGTCGCGGAGGATTTGTGATATTGTTGTCACATGCACACAATGACCTTTATTTGCCAAAAATTTCAAAGTTGCCACAGGCCTCTTGGTAGCCTCTTTGACCTGTTTTCTCCTTCCTCTTCCAACCAGTTTTGAAGGACGACCTGATCCGGGAAGGGTCCTAGTACTAGCAAACCATTTCCCGTTCTTGATTATGGACTTTACTGCGCTTCTAGTAATTTATAAAGCCTTTAAATATTTTGTATGCATCTCCTGACTTGTGCCTGTCAACAACTTTGATCTTCTGATTGTGCCTTGCCACCCATAGTTGATTGTTTGCTTTCAGTTACACTTCCAAGCACTGGAATGCTTTAGGAAGAGCTGAATTGATTAGAATGATTACAGTTAATCACAGACGGAAGCCAGTTAGCCTGGTGAGCAATGGAGAAGGTGACTACCTACATCTGATTGAGTTTACAAGTATTTGTTAGCAGGGGGATGATCCTTTAACCATCTCAGTGATTATGGCTTTTATTTTTTTCTGAACTACTGCTATTATATCTTTCTCTTGGTTGTTATAAGTTGCATTATATTTTGTGTCTTCATTTCAGGCTGCAAAGCTTCAAAATGTACTTTTCCTACACTCAGTAGTGTAGTTTGTAGAAATTCCAGTTCTAGATGTACTTTGTTATATTGAAACCATTACTACACTCACTATGGGCTATCAGAAAGTTTGTGTTTTAGCATGGAAGCGCAACACTATGAAGCTGAAGCATCTTTGAGATCTTTTCTGACAGTATTTGCCTACACTGTGTCTGAAAAACCAGTTACTTCAGTACAAAACTTCTGCATAAAAGCAATATCATACTGGCAATCACGGTGACAAACCGAATATCAGCAATGCCGTGATAGCCTCTTGCTCTTGTTATGTTGTGTAAAAAAACATTAGATGTCAAAGAAAGGTTTAGATGGCGGATTGAATGCTTTTGCTTTGTTTCTATGAGGAAACATACCGTAGAGGCTTTGCTGGTGGTTTTATTAACTGCTGTTGGCCTGTGTCTGCGGCTGTGAGGAGGTGTGGTGTTGGTGGTGGTTGGAGGTGGCGGCATGCTTAACCGATTTACAGGGGTGGGTGGAGCACTGTCTGAGCGGGGTCTTGATATACCTGCAGGGTAAAAGTGTGTGTGTGTGTATATATATATATATATATATATATATATACACATATTACAGAAACAGAAAGTCAAACAAGAAAAGATCAGGTAAACCAAGGCAAGGACAAATGTTACTTCAGAAAGCGTCATGCTTTCATCACATCACATCAGACCAGATCAAGATAACTTTTTGGCTAATTCAGGCCAGGCCTTCATACAGATTCAACACTCCAGCATAGCCACAACACTTTTATATATTACAACATTTCAGCTATGGTGTGCAATAATACGGAAGGATAGGGGGGTTTGTTAATGACACAACAGCCAATAAATGTCAAATCAAACACCAGGTGGTTCCAGATTTGCTCATTCGGTTTCCAGCTGGTGAGCTAAAATAATAAATATTTCATCAGTCACACAGTAATCAAAGACAGGTGCTATATAATATAATTGCAAAAAGTCTACAGTATAGACGTCCATGATGCTGAATGGTAAGTACTGATTGGGTGAGTATAGCAGATTTGACGCAAATTAAGCAAACACACTCTGAAAGGAGATCTTTATGAAAACATTGCAAAACTGTAAATAGATAAAAAGGAATGCAGCACGGTGCACACAACCAATAGAAGGAACACACTGAAGTAAAACTGGAGAGCATCATTCTTGAGCCATAAAATTGGTTTTGCTTCCGTAGCCCACTGAAACATCCATCATACAGCTCAAGCTCCAGGTTGCAGGAATAGTACCTTCATTCAAACAGAAGCTAAGCCTTTATTTTATTCCCCCCACGTTTTGTAATGCAGCCATGATTTTCACTCGCTTTCTGTTTTCTGCATGCACTTTTTCAACCAGCCAATCAGACGCCAAGTCCCATGTGATTGGTCACGAGCATTTTGTTGTTTTTAAAGAAATACCATAAGATGGCAGCCTGTCTCGAAACACAGCGACACCTGGGGACAAATAGGATTAAAAATGCTGAACAGGAGCATATACGCCCACACGCCCACACATACACACCCATTTTCGTTGGGAAAAAAAGCAGCAGCATGCTGATAGGACTATCTGAATATCATACTGCTTATGACAAAACAGGTTAACCCCTAGTTTTCCTTTATTGACTGCACACACATACACACATACTACAGAAATTCAGAACATTAGTACATATATCCCAATGTATCAGAAATTAGAAACAAGTTGCACTATTTTACCATTTCATCTATTTTAAATATTTACACCCCGCCCCTGACCACCCCCCAAATTGTATTCTACTATTTCTAATCCCTGAGACACTGCAGTCCTTAAGACGCCAAGGAACGCAAGAATGCATTCATTGATGCCTCAAAACAACCTCAAATCCTGTTTACACACTACTGCACCCCACCCCTTAAAAAAACATTAATCAGCGGTGATGTGCGTCTAACACCATACTTGGTTAGTCACTAGTTGATTAGGTTGGTCATGTTTAGAATACCTAGAGAGGGAAGTCTGTCGCGAATATATCTCCTAGACAGTGTTGCTCCTGAGGAGAAGAAAGACATGAGTTCCACTGATGCACAGTGGCACACATTGCAATCCACTCAAAAGGCCATGAAGTGGCAAATACAAAGCATTAAGCAATTAGTAATTACACCTACAGAACACAGTGGCAATTAGCCTGAGAAGTAAAGCATACACTCCTGCATGGAAAGTGGAGTAAGCTTAAAAGCTTTTAGGTGATCACTATTGAAGGCTGACTGAAATATACTCCTGTTTGATTGTGTAAAGTGTAGCATGCAATATTGACAAGCTAACAACAGACACTAAGCACATGACCCTTTATTTCCATTGTACACATGGGTTCCGGGATGACTGTCAATAATCAGCATTGTCAGTCATTCTGCAGTTAGTGAAAGCAACTAGTCCTGACCAAACAGACGAAATGTAGTAACCGAGATCTAATTTGACTAAAACATGTGCATGAGAAAGAAAATTTCATCTCTAACTGTGCTATTAGTAAACCCCTATTGCCCAGATTTACATGAAGAGAGTGGGAACAGAAGGTGCGCTTTCACTGAGTACCATAAGAGGGCAGAGTTTCATGACTCTCGTTTTTCTTAAAAACGGCCACACCTAGAAGAGGAAACAGAATTGGACTTTGGGACAAAATAATAACTATGAAGAGGTAAAGCAGGACAAAACTACATGTAAAACAACAAAAATCACATAACTCATATCCTTCATACAGATTTTCTTACAAACATACACATTGTGTTATTGGAGTGATATGTTTAACACGTAACATTTTATGAATACACATATAGTTCTAGCAACATTCATATTATTGATGCATCAATACCATTTTAGGACCAAGTACCAGTATGTATTTTCAGGTGATCCTAGATCCTGAAATTCGTAAACATCATAGAACATATATATATATGTGTGTGTGTGTGTGTGTGTGTGTGTGTGTATACAATAAGGCTGATGCGTTGCTTAATTGGCTGATACGTATTGCTCACTTGCATGATGATGGGTAGCAAAAAAAAAAAAAAAAACCAGACAAACCCAGATTTGTTTATTTATTAATAACGAAATTGAAACCCCAAAAAAGATAGACTCATAACACCACTGCTCAGACTTGCGCAGAATAAAAAAAAACAATCTCACTCGGGTAGGTAGAAGTTTCGCCGAACAAACCACCACAAATCGTTAATGGGAGCAAGGAATATGACCCTGTTAAATGGATAATTAAATTAACAAGACAAGTAATACAAATGAACGCGGAAATCAGCGAGTGAAAGGCGGTGAAAAGTGTTAACCTCTCCTGCTTTTGCTCCAGACCGTAGTCGGGAAACGCAGGGGAGATTTATTTAGTTATTTATTTCCTCCAGGGCTGAAGTTAATGCTAACTCTGGTTTTTTGGGTTTTCCTCCCCTCCGTTAGTCAGCAGTGGAGAAGCAAATCACAGGGACATCTTGAAGCTGAAAAGCCGCAGGATTTTTTTAATAAGCGACCTGTAACATCACTGTACATTCGCTACTGCTGAAACATCACAGCTACACTTTCATCCTCTCTTTCAGCTTACAATAGTGCTAGCATTGCTCTCTCTCTCGCTTTACCACCTTCAGACAATAACAAACTGTTCCCTTAAAGGAGCCACGCTACTCTTATAACACCAGCCTCTGACACCTATCGATAGACATATCTATCGAGGGCTCCTTTAACCAATAATGCCTAAATTTAATGTTAGTTGATTTTAAATTTTAGTGTATTATTTAAGTGTATTATCTAATTAACATTATTTACCCATGACTGAGTTGGACTACAGGTAGATAGTGGCTTAGCACTCTTGCCTCAGAATAAGAAGGTTCAGGGTTCGAATCTCAACTAACGGCCTTTCTGTTCGGAGTCTGCATTTTCTCCCAGCTCTTGCATGGATTTCCTCAAGGTTCTCTGGTTTCCTCGCACAGTCCAGACATGCACATTAGGACAACTGGCTACTCTAAATTGCCCATTAATGTCAATGGTGAGTGTGAATAGTTGTTTTTACTGGTGTTAGCCCTGTAATAGACTGCGACCTTTTCAGGGTGTATCCCGCCTCTCACCCAAAGTCAGCTGGGATTGGCTCCAGCTTTCGCTGTGACCCGGACAGAGAAGCGGTGTGGATAATGGATTGATTCGGGCGACAATTCTGCGTTGCTTCTGAAATGCACTTCTGTACAGCTGTGGGTATCTCACTGTTTTCATGGCACTGGAATCCCTTGTTGTCAATTACGGATCATCTCAAACATCACACTGGGTAAAAAGCTGCTAATTGCACTCACCTAGCTGTGTGTGAAGACATTTTTAACTCTTCATTTCCTGCGGTGTTGACTGCTGTTGTGTGCAGCTAGGGATGCACTCTTCATGCTGGGGCTTAATTTGTTATGGTTTTGGAATGAACGGCACCATGACTTCAAAGCAAAATGTCTGATTGTTAGTGCCTGACAATTTCTCTGCATGCTCGCATTACTGCTCCATGCATTAATATCCACATGTGTGTACAAGTCAGAGCACTTTATACGCAGACTACTGTGTGTAGTACTGCAATGCATTCTCTATTAAACATACTGAAAAAACACTCGTTAATATAATATACATACAGATCACTGTCGATATGCGTTTGTTCATAAGCACAATGTACGCCAGGCTTATGTCACACAGTATCCCCTGCTATCCAATTTTGGAACTTACACACTGTACAAGTCTGAGAATACGAGCACGGTATCAATTCGATCTCAGATACCTGTGTTGGTATTGATGCATCTTTACATAATACAACAGACATTCAAAAGCACAAGTACATTCATGTTTCAGGATGAATAAACTTTCAAGCAGTCTCACCTAGGAAAGCATCTACCAGGCAGCTGACGCCCCTCATGGCTCTAAAGAAGATCTGAGGCAGCTGTTTGAGACAGGGGTGCTGAATCACCTCCTGGGGTACACTGTTCACACCCAGCAGCTGCTCCTGGAACTTTGGAGTGGAGCTGACAATCACAGGGTTACTGAGATCCACTGGATTACTGACGGGAAAGAAAGACAACCTTGTTCTTACAATCCTGAACTAAAGTATAAATGTAGTCACAAATACAAAATAATTAAAAAAAAAATGTCATTAAAGGTAATTAAAGGAGTTGTTACAAATTTCATTGCCAAAAACTCATGTAAATATGCAATGAAAGTCCAAAAGATTACCCATTCAGCTTGCAAACCAAAAGGGGTCAAGAGTTTCTGAGCCCAAAATAGAAATCGATTGAAACAAGGACTTGGGGGGGGGGGGGGGGGTGAACAAGTTTTCAAACTCAAAATCCCCTTTCAAACCCCAAACAAACC
>JBCNYH010000006.1:24671412-24682330 GCA_039654325.1 Tandanus tandanus
GCAAAAATGCCTCCTAACACACAAAAACGCACAGAAACACACAAACACACACAAAAACGCACAAAAACACACAACCACGCACACCCCCCCTCCCCCCCTCCCCCCCCCCTCCCCCCCCCCCCCCCCCCCCTCCCCCCCCCCCCCTCCTCTCCACCCTCCTCCCCCAACACACTTTAAAGCTCAAGATCGCATTGCAAACCCCAAACAAACTAAATGAACCTATTCATGTCTAGTATCCTTCATCAACCAAATTTCCATCTAATAAATGATTATGTCTTGTTCAATTACAATTACCTTCAACCAACCAATACACTGTGCCTTTTAAGTCATCCTTCTGGGAGTTTATTAAACATCTTGAACTTGCCAACTGTGGGATTTATCGCACTGATTATCTGAAGGCTAATTGTATAGATCAGATACATGTAGTTAAAGCGTTTGAGCTTTATTTATTGAAGCCAAGCTGGTAAACATCCTAGATTTGAGCTGGGCATGGCTGTTCTACATTATTATTTCGACCACATGTTCCTGCAGGAAATCACAACTAAATACAGATCGCTCTCCTCATACCATTCTCCTCTTTTTTTTTTTTTTTTTTTTTTTACGTCTAAAAAAATTAGATAGATGCTAAAAAATTATTTTGGAAACAATTTTACATTTATTCCCTCTGAGGCCTCTCCCTCCATGGCCTCTATGGCTTCATCACTTCAGGTGTAGACTTTCCTCCACAGGCCTCTTTCTCCAATTGGTTATATCAGGTGTAGACTGTGAACTGGTGTTGCACAAGGCCCAATGCTCAGTCCTCATCTCTTTTCTTCCAATTATGCCGCATCTTCACTTTTCCTTATACCACAGTAAAGTTCAACTCATGTTTTACTTTATTTCACTGAAGTTGCTACTCGGATCTTACCATATCTTGCAGACACCTCACCACGGATAGCAAGACGGAGTTGCTACAGTGCACGCCCAATGCCTTGGTCTTATTTCTACCCTACTCACACCATCCAAAAACTTATCAGTAGTATTGGAAAATCAGATATTATAATAAGATTCGGGCATTTCCTAAAAGGTATATTATCATAAACACACACATAAAATAATGATTTGGGAAAAAAATGCACCTTAAAAGGCAGATGAAGACTAGGGACACTATAGTAATGAAGCAAAAGATTAAATGTATTACCATATTTTGAAAACTACTGAGCGTTACACTGCTATTAATGTATTTCTGTATCAGCAGTGACTTTAAATCCACAGAGCATTTTGATTTTGTATCATTACACTACTTTGACAATTGCCTTGAGAAAAAAAAAAGAGTCAGTAGAAGAGCATGTGATAAATCAGGAAGTCCAGACATAATGTGTGGTTAAATACCTAAGCATGTGTAGGAAGCGATACCAAGTCTGTGCTACACAGTCGTTGTCCATTTCTACAGGTATGAGATTGGCATCCTCCTCTGGCACTTTATAAGGAGGGAAGGATGGTCCGTATGTGAACCTCAGCAGTCTGCACAGTAAACAAAAAGGACATGTATTACTTAAAATAAATCTAAAGCATGTCTCTGAACTGAAACATAGATTTAAACCACAAAGTCTGAGTGCGTCCTAATATGAAAGAAGAAAAAAATGCCTTTAGTGCATAGATTTTTAGTATTTCATTTCAATTTTTGACAAGAACCACCACCACACTGACTGTCCAAACACAACTGCAATGCATTCATTTCATTTAAATCTAATGTGTATTAAATAAGACACAGGAATAACAAATTTACCATGAAAACATCCCACCTTAATTGCTTTATTTACACACTATAGACTGACAGGTTTGACAGGTCTCACACCTGCACTAGTTATTCTATATTTAATTATATTCTCAAATTGTCTTCTTTAAATTATCTCAGCTTAACCGCTTTTTAATGAAATGATCCTCTTTTAATTATCCTGACCTGACAGTCTATAGCAAGCCAACACCCCACCTATCCCTACATTAGCAATAATGTTCATGGAAAAAACGTGAGTAATATTTACTACACCCATTACTTCTGCTTTAAATTTAGTTTAGTAGACATTGCCTGTTAATAGTAGTAGCAAAATTGAACAGTACTGCATTCATTTCATTGTGCTTTTTAAACATTAGCATAACTGGTAGTTATATTTAAGGTGATTAATCCACTCTGTATTTTATCTACTTTATCAAGCACAAAAATTTAAGGGGGAGCTATTTATTTTCCTTATAAATATAGAGGAGCTTAGGTTAAAGTAAAATGAAAAAAATAAGCCGTCCAAACTTTCCAATTACACACGATTATATGCATATTTTCATTATCAGGTGGTTTTTACTTACAGATTCAAAGTTGCAGTCTGCTAAAATGTGTTTGCATTAGCCATTAAGAAAAGGTTGGGGCGAAATCATGAGAATAGGATGTGAATCACCCAGTTCATGAGTCAAGAGAATGGCAAAAATAACAGCATATAGACATTAAACTAACAAATCAGTTATAAACTACTAGGCACAAATACAAATCATACGGGCTTCCATTTACATACATGAAACAAGTATGTGCTCGAATGTGTGTGTGTGTGTGTGTGTGTGTGTATATATATATATATATATAAGAATACTGCACAATGTGTTCATATGCAAATTAGTTCTGAATTACAGAGGAAAATTCACATCAAGTCCCATAAAACTGCACCTGGAGGTGAGGGCAGCGATGACTTTGCTCCACTGTTCCACCACAGGGGGGTGGTGTCTCCAATTTGCTAACATCTCTCTGGCTGTCTTCCAGTATGGTGGTGTTGGGAAGCAGCGTGTGCATGCCAGGAACCAAACTTCAAACAGTACACTGATCAATTTCTCAGCCAGCTTCTCAGCTATGCCACCTACAGGGCGCAAGTACAGCGGGATTTATGAATACAAAATAAAGACATTTTACTTGCTGAACTATAAAATAAACTTCCCTGCCAGAAACAAAAAAACACAATGTAATGTTTTGTTGGACCACCCTGGCTTTGATTACAGCCTGCATTCACCATGGCACTGTTTTATAAACTTATGCAATTTCACAACTGTTATTTCAGTCAAGAGTTGCATCAAGTTTTCACCAAGATCTTGTGTTGAGGATGGGAGAGTCGAACCACTGTGTCAAGTCTTCTCCAAAACATCCTAAACATTCTCAATGCTGTGAGGTTCAGGACTCTGTGGTGCCAAATCACGCTTAAAAATGATTCTTCATGCTCCCTGAACCACTCTTCTACTATACAAGTCTAAATTTTATATCCATCCATGAGAGGAAAAAAAGTCCATTGATGGGATTAACCTGGTCATTCAGGTCATCAGCTGATTACAATATAATGTTGCTGAGCCTCGAGCTGACCAACTGGAGCAACCCCAGATTATAATACATTGCTTTATGGGCTTCCCTTCTTACCCTGAACCGCCCGTCGCTCTGAAAAATGATCAATCTTAACTCATCAGATCACATAACATTTTTCCATTGCTCTAGAGCACAGTCCTAGCAAACTAGAGCCATTTTTTTCTGACTATTCTCCCTAACAAGTGGTTTCTTATGGCCAGACATCTCTTTAGTCCCAATTCTGTGAGTTCTGGTCTCACTGTGTAAATGCTTTAAGGTTTACTATTAAACAGAGCTGTGAGTCCTACTGTCCTTTTTTATTGCATGATCTCTGATCCCCATCAGTCAAGACAGATTTTTTTTTTTTTTTACACTTGTGTAAAGTTGATGGTTCATCGCTATTCTTGGATATTTTCTCACCTAATTTAAGTAATTTCAGTAATCTCTGTAGTTCTTTTATTTTTTTGGTTCCCAGTCAATAGTCTGACCTTTCTGAAAAGCAGTGACATCCTTTCCACAACCATAAGAAATGCCCTCTGACATGGATGTTTAGTAAAAGAGAGGGTACTCACTGCATCAGTTAGGGTTAAAATATAAGTCCAGGTGGCAGATTTCTGTCTGTCAAGGTGTTCAGTGCAGTCACAGCATGATAACCATTAATAGAAACACAATATATGCTCACTTTGCTAATTGAGCATGTTCAAAGATAATGTAATCAAATAACATCAGACTGCGCCAGCGGTGCACACATTAAATATGTCAAGAGGTCACGTGATAGATTTTACAAAAAGCAGGGAACCACTTTTGAAAATATTGTAGCACAGAACAGAGGCTGTGCAGCACCGTTATTGAATTAAGGGAAGAAAAAAAAAAGACTGAAATGTGGTTGGGAGAGCTGCACAATGTTGCCATGGTTACAAACCTCCAACAGTGGGTGGAGCAAGCAGCGTGTCGTTGATACGTAGTAGGAAGAGAAGCAGCACCTCCCATGTCTCTCTGGCCATACAGGAGGAGTCACGGGCGAGTTTCTGAACTGCAGACAGCACCTGCTGACACAGCTTGAAGTGTATAGGGCTGAAGAGCTCAGGCCTGTGAGGCACATAAAAATAGATGAATGTTTATTTTCACACATCACATTTTTTTTTGTGTGTGTGACATAGCAGATAAAACATGGTAAGGGGTGAATTCATCATAGATAAGAGACAACTAAATGATTTATTCATTTATTCACTGGACCACTTAATCCTACTAGGGTCACGGGGAGGCTGGAACCTATCAACGATACTGGGCAAAGGCGGGGGACACCCTGAACAGCTCCCCAGACCATCGAAGGGCCAACGCACTCACTCACAGTCACAGACTCACTCACACAGACGTACACTTTCGCACACTCAAGCACGCACACTTACTCGCACAGCCACACACTCGCACTCACTCACATGGACGCATACTCATACAGACACTCACGCACACAGACACCCACTCGCACGCGCACACACACACACATGCAGACACTCACTAACTTACACACATCTCAGGGCAACTTGGAGCAGCCAGTTAACCTAATGTGCATGTCTTTGGACTGTGGGAGGAAACTGTAGTACACAGAGGAAGCCCACACAAGCACAGGGAAAACATGCAAACTCCACACAAAACACCGTAATATGTACAGATTTTGGAACAATAACTCTCATTTTATGCATCCCCAGTGCTCTAGAAGACTGTGAAAAGGCTCATAGGCTCTACATTAACTTCATATAATTGCAGTGTGACGGGTTGGATATTTATACATATTATAAACACTGATTTTAAAGGCTGCGACTCTGCAAGTTGCACGTGATCAATACTATGTTGTGATAATATATTACAGGTTACATTAATAATAGGAACTCAACAAATTGCTCAATTTAGACAAACTGATTTAATGAACTGGAGAAACAAACCAGTATGAATCTTTTACACTGAAATCTCCAAAAAAATTTACTATTTTTATATTTGATCTTACCAGTAAAGGTGAAATCAATGACATAAAAAAAAAAGCCATTTTAGAGCCATGCCTGTAAAAGCAAATTCCTGCATTTGATCAATCACACACATTAGTACCTTGGCAGAAAGAGATTATAAAGATGTTTGAGGATAGTTTGGACATAAAGGTTTGGCTCTTTAATGATGGGTTGGGGTATCGAGTCTCGTGGTGACACCAATGCCATAATCCAGTCCGTGTAGACATCCACACACAGCTTGACTGTATCTCCATCTGAAGGAAGAGTCAGGCCGTAACAGATTACCTCCATCGTCCATTTCACCTAAAGACGATATCACAGGAAGAAAGATCAGAGAAATTTCCACAAACCATTTATCAAACTAGTCAGAAAATGCCAAGTTAAACAATAAATAAGGTTTAAGGTTCATTTAGGATGGGTACCTTGTGCCCAAGCTCTGCTCAGCTACACAGTGCGATATAAAATTCAATTTAAAATACTTTAATAGATTCATCACCATCTACTGTACCTATGTCTTCAAATATCACTTACCTATGACTTCTAAGACCTTAGTTTTATATTCTTTATGGCCTCAGCTGCCCCCTTAAGGCCTCAGCTTCCCCAAAATATTTTTGTCAGATTTGTAGAACGAATAAGCAATTATGGGATTACTACAGTATATAACTAAAACTTATTTTTAATTTATTAAGCAATATTCCATGAGTGCTTATATTATTCAGTCCCTCAAACGATACTCATGCATCCCGCACGACCTTGCTATTTTAACCAATCACCGCAGCCTTTCAGCAAAATTAGCCAATCATTATATTATACCACAAGTTTCATTAATCATAGTAGTCCCCCACAGAAACTTTGAGCCATGTCACTATATGTAATCCCACAATTTCACTGTAAAATATATATAAAAAATAATAATAATCATATCATGTATAACTAATCACTTTTATTAGACTTAACCAATCATAAAAAGCATTTCACCTCCAGAGAGTTAGTGACATCATCAGTGGACATGACAAACACAAGTCACAATAAAAGTAATTAAAGTAACCTTTGAATTAAAATATGAAAGCCTGTTAGATGAAGATGACAAGAAACAACTGATGCCGATTTCACCTAAAGCGTCTTCAACAGCAAATATAAACAGAACAACCATCGATATTCATACACTTCCATAAACTGTGCTTCTCACTGAACACGAGCACTCCACAGTTTTGTCGCTCACCAGCCGTGATGGTGTAGCTCTATAGTTTTCACTTCTGTCAGATTGTGCTTTTATTTATTTTTTAATTTCTTTATTTATTTGCTACAGCGCCTATATCTCAAGAACTGCTAGATATATCACTATCAAGTTTTCAGGGTAGCAACTTGAAACCAAAGGCTGAGTTTATGAAAAGGTCATTGCAAGGTCAAGTTCAAGGTCAACAAAATGGCCACCAATTGTTTATAATGGCGAGGTAGCGCCTGATGCATTTCTCCCACCAAGGGCCTCTAGTCTTGTATTGTTTAAGCCCATCTAATTCACAAGCAAGTAAACCAGCTGGTACACATAACCTAAAAAGCCCCAATAGGATTGTGGGTAATGTGGTATCTGATCGGGACAGGGGTAAATTTATTTACATATAATATTTAAAATAAAATACTAATAATAATAAATAAAAAGAATAGTAGACCAGGTTATGGCTTAAACATGAGCACAACACTGTAATAAAGAAGCATGAGCTCATGGTAATTAGATCGGGAAGGGTTTATACATCACCGCAACTAATTAACTGTCCTACAGTAATAATGTAAATCATTGTTACTCACTGCCAGTCAATGACCTTGTGTGTGCACCACTCAAACTTAATTTAGTCACAGAAATGCCCTCTATAAGATCAGTGGAATGAAAATCCATTGTGATGATAGAGAGCTTCAATACATGAATTTAATTTGGCACGGTCACTTCTGTAGAAACAACTATAATCATATGACAAGAAAACCATCCACGTTCTTAAATGAATCAGTGTAACCCTCTTTATTTTTAGATTAATAATGGTCATGCTACACTAAGCACATGATCATGATCCTTGAAGATAACAGAAAGGCTGCATTTAAATACTCAGTATATACTAACATCACTTAAGTACCTAGTATGTGAGGAAGGAAGGAAGCACACAATTTGGATGTCCACCACCAGCTTATCTGTAATTTTAACACAATGCTTATTGCGTTAGCTAACAGTGTTCGAAATAAAGTTTCATACTGTCCGAGTTAACCAATTATAACAGCGAACAATATGATATTCATAAAACGATTGTCCTCCAGACAACTAACAGTTAGTATAATGAGTATATGAGTACCATTGTTTAGAAGCCAAAAGTGACCTGTGATCGTCCCAACAGCTGAGAAAATTCTAAATCTACCCTAAAACTGGATTACTCCGGTAAAAACAGTCTCATGAAAACATCTCAGTCACTCCCATCACATGAAACAGGAAAACTAGCCAATCACAGATTGTTTCACACCAGCTTTTGGCATTGGTCCCAAGCCGAAATTCCACAGGTGCCACGAGGTGTCCATTTGTTCTCCTTGTTCAAGTTGTTTCTCTATGTCAACATGTACACTACATGTGACCTGATGATTATACATGTACTTCAAATATTTTATTACTGACTACTGAAAAAGCTTGGCAGTTTATAAACCTTTGGTAAAAAGTATGTAATACTTTAGGTAAAATTGGGCACATACTTATTTCTTTTATTTCTGCAAACCAAGCAGCACATGAAGAAATCAGAGACCCTGGATAGAGTGAAAGCATTATAACTAGCCACGCCTCTTCTGCTGACCAACCTATAACTAGCCCATCCTGAGTACACTACATGTAGCAGTTTACCCTAGCATGCACTGCCTTGCCCATTTTTTGGGGGGAGGCAATCTATATAAAATGATATACTAGCACTTTTCCTGTCGCTTTCTTAAACTAAATTTAACAGCAAAACATGCCATGATATACATGCAATCATAACAGAAGGTCATCAGTGGTATCCATTTGGTAGCGCTAATAAATAGCTAAAAGTTCCCAACCCAAAACAGTGCCTACAAAGAGAAGCAACTTAAGAGCATTTCTGGCACTGACTCGCATTATCCAAATAGCTCGAGGCCTGTGTGGAAGCTTGGGGGCGGAGACAATCGATAAAGATCAGATCGAGAGAGAGGCCAAAGGGAATTGACAGGATATCCTTCTACTGTTATCAGGCTGCACAAAAGCCTGCAGGAACCACAAATACAATATAACAGATGGGGAAGTTAAAACTCCACAACATGATGTGAAACACACACACACACACAAGCATAAGGGTCAGAATTTGCAATGCCACATAAATACCACAGAAATAAAAGGAAGTGTTTCAAGCACTCAGTTTAACTCTGATGCATGTCAAAAGAACCTGCTTAACATCAGCAGGGGCAACGAGGGCAGCAAGTGTGTATCCTATGAACATTTTCAAGGCAAATTTATGTAAATCACTCACACGAAGTCCTGACAGAATTCCAAACTAACCTTTAGTGTTAGTGCTAACGACTTTAACCTGCACAATATCACAATGTGTGTTAAGCAGAGAGCAAACCTGCCCTAAGCAGCAACCTTTAACAAAATACTGAACTCATTAATATACATTACTAGATTAGCCACTTCCCCCCCTCATCAACAGGGTAGCAGAATGAGCCCCACTTTTTCTAACGTGTGTGTGTAAAGTTAAATAAAAAATAATTAATTCTGGACTCAATATTTTACTGCTTTTAATAAATAACTCAAAATAAAATGGCTCCTCCATCCTACATAACCATGCACATGAACAAAATGTAGGTTTCCAGATAAACCGATAGCAGTGATTTGGCACACTCAATGCCATGCAGATCAATGGTTTCTTCCAGACACAGTAATGGTGCTGTTTTCGCACGTCTGTTCACGTCATTGCCAATCTACTAAGATACATCAATGACTGAATTAATCCCAACATTCTACAAATATATACAGTACACGACAAATGGGGGACAAACAAACACAACTATATAAAGTTAGAAAAGTGCACCGAGGTATAAATCGAACAAGTCTCTAAAGCTGTACTGCAGGAACAATCACAACTTTTCTCCAACAATTCAGCCACCCTCCATAAGTATTGGAAAGGCGAGGCTGATTCTATAGTTTTTGCTATATACTGAAGACCACTGCGTTTGAGATCAAAAGAGGAATGTGAGTCAATAGAACAGAATTCCAGTTTTCATATCCTGATATAGATGTTTTAAACAATTTAGAAGAGTCATCGAGTGGCAGACCACGCCATTTTTTTGGTGAAACAGCTATGTCTACATTAAGCTGTACATGTATGTATGTATTTGTCTTTGTGTGTGTGTATGTATGTATGCGTGTGTGAATGTGTCTATGTATGCATGTGTGTGTATGTATGTGTGTGTGTGTGAATGTATGTATGTATGTATGTATGTATGCATGTGTGTATGTAGGTATGCATGTATGTAGGTAGGTATGCATGTATGTAGGTAGGTATGCATGTATGTAGGTAGGTATGCATGTATTTGTGTGTGTGTATGTATGTGTGTGCGTACGTATGTATGTGTGTATGCATGTATGTATGCGTGTGTGTATATATGTATGCGTGTGTGTGTGTATGCATGTATGTATGTATGTATATATGTATGTGTGTGTGTGTATGTGTGTACGTACGTATGTATGTGTGTATGCCTGTATGTGTGTATGCGTGTAGACCGCCTATCATAAATGAAAGAAATACAAAACATTTTGAAAAGTTTATGATAATTATCTATTGATTTGTGTTTGTTAGTTAAAGAAATTATTCATTCATTAACACCCTGAACAAGTCACCAGTCTATTGCAGGGCCAACACACACAACCATTAATACTCACACTCACAACTAGGGGCAATTTGAAGCAGCCAATTAAACTAATGTGCATGCCTTTGGACTGCAGGAGGAAACCAGAGTTCCTGGAGGAAACCCACACAAGCATGGAGAAAACATGCATACTTCACACAGAAAAGCCCTCACCAAAACCCAGGCCCTTCTCGCTGTGAGGTGGATGTACTAACGACTATGCCACCATGCCTCCTTAATTAAACAGATTACTTCAATGGAAAACAAAAGTTAACAGAAAACTCAGTATTTAGTTTGTTCTCCTTTGGACTTTCTAACAGCAGAGATTCTTAATGCCATTGTTTTCATATATTTTTCTGCAGTTTCCCCAGCACTATGTTCCAAACAGTTTGTAGCTCCTTCTTAAGACTCGCTTCAGAGGAAATCTTTATCTGATCCATTTGTGAATCAATTCAATCCCATATTTGTTCACGTGGACTTAAATCTGGAATCTTGGCCAGTCCATTCTTTCCACTGTTCCAGACTGCTGTTTCTTGTTCAGTTAATCTCTACACAAATTAATGTTTGAGATTGTTGTCTTACTGCATATCTGAATCCATGACAAAAAAGGTCAGCTTGGTCTCATTTAAATATATATATATACCGCCGTACATACATACATAAATTATAAAATAAA
>JBCNYH010000006.1:24735742-24751203 GCA_039654325.1 Tandanus tandanus
GTGTGTGTGTGTGTGTGTGTGTGTGTGTGTGTGTGTGTGTGTGTGTGTGTGTGTGTGTGTGTGTGTGAATGAGTGAGTGCACATTTGGAGGCTGATACCCTATTGATGTTTTTCATCTAGTGACTCTTTGAGTGATTTTCGGATACTTGCAGAGTGGTATTTACTATGAGCACAGCAAAAGCCACTCCACAGGCTCCTCCACAGACACTGTGAGTGCAGAACAGAGGCCGGTTGATTTGTTCTCATTACAGTCTTACAGTCAGCCTGATATTTCAGCCATTATAATCTCTGAGCTGCACCCGTAGCTTCTATACACCAGTAAGAGTTGCTTAGCTGGAAAATCATGGCTTTAACAACTCTGTTGGTGTATTATGCCTCAAAGCCTCTCTCTCCGATTCTGGTAATGGTGATGCAGCTGGATTTTCTCAGCAGCCCAGTATCTTAGAAAACTACACTTTCTCAACATCAGGACCAGTCACATGGGCTCTTGACCACTCAACAAAGTCATCCAGGAGTGCCTTCAGATTTCACCCACACACAATCACACACGTGTTTATGGTGTACAGGGTATGTGTTTATACTGTCTGTCTGTGTGTGTGGGTGTGTGTGTGTATGTGTGTGTGTGATTTCCACTTGGTAACACAGACTAATATGGAAGGCTGTCCGTTATTCACCCCCAAAAAAGACTTAAAAAAAATACAAGAAAAAAGTAAAAACATGCAACAAAAATACCTTCATCTCGTGGTCGGTTCATTGTAGATTCATCGTGTTTTTTTGTGAGTGGACCTAGGGTTAAGACAAAAAGGAGGGGGGAAAAGAGAAAAGAGAAAATTCAAAAAATATTACTGTGGTAAGAAAAAAACTAAGATAAAAACATCAAAAAAGAAAAGAAGCAAGAGCAAAAAAGACAATTCATGAAGAGGTCATTGATTTTATCTTTTTGCGAAAGATGAAAAAACAAAAGAAAACAAAAAGGCATCATTAACACACAATAAGTGCAAGAAAGACACAAACTGTTGGAAAGTCAAAGAATTGTGCTATTGGATCTATGAATATTCTCTCTGGTTTGTGGGACGTGGGTTTGTCATTGTTGTGCACTGTTTGTGATTGCCCTCTTTACACTATCTTTAGTGTCTGGGTTTCCAACAGCTTGTTTGGCTTCCGGCGATGAAGAAAAATCGATAAGGAAGAATACGGAATTAACCTCAGTGGCTTGAAAAACAAGAACCCCCCCCCAAAATCTCCTCCTTTTCCCCTCAGGAAAAGCTCCCTTTTCCACACAGGCTCTCAACCTCATACTCAAGAAAGAAAGAAAGAAGGAAAGAAAGAAAGAAAGAAAGAAAGAGAAAAAAAATGCCATGCTTTGCATAGTTGGGGCCACCATCAAGAAATCCCCACAACCCACACTCTTATACACTGCACACCGACTCATACACCCATTGTTTATGCACAAGCAGATGTTCACCGTAATTTCCGTTGATAGTAAAATAAAAACAATATGGTTGTGTAATGCTTTTATTAAGCATTAAGCAAAAACAAGATGTGAAGAATACAAAGCAAACCCTGCAGGAATAAGCATCAAGTTGCGTGATGAACATTAATCTAATTATTAATAAACATGCAGCCCAAGACAATATTCAACATTTATTTTAATGCACAATAAAATGTTTGAAGAAAAAAGAGTTCTAATGTGTCTAAATGTGCAGTTCTTCAGACTGATGCTGAAAAACACTTTCTTTCAAATAAAATTTGTTGTTAAAAATCTTATCTGTCTATCTATCTATCTATCTATCTATCTATCTATCTATCTATCTATCTATCTATCTATCTATCTATCTAATTGCCCCTAGGTGTGAATGTGAATATCTGTGTGTATGTGTTGGCCCTGCAATAGACTGGCTAGCTGTTTAGGGTGTACGTTGCCTTCGCCCAGAGTCGGGTCGGCGAATAAATGAATGAAAGAATGAATGTTTTTAAAGTTAATGCCATAATGCCAATTCATTATTAGTACTTTGATTAAGCACTTTGTATTAAATCATATTTAAAATCTTCTTGCAGAATTCATGCCAAAGTTTATATATAGTTTTTACAACGGAGGTATTCGCTATCAATCTCTTTGCCAGCTTCTTTTGTTGTTGGTGTTGTTGCTGTGGACAGATGACTCAAAAAGTCCTACTCTTTCATTATTAGCAGACAATAGCTCGATTTCCATAGGGCCCGATTTTGGATTTTTAAGCCTGAAACAGAATTATGACAACATAACTGAAAAAATTCAAAGTCGAAACTGTCTGCGAAACATAGACAGAATCGAACGAAATTTGCCAACATTATGCCATATTGAAATGCCAACAATTTTGCGGGGTCACATGTTTTTTTTTTTACTTTTTGACCAAGACGTAGAATCATGACGTCACAGTCGTAAAATTCTAAAAATATAAAAAAGTCCTATTCTTCCGTTATTACTGCCCCAATCACACAAAACTTTGCAGGCTTACACTAGAAGACCTGAAGAGTACTACTGAGTCAGTCTTTTGATTCTCAAACCAGAAACAGAATTACTGGCTTTACCAGATATGTAGCCAGATCCGAAAGTGTCACAGATATACCTTCGGTGTGTAGCTCAGTTGAGCTTGTTCTTTCATTTTTTCCCCCTCATGTCAACCTTGTGACCTTTTTCCATGCAGGAGTCTTGCAGCAGTATGTAACAGCAAAAAGTATTACATCTTGACGAATAAAAAGGAAACCAAATAGTTTTCTTTTTAAATATCCATCTGATTTTATCCTACTTGCGAATTCAAAGGGAAAGCACAGCCGTACAATCAGAACTTAGTAATATGTAGGAGTTTATGGTTATATGGAGGTGGTGCGACTAAGATTACCTAATTACTTTTTTATTCATCATGCGGTGGTCTAGACAGTTGAAACAAAACCCCACATGGGCTTCTTCACCTTTTTCCTCACACATCCTGTACCGTAAATCACATTAGACTCATGGTTTTATACAAGAACCTATTTTTAATTTATTCATTGTTTGTTAACTCGCATGTCAACTCACCTTTTTTCCCTCAATGTGGTCAAGTTTCAGCCACTAGCTAACTGGCTTACAGCACAACAGTTATCAACCAGAGAGTGTGAGGGCTAACACATGCTTCCTCTGAGAGACATGAAGTCTGCCAACCGCATCCTTTCAAACTGCTGCTCATGATACATCACACACACATTGAACACACATGGAGAAAAACATTAACTGCACTCCTCTGTATACATGAGAGAACATATGCCTCTTATGTGCTAGCATTTGAACTCCAAAAATCAGCATCTCTTTACACTAGGGCTAATACTGGAGAAAATCTCTGAGACACGTTACTCTTCACTATAAGTTACTGCTTCAGCTACTGTCTTTTTTATAGTACTTGGCTGATCTGAGATGCCTCATGAGGGTTTCAGGAACAGTGGCACAGCTCAGGTTTATGTTTGTACAGATTTTCCGATTTTCTCCCCATGTCTGTGTGAGTTTCCTCCAGGTTACTCCCGTCTGACAAAAACATGCTGGTAGGTGGATTGGCTACAGTAAATTGCCCGTTGGAGTTAACGGATGTCTGACTCACGTGTGTATGGTGCTCTGCTATGGACTGGTGTTCCATTCAGGGTTTATTCTCAGTGATAGCTCTCCTAAATGATGGTTCATTTAACTAAATTGATAAAAAAAGCTTTATAATATTTTGAATACGTATATATACTACATGGGAACGGTGCAATCTGATTTTTTTCACTGTCTTGGGATAATGGACATAGGATATATACAACAGGGGAATGGGTCGTATACTGATTGTTTTAGTATATACTACATGGGAACCTAAGCAAATAAAGGAACACTAAAACGAGATTTTTTGCATTTATTTATATTTTATTTTTAAAACCATTGCAGACAGAGGTGAGCTCCCAGCACAGGCAGGTGCAAAGCTGTGGGAGTTTATATTGATATATTTTAATCACGACAGAGAATTGCCATGTGAGCTCTGTGCTTTAAGCTGAGTTAATACACGCTATAGGGTGTTACTACATACTACATGGACACAGGGCAAAACCAACTCCATAGAGGTATATCCACACACTAATTCGAAATTTGAGTATACACTCCAAGGAAATATAAGAATAACAAACAAGATGTTAATAGTTTATATTTACATATTTTAACTGAGCTCTGCGCTTTAAGACAAGCTAATGGAGCGGAGCTAACTTTGCTGTGGAGCTAACTGGAGTTACCTACATACTTCACACATAAGAAGACCAGCTCTATAAACGCTTTTTTTGGCCAAGCTTCTGGTGCAGACTGTTGCAAAGTTTAAAAGCTGTGTAATGGCACCTCTTTAAACACTTTTACATTAGATTACGTTAGATAAGATCAAAAAGATGTTGTAATGGAGCACGCGTGACCAGTGTCACACTTTAAAAACGTAAAAATAAACCATAAAAATCTCATTTTATTTGCTTTTCTTATCTTCCTATGTATTATATACTAAAACAATTACTTGCTTCCGGCTCAGTGAATTTCCCTCAGTGAATGATTGTTAATTATACCACAATGAAAACCTACTTATGAATTCTATATTCACCCACTCACTCATTAGCTGACCCACTAAATCCTAATAGGGTCGCGAGAAGGCTGGCGCCTATCTCATCCGACTGTGGGCAAAGGCAGGGTACACCCTGAACAGCCTGCCAGTCCAGTGCAGGGCCAACACACACACAACCATTCACAGTCACACCTAGGGGCAATTTAGAACAGCCAATTCACCTAATGTTCATGTCTTTGGACTGTCAGAGGAAACCAGAGTACCCGGAGGAAACCCAGATGCAAGCACAAGGAGAAGATTAAAAGTCCGCACAGAAACGCCCTGGACGAGCCCAGGACTCGAACCCATGACCTTCTTGCTGTAAGGCAGACATGCTAACCAGAGCGCCACTTTGCCACCTGAATTCAATATTCAATTTTCTTTCTAATCAATCTCCCTACATCCTACATAGTGGACCTTAGAAGACAATCAAGCATGAATTTGATAGGACAGTTCTGTCCAGACCTACAGAAAATCTTTTCAGTAGTAAACATACTACAGTATTATGTTATAGTGAATAGAACACCACACAGTTCCTTCTTGAGTTCTTGTGCATTTACATCAAAAATATTTAAAAAAGACCTCAGTAAGACAATGTTATCTAACATAAAGTAAAGTAGTGTTGAACATGGTTAACTTTAATAATATTTGGCACACACTTGCAGTTGCAGGTCTAATCACCTGCCTGAGAGTGTTCTATTGTACTGTTGCAGTGCATGCCTAATGACTTTAATCTAAACAGTGAATCGCTCTAGATATACTTCATCAATCACCAACACAACAGTTATTTATTGTTATGTAACGTGGCACTGATGTACAAAAGAATGTCAAAGAGTAGTGAGAACACACGACTGGCGGGTCTGCGTTTTCTAATTGAAGCAGTCACGCATATTACTCTCACTACACTGAAGACTGACTGAGCATGCCACATAATAATTGGCCTTATTTCTTTAATTCTGTCATATTTACCCAGATTAAATCCTTACATTAATAATGTTTTCATGACTAACTAATGGCTTGCACTTTGCCAAGAATCGTTTTCTTCCAAGACTAATCCAAATTGGTCCAATTAATCATGTGAAAGGTAATTAGCGCAGTCAAATGAGATGTGAAGGCTTGTTGGTGCTCTGGGGATTTGTCTTTTCTTTTCCCCGTCTCTCGATAGAAGTAAAAAAAAAAAAATGAGTCAAGGATGGTGGTAGCAGGAAGGCCAGGCATTGGTAGCATAATACTAATGACTGTGCTTCTTTGTGGCAAAGTGTCTGGAAATGACAGCCATACTCATCCAAGCTGCTGGAACATTAGCCGAGATGTCGCGTCAATGAGAAATCTAATGAACGATAAGAAGAAAGAAAAGGGCAGGATGGACGGAATTTAAGACATACGGTACATTCAGTATCTGTATACTCACTCACTTACTCATTTGCCAAACTGATTACTCCTACTAGGGAGTAGGGAGTCTGGGAGCCTATCTCAGCCTACAGAGCTGAGCGAAGGCTGGGTGCACTCTGAACAGACCATTGCAGGTGGCCATCGCCATCACATGCACAATTATTTACACCCACACTCACACCTAGGGACAATTTGGAACGGCCAATTAGCCTAATGTGCATGTCTTTCGATTGTGGAAGGAAACCGGAGTACCCGGAGGAAACCCACCCAAGCACAGGAAGAGCATGCAAACTCCACACAGAAACGCCCAAGCAAAGGATTTCATCCCAGGACCTTCTTGCTGTGAGTTGGACATGCTAACCACTACACACCACCATGCCACCCAGTATCTGTAAAGAATTTTGCAAACAATTGTGCATGTAAACAGGAAGTTATTACTAAGTTCTAATTACAATAGTTTTCATTGTTAAAACTATCTATAGGTATGAAATCAGACAGCATGGGGCTTTAGTGGAAATGCACGAGAAGTCAGAGTTTTCTTATTGAGGATGTGATGCAACCACAACAGCATCTCTGGCACAGGGACAGCAAGGTCAGAGGAAGTGTCTGAGCCCTCCCCCATCTCTGTACAGGTGGTAAGGGGTTGAAATGTCACTAAATGAAGAAGCAACCGTCAAAACACTTCAAAGACTTCTGGTTAACTGTGCGTTTATTTAAAGCAGCAGATTGCAACACTGCTAACATGCAAGTCGGACAAGCCTGCAGCTTTTCTAAACATCTGAGGAGCTCTATGAAATGCAGTACGAAGAACTACTCATCAGCAACTGCTGGTTTTTCTTTCTGTTTTTTTCCTAAACAGTTGATATGTTCGCGTGAATCACACAATTGGTTCCACAGCATGTTTTACATAAATGGCTAAATTACTGAATTATACAACTCCTCTGAGTGTATATGTTTATTAAGTTTGGTACATGTCTTTCGTATAAAAGCTAATCTATAAAATAAAATGAATAGCAATTACGTTAAATCATAGCCTTAATGACAGGAAATGTTCAAATGCAATTATTTTATTTACCTCTTTATGGAGCGGCACAGTGGTGAAGTGGTTAGCACGTCCACCTCACGGCAAGAAGGTCCTGGGTTCAAGTCCCTGGCTTAGGTGAAGTTTGCATGTTTTTCCTGTGCTTGCATTGGTTTCCCCACAGTTACGCCACCTTTTGCAGATATTACAGCTGAACACACATGTGGCATTCTTTGGACGATGGGAATCAGATATAGCTCTGGAAGATGTTCCCAACATTGTTGCTTTGCCTTCACCCTTCTGTCCATTTCATCCCGAACCAGCTCGAAATCCCACTTTCCTTTGGGGCAGCATGGTGGCGTAGTGGTTACCACGTCCGCCTCACAGCAAGAAGGTCCAGGGTTCGAGTCCTGGACTCTGTGAGGGTGTTCCTATGTGGAGTTTGCATGTTCTTCATGTGCTTGTGTGGGTTTCCTCTCGGTACTCCGATTTCCTCCCATGCACATAGGAAGTTCCAAGTTGCCTTTAGGTATGAGGGTGAATGGTGATATGTTGGCCCTGTGATGGACTGGTGAGCTGCACAGGGTGTACCCCACCTTCGCCCACAGTCGGCTGAGATAAGTGGTTCGGCGAATAAATGAAATAAAAAAATGAGGGTGTTCTAAAACTTTTGATCGGTAATGTACAGTCCTGGGCAAAAAAAATGAGCCAACATTGAAATTACATATTTGTAGGTATAGCAGCAAAAGTATGTAACAGCCAAGAATACATCATTACCAGTTAATGGTGATGGTTTGTCTGAACACCAGCTAATTTATATCAAATAATTTTAGAACAAACAGACATGGCTCCAAGCGAATCCAGACAAGCAAATGATGTCATACAGAAAACTGAATATCAGTGTCTGTATATAGTTTGGGGTCCCAACACTTATAAGTCCATTATGCATTATGTTTGATGAATGAGACTTTCAAGGATAGCTTCTTTGTAAAATAAGATTTAAAAAATTGGACATATTACCATTTGGCAAGAATAACTACCAAAGAGTAGACTGATACTGCCATGAAATATGGTGATGTCTGGAAGCTGCGACATGGTTTCAAATGAACCTGTCTTGAAATAATGAGAACATTCTGTATACTTTGATTTATAAGGACATCATCGTTTGTTCATTCCTCAGGAGCTGTGAGGCATTGTTGCTACCCATCATTGTACCATACTCTCATCCTTATCAGAGAAACATACAGGTAAAGATAGACTTTTATAGATTTGTGAACGATCAGGAGTTTTGAAGATAAGGAAGTGTACTCTATGTATATAATACATGATTTATATAATCCTCCAGGCTGACCATTACATTTGCATTCGCATTTGAGTCTGACTTCAGTTCACTATGCCCATAAATTCTGAGCAGCATGTTCTATCCTCATTCACAGTGTGAGCTATAAGCAGTGGAGGCAATTTAGCCAGAACTCACAAGTATTGATCAAGACTCAGTGAAATAAATAGGCTGCCAGGCGCTTATCACTCAAAGCTGACAACATATGAGAAGCAGGACCAGCTTTCTGCAGCTCGACCGCATCTCCCTGAGCTGATTTTTGCTGTTAAGGTTCACTATACATCAGGCTCTACTGCTTACAGACTCAAACCCATGCAAATGTACAGATGTACCTGACAGCTAGAAATGCTGAATTGCAAAGTTACTGGGTCCTAAACACTCTCATGCACTCACTCATTTTCCAAACCGTTTAATCCTATTAGGGTCGTGAAGAGGCTGGAGCCTATCTCAACCAACACTGGGCAAAGGCAGGGTACACCCTGGACAGCTTGCCATACCATCACAGGGCCAACAGACACACAACCATTCACACTCGAATGCACATTTATTTTCGATTTGGGATAGCCTGTTGTGCATATCTTTGGGCTGTCAGAGGAAACTGGAGTACCCGGAGGAAACCCACACAAGCATGGGGAGGACATGTAAGCTCCACACAGAAATGCCTGAGCCCAGGACTTGAACCCAGGACCTTCTTGATGTGAGGCAGACATGCTTACCACTACGCCACCATGCAGCCCAGTCCTAAACATGTAATTCAACTTAACCAGAGATTAACAGCACAGTTCTTAACACTGCTGGACTAATTCTGGATTCCAGAATTAGCCTGAATGCTAACGAAAGGGCTGGAAATGTAGCAACTAGATGTGCTAACGTCGCAGTACACAGTATACAAAGCATATATTTTAATGCAATGTCAATGACTGTTTTGTGCATTTAAATCACAAGTTACTTGAGGGTTTTTTAAAATATATATAATAATAAATTAGATCATAGTTTCAGAATAAACCATAATAATGCATTTAACTAGGAATGACTATAACTTTCACATACAATTCAATTTCACATTTAACTCAATTTTGAGACCCAGATGAAATAACACAGTCTCCTGACAAAGGACTACACAGGCATCCAAAGCTTTAGTTTGCAGCAGCAATGTCTGAGACAGTGGAGCTAGAAAGAAGCAGATGATTCTTCATCAGCAGGTTCTGGTAGAGTCCTGTATAGACCCTTTTGCACACTGTGAGAAAGAGGTACAGTATTATATGGCTCCTCATTATGGACAGAATCAGAGGGTGCCCCTGAATATTTAAGAAGTACCCCTGAATTTGCATTAAAGACAGCAGGCACGCATGAGTCTGACAGTTGAATCAGTTACTCCTGTAAGTAGCTATATTATTACATGATTAGTTATGCCATACTGAATAAGACAGTTTCAGAATGAAAGCCAAACAGCCTTGTCAAAAATTTTAGGGGAAACACCCCCAAATACAGAAATTACTACAAGACATAAGCAGCTGTGCTGTTTGTGCCTGTTTGTGGATTTGTTTATGTGACAACTTTATTATGAGAAAATGACATCATATAGCAACATAGCCTACATTTATCTTCATGATGCTTCCATTCTTCTTCTACTTTTTTCTTTTTCCCAAATTGTGCACCTGATAGTTTTGCATTTTTCTTTTTTCTTTCTTTTTAAATTAATTAGCAGCTCTAAATTAGAAGTAAGCGGGAGATCTAACCTTGCTCCGCCCCAGTGAGAACTTACTAATCAGCAGCCTGTGCGAATGGCAGCGGTGATGACCCGCTGAATATTCACAAACATTTGCACAACAGTGCAAATAAAAGAGGCGTGTCAAATGAAATGACGACAGAAGGAATTTATCCTTGAACGATGCCGCACTGGACCGTCGTTCATATTACCCATGCCAAAATCCATGCATGCACCTCAGGCATGCATGAAATCAGCAATTGCCCACACTCATCTTTTTTCTTGCTTTTCCTTCATCAGTTTTCACCAATTAGCAGTAATGCATTTGTGGTCCCATAGGAATACACTTTCCATCAGAAATCTTCCACTCAATTATGATTCATCCAACAGTCAGCAAACTTCATCTCATAGCATAGACCAACTCACCCAACACACGTCCATCCATCATGGAACATGACTTGGATGGTTGTTCCATGTCTGTGCCGCCACAGGGAACCCAATAAGGCTACTGCGTCACCAATAAAAAAACAGATTTATTATTAATAAGTAACCTGTAACCCAAAAAACAGAGGCTCATGCACCACTGCTCAGACTTGTACAGAATAAAAAATACCCACACAATCTGACTCAGGTAGGAAGACACACCTTCAACGTGCAAAACAGCACCAAACAATAACCGGAGCATGAACTTGTTAAACGATTTTGTGAAACATGAACTTGTTAAACAGTACACTCGCATTTCCTTCAGGAAGTGCACTTTTGCTGTTGTAACTGTAGTTTCTCAAGTAGATTTCAAACCAAATGACTTATTTATGCTTACGTGTGTAATTTTCTTGAACAAAAGGCCGTTAGTAAATTATTACTACAGTAGTATCACTTTTACTGAAGTCAATATGTTCTGAAATCTTTCCAACACAAACTCAGTAATTTCCACTCACGTGACAAAACCCTAAATAGGGCTTTCTGTAAAATAATAAATATTATGAAAATTAAATCCATAGCAAAAACATTTGGCGAATAGATTTTTATGAGTAAATCAATGCATTCGTCATTTCTGCCCTGGGTCAGTAATTAACTTCAGTCAAGCGCAACTAAACATTTTTGACGTTTGTCCTCATCTACAATTAACTGCCACAGAGGAGAGAGAAAGTCATCTTGTCACATTGAGTTCAAATAAGGATTACAAAGTCTCTCTCTCTTTCTCTCTCTCTCTCTCTCTCTCTATCCCTTTCTCTCTCAGTAATGAATAAAGATGATGGAAAGTATGACGAAGCGCACGCTTGCATATAGATATGACCAACTCTGCTGCCATTTTCTCGTCTCTGATGGTGTGCTGCCCACTATAGGTTTCCAACAAAACTAGTTTTTGTTCTACACCACCATCATTTCAACATAATAATACATTGTCAATTTCCTACTGTGAAAAGTTTAAATAAATTTGAACAGCAACAAGATGGCAAATTAGCCGGAAGACCACAAAGATTTCATTTAGACTAAGTAGAAAATATTTTACAGTTTCCCCATTAGTCATTACAAGTATCTCCTGCTAACAGTAAAATACTTGAATATATATATAGCCATTCTAATATATTATATTTAAATATATAATGTTTTCCAGTATTGTAAATGTGCTTCCAACTCTTTAACACCAAGAAAAACAAAAATACTTGAAGGAATTAGCCAATGGGATGTGAATTAATAAAAAGAGAACCTTGTGTGCCTAGCTACTGGTAATATATGTAGCTTTGTATGAAGCAGGTACCCCTAAAACAATTCAGAAAAAAAAGCAGCATTCCGCCTCACATATTTGCCTGTAGTGTTATGCCCCCTTCTCACTGACGCAACTTGACCCGCGGAAGTTCACCGAAATGCTTCCGCAGAACAGCACGAAGCAATGTGTGATCGTCGTTGCGTGTATTGCAAGTTGCTGCAGAGAACCGTCAGCACCGCAGCCTTCTGCAGCTGCTCACAGTAAATTCTAACATGATTTTTGACATCACCGCCAGCATCGTATGACCACCGGAAACAACATGTGAACATCGACAAGCGCTGGTGGTACCATACGTCGCTCATGGTGATCATACATTTTTTCCCACGATATAAAAGGTTGTGAATCTTCACTTCAGCTATTGTTGCAGTATCATGCCTTCAAAGGGAATCGGTCGAGGATGAGGGAAAAAAATTTGGTTTCCGCATGTACACCGCGGGTTGTTCCTCCTCGAGGTACCGCGGGTATCTGCTTGAAAGTTGCGTGGGTGAGAAAGTGGTGTTAGTTTGTGCAATGATACAAAATATATCACAAAAGGTAGCAGTGAGCTGTTATACAACTACACCAATATACAACTACACCCATATTCAACTACACCCATATACAACTACACCCATGTACAACTAGACCCATGTACAACTACACCCATGTACAAATACACCATGTACAACTACACCCTTGTACAACTACACCCATATTTAACTACACCCATGTACAACTACACACATATACAACTACACCCATGTACAACTACACGCATATACAACTACACCCATGTACAACTACACCCATACACAACTACACCCGTATACAACTACACCCATGTACAATTACACCCATATACAACTACACCCATATACAAATACACCATGTACAACTACACCCTTGTACAACTACACCAATATTTAACTACACCCATATACAACTACACCCATGTTCAACTACACCCATATACAACTACACCCATGTACAACTACACCCTTGTACAACTACACCCATATTTAACTGCACCCATATACAACTACATCCATATACAAATACACCCATATTCAACTACACCCATATACACAAACGGCAAGGTGGTTAGCTTCACAGCAAGAAGGACCTGGGTTTGAGTCCTGGGCTTAGTAAGGGAGTTTCTGTGCTTTAATTGCCCTGAGGTGTGTGTGTGTGTGTGTGTGTGCGTGTGCGTGTGCGTGTGTGTGTGTGTGTGTGTGTGTGTGTGCGTTTGCGTGTGCGTGTGCGTGTGTGTGAACGGTGTGCGTGTGATGTTCCTGCAATGGTCTGGCGATCGATTCAGGGTGTACCCCGCCTTTGCCCAGACTCGGCTGGGATGGGCTTCAGCTTCCCTGAGACCCTAATAAAGGATAAAGCAGTGTAGAAAATGACATGACCTATATACACCTGCACATTCATGCAATTATCCAAGCAGCCCATCATGTGGCAGTAGCCTAATGCATAAAATAATGCAGGTGTTCATGCAAAATGTCACATCAAACATCAGAAGTGACCTCAATGACTTTGTCTGGGATGTGATTGGTGGTGCCAAAGGGACGGGTTTGAGTTTTTTCCCAAACTGCTGAGCGCCTTGGATTTTCATGCACAACAGTTTTGAGAAAACATCCAGCGAGCAGCAGTTCTGCAGGAAGACATCTCAGCAGAGAATGCTTAAACTGGTTCGAGCTAACAGGACACTCTGCATCCACAGGAAGCAGTATAGCGTCTCAGGATGCAAACAATCAGGACTAGGCAATGTTTTAGTCTTACATGTCAGGTTTCACTGAATCAGTGCCTGCTGAAGCATTGCACTCCTGGTTCTGGCTCAACAAACCATGTTTTTGCTGTTGTAGCCCATCCGTCTCAAGGTTCAACATGTTGTCCATCGTGAGATGCCCGTGATTGGTAAATGTTGCTTTGATGGATGGGAGACCATGGACAATTTAACTAGCTAGGCTCCCTGGCTGCAGATCCCTGTGTTGCTGTTGGGATTCAATCCCACGATGATAGAAGCCCAAAAGAATAACAATTGTATTTCCTTTCTTTTAGTCAGTGCACATCATAATATAGTCAAAGCAGCTCGCATTTGCTGTCTTAATCCATCTATTGATCCATCTATCTATCTCTAGATGGACAGATAGAAAGAGGTAGCAGCCATCCTTTCATTCTGCTTGTCAGACTGAATAGCGATACAGTTAAATGGCTGATATAAAGATACTCCTAAAAGGTTTGCTATGTACTGTCTCAATAACTCTATAGTACTATATGGTCACATCCTTACAATAAAAGCATGCTTCTCCGCAGTCCCACAGCTTAATAGTGCTTAGTGATGCAAAAGCTCATACAATGGAGTCCTTGATCAGAGTCAGAATGAGATCTATGAGAAACATTTGCTGAGATAAATTCTAAACCGGGGCCATTTTACAGAGTACACTCTCTGTCATTCAACTAAAAAATGGAATTAAACTGTCTGTTAAAAAAGAGCCTCAAAAACTCAGCAAAATTCATTGAATGTCCCTAATAAACAAATGAAATGGCCTGCAGCTTTTTTTTTTTTTTTTTTTCCTTTTAGAGAGCAGAGAGAAATAGAGAGCAATCAGCGGTTATAAGAGGAAGTACTGCTCACTGCAAGTCATTTAATTAGAGCACCAGCTTGTTTCACTTTCTCTAATGAAACACAAAAAGATCCGTGCAGCATGCATCAGTTTTATGCCATTTTCATGAACGAGCATGAAAACAAATCTAAATTAAATGAGAGATAATCAAAACACAAACTAAAGCTCGCCATGTCTCTGCCTCTCTCTCTCTCTCTCTCTCTCTCTCTCTCGCGCTCTCGCTCTCTCTCGCTCTCTCTCTCTCCTCCAACCAGCCTAAAGTTTCAGCTTAAATAAGTCCCATCATCTCCATGACAACCGTTGTGTGGGTAACACGGAAACATATTAATGTAAAACCATGGCAACGTTTTCCAATTGAATTAAGCAGCACCTGTGCACATTATAGCAAGAGAGAGAGAGAGAGAGAGAGAGAGAGAGAGAGAGAGAGAGAGAACACTGATCCTGGCCTGTGACAGGCAGCTGTGTCTGCACTCTCCTCAATTTCCATTTTCATATTCCACCAACTCAGACATTTTGTTAGTGGATATGAGCATTCATTGTATGACTCTAATGACAAGCCTGCTCCTTATATAACACATGAACAAAAGCATGTGTGCTTTCAGCCTTGCATTAGATTGAAACACTGACTGGTGCAAGGTTGTGCATCTTTCTAATAGTTGGAGTGGACAGAATTGTGATGTCCGAGGTGACGATAATAATTTAGATATGCTGATGCCTAAAGCAAGAAAACAGGAGAAAGATGAGCAAGGGGGGAAAGGGGGGGGAAAGAAAAGGTGGGGGCTTTGGAAGGGTAGTAAATGAGAAGGCACAGTGATGGAGGCTGGGGTTGGTTGGGGTGAAACAGAGTGGTTGTCAAGTGTACAGGAAAAAGGAGGAGAACCAAATCAACAATACATGTGCAAAACAAAGAGAGAGAGAGAGAGAGAGAGAGAGCAAGAGAGCGAGAGGGAGAGAGAGAGAGAGAGAGAGAGAGAGAGAGAGAGAGAGAGAGAGAGAGAGAGAGAG
>JBCNYH010000006.1:24985848-25000860 GCA_039654325.1 Tandanus tandanus
ATTTGGGGGCGGCCTAACACACTCGGAGGGAAAGCGCTATCCGCCCCCTCGTGCAAATGAGCTCACAGACGCCCATGTGCTGGTGCTGGTGATCGCTGTGAGTGATAGGGAAGTGAGCGTATGCCATCCCTCCCTCCCGTGAGAGCTCGGCCAAGTAGCTCCCAGGGACTCCTGGTCATGGATGGCTATGGCATGAACCCGGATTCGAACTTGCGATCTCCGGGTTGACAGTCGCGCACCTTGTCGATGCGCCACTCGGGAGCCCACTAATCATTTTTTAAAGTGGGGGCAATTGTCCCCCCCCTTGATCAATAGCTAAGATATCCATAGATACTAAATTGATTGCTGATTTTTATTATTATTACTATTATTATTATTATCAATATTATCATCATCATTTATGTATTTATTTATTTTATTTTTATATACACACACTTTCTGACCAGAGACAAGTTTGATTTTACAGATGGAATAAACTGTTGAATTAATTACAGTTACGGGAAGGGGGGGATTTTCAAGTGAATTTTATGTTCAGATTTGATTGTGTACAACTGTGATAAATAGTACTCAAAGGTGGAGTGAGAAAAGCATTGGAAAAAAAATAGCTTGTGCACAAAAGATAATTTAAAAGAGAAAGATGAGTCACACTCTGAACTCTGCAAGTACCAGTTAGCTCAAGGAACCAATGTTACAATGATAAAATTGTGTTTCGCTTCTTATTTATTTATTTACATTCTGTAATCGTGTTAGCACTGGCAGAGAATTCTGTACTAAACCTGATAACACTGATGTGTAATACCTGGCTGTGTGTTTTATACTGAGAGTGTCCACAGACTGCAAATTATTACAACAACAACTACAACAACATTAGCCAGCATTCCCCTACACATTTTAAAATGTACCAGGGTAAATATATTTACAAAAAAAGCAGATTTGAAATACCTCCTCCCTGAACCTGTTTAATACGAATACATCAAGCCATACTTAAAAAAAAATAAAAAATAAAAAAACCTGCTGAACTGGGTCCTTGTTGTCTCTTGTTGTCTCAACCCCAGCTGACACAAGTGAGCGCGCGCACACACACACACACACACACACACACACACACACACAAAGCATTACCCACTCCCGATTCTTACAACAACCAAACAATGACTGTAAGTGCACATTGTCTAAGCTGCTTTAGAAGAAACATTTGTATATTGGCTTTCCTATTATTATTTTATTTACTGTCACCCTGAGATTATTGAAAGCACTGGTTTGATGTTACATAATTTTGCTGCATGTTCTGCAAGACAAGCAAAAGAAGCTTTCACTCTCTGTCCTGCTAAAGTTGATGCTGTATAAGTTCACAAGTACAAGCTAAACACTGCCACACATAAAAGTGCTGGAGATGTGAAATGATGAGTAGATAGAGATTAGTAAAGAGGGAGGGCGTGATGAATTGATGGGGATTAGTCTGGGATGAATTGACATGTAGAATTGACAACCTGTGCGTGATTAAGAGTGTGATCATGGGTATAAATGAATAGAATGAATTTTATGGTGGTTATGGAGGTCTGGTGAGGATGATGGTAATGACACGAGCCTCTCTGAGCACCTGGTCGTCTCCTCCGGCGCTTCTTAGAACCGAAGAGCTTGACCCGGGAGAAGACGCTGAGACGGCTGGGCTTCTCGCACGCACTTTTGGCTTTGTTCGGGCTGCTGGCGCAGCGGCACACGTTGGACTTCTCGCGCTCCCTCGCCTGCCTTTTCTGCCGGATCAGGGAGCTGGCGATCGCCGCCGCCATAGCCAGTGTGGCGCCCGAAAGCGCGCGCTGAGAGAGGCTGACTTCGCCCCTCCGCTCCTCCTCAGCCGGATCTCTACACGGATCTGTTAACCCGCTCACATCCGACCTCGCATATCAAAGCGACTGTCATCGTTCGTAGAGAAACGAGGGGGAAAAAATCAGACAAGGGATTCAAAGTTGCGACAGAATTGAAAAGTCGAAGAGGAGTTTAATCTCCTTTCAGCAATGAAATTGAAACTGCGCTCGGATTCACGCGCGCGTCTTTAAAATGAAGCATTTTAATCTTCTGGAAAGGATCAGAACCGAGTCCACATTCGACACCCTAGAGCTTCCGAGCCAAAAAGGTGTCACTGTCTGAGCACCAACGAACCAGGCTTGTGTTCTGTTCAAATCCCCCCAAACGCGCTTCACATGATGCCACCAAAACATTCATGGCATTACGTTATGGGAGTAACAGCAGCACAGAGAGAGGGAGAGAGAGAGAGAGAGAGAGAGAGAGAGAGAGAGAGAGAGAATAAATGGAGAGAGAGAGTGAATAAAGGCAGAGAGAGAGAATAAAGGAGAGAGTGAATAAGGGAGAGAGTGAATAAAGGAGAGAGAGAGAGAATAAAGGGGGAGAGAGAGAATAAAGGGAGAGAGAGTGAGAGAGAGAGAAAGTGGATAAAGGGAGAGAGAGAGAGAGAGAGAGAGAGAGAGAGAGAGAGAGAGAGAGAGAGAGAGAGAGAGAGAGAGAACACACACAAAAATCACACACACAAAAATCTTATTCAATATTTTTATTTTAAATCACTGATTGGAATGTTGCACTTATTTGCCAAAATGTTTAATCCTATTAGTGTCGTAGGGGCTGGAACCTATCATAGCCAACTCTGGGTGAAGGCAGGATATACACCCTGAACAGTTTATCAGACCATCGCAGGTCCAAAACACACACACAACCATCTATACCAAGGGGCGCTCTAGAACAGTCAATATCCATGTCTTTGGACTGTGGGAGGAAACCAGAGTACCCGGAAGAAACCCACGCAAGCACAGGGAGGACATGCAAACTCCACTAAGATACACCCTCACCAAGCCCGAGACTCGAACCCATGACCTTCTTGCTGTGAGGCGGACATGCTAACCATGACACCACCATGCTGCCTATTGTATAGTGATTCATCAACAATACACTGAAGAAGCTTTGGGAATTGTGACCGTCTAAACCCAAGTTTTTCTTGTCCAATTTTCCACATTTCAGTGTATCGGTGGTCTTGTTGTGTAGAACCTTATTGGTACCGTGATACAGTAACTTACTGTATATTTACAATTTTATGTTTTTAATTGACTGAATTTATTCTCATTCTGGACTGGAAGGTGCAACATACTGAACAATCAGCAGAGGGCGACATCATGCCATATCGACGCAATTCTGGCACAACTGTGCCACAGCTCTCCGCACTCCTGAAGCTGAACCAATATAGCACAGTGATGAACTGTGACCACTTCTTGTTATATCTGAAGCTTTTAGTAACATACATTACTAGTTTCAAACTCTAGAATCATGTCAGTGAATGGAATTGATCTTCCTCTAGACTATCAAATTTCTCAGCACTCATAGCACTTACCTGTTTTATACTGAAATGACCTGAATGAGCTCATAATGGGTGGGGTGGGGGTGGGGGTGGGGTGTCCTAATTCAGTGTAAAGTGTTCAGTGTTCATATGTGTGGAAGCAGGATGGATGGATGGATGTACCTGTAACGACTTCTTGCATGAGCTCCGCAGCACTGTGACAGCCCTCCACCAGGAGGTGGCTCCAAGTGGTTAGTTCTTTTGCGGTGTCCACTCGAAACAGGTGGGTCTCCACGCCATGCTTAGTACCTAAGCGCAGGCCGAATGTTAAATCAGAATCCTGTCCTGATGAACTCTTTCCAGGCCCAGAATGAACGAGCCTGAAAGACACAAGCCAGAGAAAGACAGTTATCGACCTGAAGACTATGACCTTGAAACTTGTGTTTTATAGACTGTAAACAGAATCAAAGAAAGGAAACACTTTCCACACTGGTTCTTTTAAGGAATAGAACAAAATACTTAAAAAATTTAAAGAAATCACGCCAATCAATCTGATCTACTTATAAAACTATAGAGCACGCAGAAACAAGTTTCTAAAAACAACTATAGATTCAAACGGCAGTTTAGTAATCCACATGGCCAAATACACTTCCTCGTTCACATGACATCTCTAGTTTTTTTTCCTCTATTGTTTTCATATCACGAAGGAAGGAGTAGCAATGCTCTAAATACAACTGATGAACATGATAGCAGGACAGCAGGTCTATTTTTATTTTTTAATTTATAAGAACTGAATGGATGTAAAGTAATACATTCATTCATTCATTCATTTGCCAAACTGCTTAATCCTACTACCAAGCTAGCACTTGTATGTGGGATCCATGTAGTGGGCTGAAAAATGGGTCCCATATGAGATTGTCTGTGGGTTCTATAGTGGCTCCATGTCAAGTGCCCACCATTAATTTTCCATAAGTAACCCAACTAGGACGCAAATGGGAGCCCATCTGCGTTTGCTAAAGTGGGACACACTAGATTGGGCCCAGGTTAAGTTGCCATGCCCACTTGGTGCTCATGTATCATGGGGTATCCCAGGTGGGGCCCACACGTGGGCAGTTGACACGAGGCCACTATACAGAATCCACAGACAATCCCAAATGGGACCCACATACAAGTGCTGGTTGGCTAGGGTTGCAGGGCCAACTCTGCGTGAAGACAGTGTACACCCTGTACGGCTTGCCAGACCATTACTAGGCCAACACACACACCCATTCACAATCAAATTCATACATAGGGGCAATTTGTAAAGGCCAATTAGCCTAATGTGCATGTCTTTGGACTGTGGGAAGAAACTGGAGTACCAGGAGGAAACCCGTGCAAGCACAGGGAAAACAGGCAAACTTCCCATAGAAATGCCCTCACTGGGCCCGGGACTCGAACCCAGGACCTTCTTCCTGTGAGGCGGACCTGCTAACCACTATGCACCCATGCAGCCCTAGAGTAAAACATAAACTCTGTTTGAATTCAAGCTTTTGTTGTGATTCAGAACTGAGGATTTCAGAATGGTCACAGTAAACTAAACTTATCTTAAGGAAGCTTTTACCATTAGAATGCAATCTACAGCGAGTATAAAAAAATCACCCCTGCAAAATATTCACATTCTGTACTGTTTTCAAGTGATTGCATGCTGTTTACTTGTCCTCAGAGCACCCGACTCGCATGTTCACATTTCCTCATTTATCAGCTCCAATCACAGTAGCTGTAAGAGCATCACTATGACAACGGTACAGCCACATGACTATTCAACGTATCAGCCAGTCAGTTGTCATCCAAGTCAGCAGGTTAGCTCACAGAGGTCCACGGAGACGGAGTGGTTTGAATAATACGCCGCATGGCAGGAAAGCATAAAACCAACATGTGTCATTTGTTATGAGATGATGGCCATTATGAAAAATGACAAAAAGAATGGAAAGTTCTGGTGGTACTTTGGTCGGGTCATACTTGGTGGAACTTGCCGTGCCTTTCTCTCAACTCTTCCACTCAGCAGAAATTTAGTGTGGGCCACTAAGACTTATATTTGAGTAATATGTGAGGATTCTGTGATCAGCATGTTAGCATGTGTTAGCGTTCTTTTCCGACGAAAAATTTCAGTCACTGGTCTGGGAAGAAATAAGGACTTATAGTATATTCGATGACTAAAAACATTACAAAACAATCTCATCTGGTATAATTGGTGATACACTTGGTGATTCAGGCCCTTATGCTGTTTTACCAAACTGATTTTATATGAATTTATATATTAAACCCATGTACGATTCTGTATTAAACTGTATCATTCAGAAGCAAGATTTCAATTTTGGAGCGGTTTCCAATTATTTAAGCAGCATATTTGTGGCTTGCAGGTGCCAAGCCAGCAGCACAGTGGTGTAGTGGTTAGCACGTCTGCCTCACAGCACAAAGGCTCTGGATTCGAGTAGTGGGCTCTGCAAGGGCGTTTCTGTGTGGAGTTTGCCTATTCTCCCCATGCCTGCATGGGTTTCCTACGAGTACTCTGGTTTTCTCCCACAGTCCAAAGACATGTACATTAGGCTAATTGGCTGTTTCAAGTTGCCCCTAGGTGTGAGTGCGGGTGTGAATGGCTGTGTGTGTTGTCCCTGCAATGGTCAGGAGAGCTGTGTAGGGTGTACCCTGCCTTTGCTCGGCTCTGAAACCCCAACAGGATTAAATGGTTCGGCAAATGAATGAATGAATGATAAATATAAACTTTAGGCTTATTTGTGTGTGTGTGTGTGTGTGTGTGTGTGTGTGTGTGTGTGTACCTGGTGGTAATGAGCGGATGGCTCTTGTCTGGGCTGTTTAGACTCTCTCTGCTCTCAGGCAAAGAGCTGTACAACAACAGATCTCTGTCTGTCAGCACTGCCAGGATCGGCCTCTCAGATCCCTGTACATACAAACACTTAACTCAGCTAAATTATTCACTTCATACACATACTTTTTATTATACTTAATAAACACACACACGGTCTGGTATTTCTATCTTTGTGGGCATTCACTGACATAATGCATTCCCTATCACCTTAATCATAATGCTCACAACTAAATACCCAACCCCAGGTTTACCCGAACCCGAACTTAAACCTAATTGTAACCTGAACCCTAAAACCAAGTCTTAATTCTAGTTCTCAATATGTAGCAAGTACAAGTGCACACACACACACACACACACACACACACACACACCTGCTCTATGATCCAGCCGATGTGTGTGATGTCCATGCCTGGCTGCAGGGCTCTGAGACTGTCTTTAGCTGTAGAGAGCAGTGCAGCGCAGCCTGCTTGAATAGCATTATACCATGACTGGGCCATTGCAGGATCCTTTGCCCTCAAAAACGCAGACTGCTTCCTGTCTGCTGACACCACCTCAAAATATCTACACACATAGATAGAGGGGAGGATAGAGGGGTAATAAACTAATTACATAATGACAGGAAGTAGGGAATAAACAAGTGATCATGTTTACTATTAATATGATTTAGTATATCCATGTATATCTTCCTTCAACTGTAATTCCCAGCCTAGTGGCGAGGCAGAAAAAAGATGTACAGGTGTGTTTACCTGTCCTCTGTGTCTGGTGGACATTGCTTGCGGGTAACATGACACATTTTCAGTGGGATGGTTCTGGCCTCCTTCATGACTGGGTCGACCGGCTTCTGTGGGGTGGAGGGAGGAGAGTCCAGAAGGGTAGGGGTGCCTGAAGACGCATTCTTAAAAAATGCAGACATCTCCTTTATGTATTTTACTATGGAGTGAAAGAGAAGGAGAAAAAAATATATATTTTGTTGATTTAAAAGTGATTTTCTTGCTTCCACTACTGATGTGGTCCACAGCAACGGTCTGTTATACAGAAATCACAGACCATATGATTTCTGCCAAACCCCTGTATAAAACAAAATTCACATAAATGTTACTCGCTACACATGTAATATTCGTCAGTGATAAAAACAAGCAAGCTCTAGAGGGCGAGTACACCGGACTTTCAATACCCCAATCACATGCTTCACTTATCTAATCCTCTAAAAAAAAAAAAAATGTCCTTGATTCGCTCAGGACCAATGACTTTTCTCTCTCTGCTCTCACTAACACACACACTCACACACAAACAGAGTTGGTGAGTGAGTGAATATAAATAGCAGGCGCCACTAGGAGCCACAGCAGGTCAGGTTTCAGTATGTGTCGGGGTTACGGTCTCTAGGTGTGTGTTCATGTAACAGGGTTTCCTCGGCACATGAAAAGTTTAGTTTGAAACTTACACACGCATCTCACCGAGTCAGCACATTCACCAGCCAGTGCGGCATGCACAACTAAAACGTTTAGCGGTTCAGTCCTTATACTTACACCAGGCAGATTTCTTAAAATGTGTGGCTGCACTGGATTTTCTGCATGGATTTAATCTCTTAGTAAACAGTAATCATATCCAACAAAGAGAGTTTGCTCTCTGATTGTCACAAACATGGGTAGAGAGGTATAGAGTATTTCTGGATGTATTTTTAGAAACAGGGATTTTTTTTCTGTACAAAAGCCTCTTAGGACGTGATTAAATGACCTTTTGTGAAATTTTAAAATGCCAGGCAATGCCACAAGATGGAGAGCACACTCTATCCTGTTCAGCGAGGCTGAACAAAACCATAAATTAAAGATCAGGGAGTAGGGAAACAAAACCAAGGAGAACTCAATTAACAAACTAATTATAATAATTTTCTTTGTTGGAAGTACTGACTTCAATTTATTTATGAAAGAACCGGAATTCACAGAGTCTCCAATGCAAAGGCAGTTTGTTTTTGTTTTTTTTAATAAATCCAAGTTACCACATGTCCCCTGAGACTTATGTGCAAAATTGATAACACTAAGATGGTGGTACTACTTTGTTCCTGCAAGTCCCTGCATGTACCTGTCTCCACCTTGCATGGATTTCAGCTGAGATTTCTAACACTATGTCAATAAACTAGCATGTAGAAGCTGAACAACCAGACTTCATCACAGAAGCTTAGTACGTAAAAAAAAGGGGTTTACAGCCATAGCTGGACATTAACTTTATGTGCAAGCAAAAAAAGAAAACTGACCCTTATGTCACTAATGCATTCAGGGTCCATTTGCTTTTATTAATTTTACTGAATGGAAGCTGTCATAGTGAATATGTATGTTTCTGATATAGACAGGGGCTGCAGGGTGGTGTAGTGGGAAGCATGTCTGCCTCACAGCAAGAAGGTCCTAGGTTTGAGTCCTGGGCTTGGTGGGATCATTTCTGTGTGTAGTTTGCATCTTCTCCCTGTGCTTGTGTGGGCTTCCTCTGGGTAAACTGGTTTCCTCCCACAGTCCAAAAACATATACTTTGGGCCAATTGGCTGTTCTAAATTACCCCTAGGTGTGAGCGTGAATGATTGTGTATGTGTTGGACCTGCAATTGTCTTCGCCCTTGCCCAGTGTTGGCTAAGATAGCCAATTAGCCTAATGTGCATGCCTTTGGACTGTGGGAGGAAACCAGAGTTCCCGGAGGAAACCCATACAAACACAATGAGAACATGTGAACCTCACACAGTAACGCACGAGCCCAGGACTCGAACCCTGGACCTTCTTGCTGTGAGGCGGACATTCTAACCACTATGCCACCATGCCACCCTACTCTATAAAAAAAACAGGACGTTGTTTCTTTCTTAGTTAGAGGATTATTCAAACTCAGCAGAAACTGAAAGATGCAGAAAAAAACGGAGACACTGAGACCATTGAGACCATTTCCCTAATAATAGCACACAGTAAAGTAAACCACTAAGCCTCTTTAAACTGAATTACTACAGTAGTGAGAGCAAGACAATGAGACAGGTCTCTTTAAACTTAAAACATTCACCTAAAGGTTTAAGGCTTTCATGGATCTCCTGGATGTTACATCCCTAAACTTCTGAACACAAAGAAAGTAAGCCGTGATGTGTGGGAATTCGGTGAAGAAGACTGATTGTTCAGATTCTACTTATTGGCCAATCTTTCCATTGAAGTTGTTTATCTTGCTGCCTCATTGGGCAAACATAAGACTGGGCTGCCAAGTCAAAGTCAAAGATGTCCTATCACGGTGTTCTTCAGCTCCCGGGTTGCCGTGGGTGCAGCTGGAATGCGCCTGATTGGCTACTCTATGACTCCTGAAGCATGCTTGGCTCTGTAAAAGCTCTGTTCAGCCAGGAATGTCCCTCAGAATGCCCCCGCAAAAATGTACCAATAAGAGAACACACATACACACACAAAGCAACAACATCACTACTGACAAGGGTACAAATGATGCACTGTTTCTTATTTACACAGATGATAGCCCTTGAACAGCCGAAGCACATATGCAAGATCTAACAATATGAACCAATAAAAAAATGTAAGCTTGCATAAACACTGTGTCAAAGTGTCAGGTTGTGTATGCATTTGTGTGTGTGTGAGGGTAACTGAATATCATTTTACACTGAAACTGGTACTATAGCTTCTGTGGGGACGAGAGCTTATGAGGCTCAGTTAGCTGCAGCCTCCAGAGATCAGATGAGGAAATTCGCAGAATAACTAGCAGAACCTAATTTACGTAAGATCCCCTTATCAGTAATGTCTCACATGTGCTCATTAAACGCGTGGCCCACTGCCAGAGAGAACCATGCATTTGGAAACCGACTCTTTGGATCATTTATCATAAATACAAGCTAGCACTTTCTGATGATACAGCACAAAAGGCCATAATAGCAAATGGCTTTAATTTAGTTAAGCGTGAAACTTGGATTAAGTGAGAAAAATCAAGTCCTGACTTGGATACTGATCAGACTGTGAAAGACATAAGGAGCTAATTGTAAAATCTACCCACATCTTTGTCTGCAAGCATTAAATATGGGAGCACAGACATGCCATTTTGCACTCCAGGACAGATTTAATACAACAAAAGGAAATCCTATTCAGGAAAAGGGAAGAATGGAGTGTTTCATATTTTCACATGATACACCATCGTAGAGTAAATAAATAAGTAAATGAATCAGTAATGAACTAGTGGTTATCTTGTGGTAATATTGTTCCTTGAGAATATGACATATTACAAAGACCTGTACATTCACAGATTCATAACTAGAGATATAGTGTGAAAGGTACCTCCGCCATGCAGCATGGGTAATGTAGCAATTAGGCCCAATATGGGAACTGGTTTTAAGTACTTTCATTGCTTAGCGTGGGAGGTTATGTATTCACCAGCATCTCTTTGTTTGTTTGTTTGTCTTTTATTAGGAATACGCAAAAAATTACTGAACAGATTTTCACCAAACTTGGTGGAGAGATGGGGTACTGGCCTGGCAAGAACCTGTAACATTTTGGAGCAGATCAGAAACACGATCCTGTTCCAGGAAAGGCTTTATAACAAGAAGGTATTAAAGGACTTTTTTCTGTTAGCAGGTTTACACAAAACTACGGATCTGATTTTCATAAGACTTGGTAGAAGGGTGGGGCCTGGACCTGGAAAGAACCCATTACATTTCGGAGCTGGAATTTATTAAACGATTTTGCCTGTTAGTAAGATTACACAAAAACTACTGTACATATTGTCATCAAATTTGATGGAGGGGTGAGGAAGGGACTGGGAAGAACCCATGAAACTTTAGAGCAGATTTGGATCATGATCCAGATCCAGAAATGTATTAAATATTATTCACAAGCATTCACAAACATTCAGTCACTGTCATTGGCCCATACTCCCCACCCAAAAACATGGTGGAGGTTCATGCGCTGCCCCAGTGCTTATTTTCTAGTTACCTATGTGCTCATCTGACAATATGTTTTCTAATATGTAGACATGCCATAATTAGTGAAAACAGTCTCATTTGAAGGGTTTATGAGATGGCTGAGGTTTGACCTTGAAGTTCACTCGAGGTCTAAGGTAATTGGGTTTATTTGGTTTTGGTTTTTTTTAAGTCCATTTATGGTTTATGATTAGTGGTCCATAATTACAGCATGTCTATTGGCACCCTGTTCAAAGTTATAAGCAATCAAAATCCTGTCACCTTTATTTTCACCTTTGAAGGTTACTCAAGGTCATTGGAAATTTTCTCAGTTGAAAGTTCGTATATGGTTTCCTATTAGTGATCCGTAGTAACAGCATGTCTATGAGCACTCATTTTGAAGAAATAATTTTTATAATAACTTTTTTGATAATAATAAAAAAATATGACCTTGATCTGACCGTGACCCTTAACCTACACATTTCAAAATCGAATCAAAAGACTCATATTAATAGCACATTATTTATACATGAGTCATGTTAGCTGTCTAAATTTTTATGATTTCATGTACGAGGTTATAATGCAGAACTTATAAGAATCTATCTGTCCATCTGTATATCTACCTATTGGTCTGAGTAAACGATATAGGGTAATGCCAATATTTAAATATACGCATATACATATTTAAGCAATACTGCATGAGCAAGAGATCTGCTGTTCCAAATATCAGTATGCCTAAGATTTGCCATAGATATGAGACCGCAGGTAATCACAGCCGCACTGATGTTCTATAGATCTGATCTTCTTTTATACATTATGATGTTATTATTAAATATATGACATTACAGACACAATATGGAAAAATATTTTACTTATTTTTGCTCCATCAATGGAAATTGTTCCCAAAAAAGCCACAGCTTAACAGAGTGTTGCACGTTGCCATACCAACACACACACTGACGGACAGCTTGTGTGTTGGCATGTAGCAACAGTGTAAGTGTAGTAACAGTTTCATTCTAATGAAGTATTGCTAGAGCCGGAATTTTATATATTGATGGTATCTATATATTCATTCATTCATTCATTCATTCATTTTCTGAACCGCTTAATCCTAATTAGGGTCGCGGGGAGGCTGGCGCCCATCTCAGCCGACTCTGGGTGAGGGCAGAATACACCCTGGACAGCCAGGTCATCCCAGGGCGGTATCTATATATTAATACTAATAAATAGATTTAGACACTGCCCAGTAGTGGAGCTCCCCATAAGATCTTTGTGAGTTGCTTTTCTTTTTCATTCAACACTCATTATTTTTCTGACATTTTAAAAGCCATATAACTCCAGAAAAATCAATAAAAGCACTACAAAACTTCTTTTGTTTGCCAAAAATAATCCATGCTACTGATGTAAAGATTTGTGATCACCATTTTAGCGCTGAGTGGGTTCAAAACTGTTTCACGTGTGGAACAAAAGATTCCACACGTGAAACAGTTTGTCATTTTTAAATAGCATTTTTGCTGTTTGCAGTGATGAGCCTGTGGTGGTACACGTACGGACGGACAGACGGATATACAGTCATCACAGCCAAGAAGAATCAGGTCCATGCATTACCATAAGTATGGAGCTTCACTCCTCTAAAATTATTGATGCTATTTATACTATCTTAATGATGTAGTGGTTTTTGGATTAAAGAATGTACTTGGTTTGAGTCCTGGGCTCGGCAAGGGTGTTTCTGTGTGGGGGTTTCCTCCGGGTACTCCAGTTTCCTTTCACAGTTCAAAGACATGTACTTTAGGCTAATTGGCTGTTCCAAATTGCCCCTAGGTGTGAGTGTGAATGGTTTTGTGTGTGTGTTGGCTCTGCGATGGACTGGCGAGCTGTTGATGGTGTACCCCGCCTTAGCCCAAAGTCAGCTGATGAAAAAAGCAATTTTGGTTCATTTTACAGTCAAGGTTTCTCCAGTCAGATATTATTGTGGGGATTTCCCCCCATTTTCTCCCCTAATTTAGTCAAACCCAATTCCCACCCATCAAGTATTGCCTCCCTGTCACATACGACCACCATCAACCAGGGAGGGGAGCAAGTATGCACATTTGGGGGAAGCCTAACACATTCAGAGGGAAAGCAGTTGTATGAATGAGCTGTCAGATGCCCCTGATTGGCTGGTGATCACTGTGAGTAACAGGAAGGTGAATCCCGGTCACGGATGTCTGCAGCATCAACCTGGATTCAAACCTGCGATCTACAGGTTGATAGCTGCGCACCTTGTCGATGCGGAACTCGGGAACTTCCAGTCAGACATGATTAAAAGCCATCACAATAACACAACCAGTGAATTATTGCCAGACATAACTGTTGAGTATGGTGCATGGTGGCACGATGGTCCTGGATTCGAGCCCGGTGGTTGGCGAGGGCGTTTTTGTGAAAGAGTCTTCGTGTTCTCCCTGTGCTTGTGTGGATTTCCTCCAGGTACTCCAGGTTCCTCCCACAGTCCTAAGACATGTATATTAGGCTAACTGGCACTTCCAACCTGATCCTGGGTGGGAATGTGAATGCGAATGGATGTTTGTCCTAGAGAATAGGTTCTGCTGGGGGCTTGCAACCCTCTTGGGTCACCCTCTCAGGTATCCCTCTCATACACTGCAACATTCACCAGAGAAGTGGCTCAATGCATCATGTGTGCAAAATGCCCTATATGCAATAATCCTGATAATAAGTTTTGGGTCTGCTCCACTAAAACGGGAACAGGTCTAATAAATGAGTAAATGGGATGACTTCTGTCACTGTGTAATTTTAGAAAGATTAAAGCAGGACTGCTTTAAACTGGGCTTTACCACTATCCATAGTGAAATAGTTCTATTTGTGAGGATAATTCTTGCATTTTGGATTGATTGGCTTTTCTTGTGGTGGTTCTGTATAAGCTTCACATGGTGGTGTTAAATTGAGGGGGCAAATGGCATTTCGACTTCTAATATTGTATTATTGTGAAGTAAAATTCAAGTCCCTTCATAATTGCTACAATTTTCATTTCAAGGTTTTTCTTGTTCCTGTTGTAATTACAGGAACATTTCTTTTCCCCCCGTCTTCTCAGAACAACCTAATTATCCTCTTTCCTCCAGAGATCTCTAATGTCTACTATAAAGATGGCAGGTACCCTTCTTCTGCACTCTTTTATCCTGGTCAGGATTGTGGATCCAGAGTCTATTTCAAGAACACCGGGCACAGGGAAGGAATACACCCTGAAGGACACCGTCCATTGCAGGGCAGCATGCTTGCACACTTTTACACACTCATTCACACCTATGGGCTATTTACCATGACAAGTTTGCCAACCAGCATGTTGTTGGATAGTGGGAGGAAACTGGAGAACCTCACACTCTGGAAACTCACACAGGCACAGGGGAAACATGAGAAACTCCAGACACAGAGAAACCTAATCTCAAGATTGATTAAACTGGGAACCCTAGAGCAGCAACATCACACACTGTACCACCAAACTTTGCGCTCATTACCACCCACTATAATATATGTGACCCACTCCAGCTTAATAAGGATTAAGAAGGAAATTTGACATACTGAGATATTCATATATTTGGAAAGAGAATTTAATCTGCATCACTTTGTATGTCGCTAATCAGGAAATGCTACTTTTGAGAAAACAGCAATTACAGTTACAGAACCATTTTCTGAATGTCCTTATTTGAAATTCCCCAACATCCATAAACTAAATGAATCCGTCTCTGGACCAATCAGTGCGGTCTTCCTAACTGAGTCATGTCAGTTTTGAGGTTTACTGTTATATGATTTGGGGAATTCTTTCTGGGATTCTGTAAGTCAGGAGAGTATTCTGGTACTGAATATGGATAATAAGGAAATATCCTGAGCAATCACTAA
>JBCNYH010000006.1:25018890-25032534 GCA_039654325.1 Tandanus tandanus
TGCAGCTAACTGGGTTATCAAAGGCCAGCCATGTCTCTCACTGTCTGTGGTGAGTGGCATGTAAAAGAACCATTGCTGTTGTTCGAAAAGAGGGCATTGGATTGCCGTCTGCGTGTTTCTGCCCTGCGATGGCCTGGCAAGCTGTCCAGGGTGCACCCCACCCTCGCCCAGAGTCAGCTGAGATGGGTGCCAGCCTCCCCGCGACCCTAATTAGGATTAAGCGGTTCAGAAAATGAACAATAATATTAATTTGCAAACGCAGTAAAAAGGAAAAGCCTCTGAAGTGCTTCCTTTGACCTGTATACTGGCTTGCAAAAGTATTCACCCCCTTGGCATTTTTCCTACCTTGTTGCCGTACAACCTGGAATATTTGGTCAAAGTGGTTATAAGTCAACAATCTCTCTTCCCTAAGAATTTGATTGTATTTAGCACCATCCATCATTCCCTCAGTTCTGATCAGCTTTCCATTCCCTGCTGATGATGGATGGTGTTCTTGGGGAGATGAGAGGTATTGCGTGTGTCCCATCCGTAGCATTTTCCTTGATGGCCTAAAGTTTTTTTAGTCTCATCTGACCAGAGGTCCTTCTTCCATACATTTGGAGTCTCCCTTTTGCCTTTTGGTGAAATCTAAACAAGCTTTCTTATTTTCTTCTGTAAGCAATGGCTTTGTTCTGGCCACTCTTCTGTGAAGCCCAGCTCTGTGGAGTGTGGACAGATACTTCAGTTTCTGCTGTGACACTTTCCAGTTCCTTCAGGGTTTCTTTCTTTCCTCTCTAATTAATGCCCTCCTTGCCTGGCGTGTGAGTTTTGGTGGATGGCCCTCTGTAGGCAGGATTGTTGTGGTGCTATATTCTTTACATTTTGAAATGATGGATTTAATAGTGTTCCATGGGATTTTCAAGATTTTGCATATTTTTTGGATATCTCTTTTCCTGACATATTTGGAGAGCTCTTTGGTCTTCATGGTGTCAGTTGCTTGGTGGTGTCTCTTGATTAGTGGTGTTGCAGACTTTGGAGCCTTTCAGAATAGATGTATGTATACCGAGACCATCTGACGCTTAGATTGCCAACATGTGGACCTTATTTAACTAATTATGTGACTTCAATAGGTAATTGGAAGCAGTAGGTCTTATTTAGAGGTTTCATAGCCAAATTATGAATACATATGCATGCACTATTTTTCACGTTTATATATTTTAGGATCATTTAACATTTTTTTAATTTCACTTCACCAATGTAAACTGTTTTATGTAGGCCTCTTAGATAAAATCCAAGAAAAAATTAATTTGGCAAAGTTTTAACTTGGAAGCTTCTTGCTCTGTGGCAACAGTGATACTTCACATCCATCCCACCCCAGTACAGTACAGAATGGTGAGATGCTTTTCTTTGCATATCCCAGCTTGTTCGGAAGCTGAGGTCAGAGCACTGGGTCAACACTGATATGGTGTATCTGGTCTTGCTCAAGGGCCCAGCAGCAGCAGCTTGAGCCACTGACCTTCTTATCAGTAATCCAGAGTCTTTAACCACTGAGTCAGCTCATGTTTAAGTTTTCGCTCTGGGCTGTTTGTACTGGCCTTAAATATAGGTTTTCGCTGATATTTTTTTTTTTTTTGGGGGGGGGTTTACACTATTGCATCACGGCGTGCTGGGCCTTCTAATTAGTTGGCCTTTCCTCACTGCTCCCCACATGCACAACAGTATTCGCCCACATCCCGGGCTGTCTCTCAGCGCACTGAGCGTAGAGCTTTCAGGCAACCAGTCAGAGCAGAGTAGGCACATACAGTGGAAAAGACCATAAATTGGAGGAGGAAGCCAAATGGGCTGTTCAGCACATGGACATAAAATTTGCGTTTCAGGCAAAGCAGCCTCCTAAAAAACAATTTTTATTTTTTTTATTTTTTTTATTTTTTTATTAGGAATCATACTTTGCTGCTCCACTGGTGTCCGAAATGAAAAATAAAGGTCTGAAAATGGGTATAAAATCTGACCTTTAAAGCTGTTTTACAAGACCATTTCTAAAATATAGTTCAGTTTTTTGACTGCCTGCAGTTCCTGTCAGATTGAGGTGGATAGATTCGAGCTATGTCATGAAGAGAAAAGTGTTTTGATCCCAATTTTGTGGAAGACCATCCCTCTCAGCAGGCACCTCCTTACTGCTGCAAGAGAAAGGTGGCAAAAAACAGTCTGAGAATAATCTGAGATGATCCCAAAAAGAAGGCAATAGCAATGTTTTGGCAGAACGTGTTAATGGCCCAGGAGACCGACAAGCCCCAAGATGAAGAGAAATAGGCACTATCATGATTGAACAATCAAGACAATAATAAAGAGCAAGTGACTAATGCACCATAATACTGAAGGAGAAAAGACTCAGTAAAGTACACTCTGATGCGTTCCACTGTATTGAAACACACACCATCCACAGCCAACACGGATTAAAAATTTTCCAAGTTTTAATGTGTTTGCACACTATGTCTACATTTCTTTATGAAATATGCTAAAGAAATCTAAATATTTATTTCAGAAATTTAATGCCAGCTCCCAGTGTTTGGCACTTGGTTTCTTGGCGCTAGGTAATACCCGCAAAGCATGAGCTGATTCCAGAGGATTTTACTAAATGCTTCCACAGCATGAGCTAGTTCATGGGGAAGAATTGCGGAATCCAGCCAAACCTTCGCTGCTCAGGAAATTAATAATGTTGATAAGAGCAGATTAAATCATGTTAACTTCTCAGCCCCTGTCTCCCCTGCTAGCTCCTGGTAAGGATTTATGAGGGTTGGAAGAAGGTTAGATGCTAATGTCTGCATGCATGTCTATCAGTGTCTCTATTTAAAGACGGCTTTCTGTTAATTCCAATAAATATCACGTGTAATACACTAAAGATTTCAAGATCATGTTGAGTGGGTCCCAGCCCTAGAGTGTATAAGACATTTGCGAAGAGACTCCACATATTTGTTGACTGTACACTTAAAAACTGGAAAGAGAGATTGTACGTGTTAATCAAATCTACAAACAAGTGCATTACATGAAACGTACAAGATGTTTAAGGTGAAACACACAGCTCAGAATATATAATTTCATTATACTGAACACTCTCCTATATCAGATGTCCTCTACCTTGCTGTGAATTATGTTGGACTCTCTGACAATTAGAATTATGCATGGCTTGAACCTTGTGCTGGAGCATGCACAAAAACACATACATAGATCTTTCTTAGTACAGGAAGGTTATGCCTGCAGTATATCTTCAGAGGACGCATCTCTAAATCATTTTCAATGAACACTGGGAAGCCATTGCAACTGCTCTCAAGGGTTTCTGAATATCAGACATCCATCTGGTGATGCTAGAAGAAGCAAAGTAATGCCCTTGAGTTTAATTTATGAAACTCTACATGGATAACAAAGCCTAGAGTACTGTATGTTACACACCAAAGCAACAAAGGTATTTTAGAAATTAACAATGTACAAAGGAAGGCACTGCGGTGTAGTGGTTAGCATGTCCACCTCACACACGATCTGATTTTTTTGTGTAGTGAACATTGTGTCTGTCTTTCCTTACGTCGTCCATACGTGTACACATGGGAACCCTGTGGTGATATTTCACATGCCGGTATATAAGCGTTGGAATGGGAATGAATGTCTGAGTGATGGTAACTTCTTGTACTCTATCTTCCCCTCCAAACTCTTACTTGTTTCAAGCCATAAAATAAAATAAAAAATTTTTAATAAAACAAAATTGACTTTTTAAATAAACGTAAACAGAATTCTATGTGCCATATGCAGTAGGTATCTTTGTTTTTTATTTTAGCTGGCGAAATAAACTATTACTGCCACGCAATGCATTACTCATTTGAATAGAAAGGCTTTTAATGCAATCACATTGAGGAAGCACATGACATTTCTGGCATATATAACGTGCTATAATAAGAAATCTTATTCAATAGTATAACACTTTCAGCCAGTATCAAAATTATGGGGAGGGGGCGGTCATAACGTGATGATTACATGACATTACATCATCGATGATGCCATTAAAACAAATTCACATTGAAACCTTATATCAATTTTTTCAGAGCTCAGCTTTTAGAAAGTGTATGAATCTTTATATCATTTTTAAATACTAGAAAGTCGTGCAGTGAGGATTGTATCTTTTCTTTTAAAATATCACAAAAACAAATAAGGTGGGGGTGTAAGCTGAAGCAAAAACTCAGAATGGTGGGGTTTTGTTATTTTTCAGTAAGGCATAGTTAAATAAAATTAACATTACATTTCGTTATAACCTTTTTAGAGATTGGTTGTGCATATATAATGTCCATACAGTTGACGCTTTCTCTACTGATGCTGTTCAGCGCTACTCAAGAGAGCGTTAGTCAAAAAAGACGCACATTTAATTCAGTGGCTAGCACTCTCACCTCACAGCAACAAGGCTTGGTGTTTGAATCTCAGACAAGGGCCCTCCTGTGTGCTCAATGCTGTTTGGAATGGTTTCTTAAGAAAAATGATAGCTGGGGGCTATGCAAAAAAAGAATGCACCACCCATAAGTCAGCATAAGAAGATGATAGACCCGGCTTTTCTAGTCGATGGGGACTTGGATTGGACTTTCAAGATCTCGAATGCTAAGCTCTACAACCCATTGAAGATTTGTGCCACATCCAGTATCAAAAATATATGGCGCACAGTGTGCAGAATACCTAATGATGCAATCCAGAAGGGTGTTATGTTCGACAAGAGAAGGCGCTGAACGCGACAAGAGAAGGTGCAAGTAGAAGGTGCTGAAGACAATGATGAGGAGACAATACTTCCCGTGCTCCTAGCAGCCGCACCCCAAGGACAATCACATACCATGCAGGAAGCCATGATGATGACAATGATGTGAAGTTTGTATGTTCTATACACACTCAGGGTTGGTTTCCTCTGGGTAATTCCTAGGTCTCTTCCAACTGTGTAAAGACTGTGCATTGGGTCAACTGGCTAACTTGCCCATAGGTGTGAATGTCAGTGTGAATGGTCGTTTGTGTCTATTTTAGCCCCGCAAAAGAACTGGGATTGGCTCCAGTTTCCCCCACAAACCTGACAGACAACAGATGGATGGATAACTACTGCAACAATGTTTCTGTGAGAGATCATATGCAGATGCATAATGGTTGGCAGGTTTGACGCATATAATATAATATAATCAGTGTTAAACATCTAACTAAAGAGCTTTAACTACTACTTTCTGATTTAGTTGGATAGATGGCAGTACAGTTGGCGGTTTAAAAAGGTTTAGTTTAGTTTAGTTTAAGTCCTCCAGCGTAAAGATGCGCACCGGGCAGCGAGAGTTCTCCACTTTCCATGGCCCTGAACATGTCGGTGAGCTGTGAACAGACCAAAACAGACCGTCTCAAGGTCTTTCTCCAGGGTTCACTGAAGGGTGTTCCTGGGTCTTCCGACTGCACGCTGTCCTCCAGGGTGTTGGGTCCAAATTCTCTTTGGAATCCTCGAAGGTTGCATCCGGAGCAAATCACCAAGATACTGCATCCTCCTTCTTGTGATGGTCTCATCTAAGGGTTGGCATGTCGGTAGACTTCCTCGTTGGTAATTCGATCCAGATGAGTTATCTTCAAGATTTTCCGAAGACATTTGGTTTGGAAAGCGTTGAGTTTCATTAATTGAGTCGCGCAGATGGTCGAGCAGCACTGAGCAAAGAACCTTTCCTGATTCCCCTCCAGTTGTTGCAGTCACACAGATTTCCCTTCTTGGGGAGTCTCACGATAACACCACTTCTCCAGTCCTCCGGGATTGCACCATCATTCCAACAGGTGTTAACCATTCTGGTGAGCTCTCTAACAATCTCTGGTCTGCCGTGTTTGAGTAACTCAGCGTGTATCTGGTCTAAACCAGCCGCCTTGTTATTTTTCAACCGCTTGATGGCCTTTTTAACTTCTAATGAAAGTGTGCTACTATCTTAAATACGGGCGGCATGGTAACGTAGTGGTTAGCACGTTCACCTCACAGCAAGAAGGTCCTGGGTTTGAGCTCTGGGGGAGGGCGTTTCTGTGTGTAGATTTCATTTTCTCCATGTGCTTGTATGGGTTTCCTCCGGGTACTCCAGTTTCCTCCCAAGGCCCAAGAGATGCACATGAGGCTGTTCCAAGTTGCCCCTCGGTGTGACTGTGAGGGAGTGTGAATGGTTGTGTGTGTGTGTGCTGGCTCTGCAATGGTCAGGCAAGCTGTTCAGGGTGTACCCCGCTTTCACCGAATGACAGCTGAGATACGCTTCAGCCTCCCCGTGACCTTGTAGAATTAAGCAGTTTGGCGAATGAGTGAGTGTCATAATTATGTTTGCCCGTTCTGATCATCCCCCATTGCTCTTAAATTCGCGAAAGATATACTGCGCTTTTAATGCACTAAATCCAATTCTAACCCTCTGTTTACCTCTGACCTTTAAAGGCAGCAACAACCTTCTAGGTGGTTGGTCATTGCCCTAAATACCACTGGCTGAATACCAATAGTGATGGAGATTTGGACCTCTAAGCCCGTCACGGGCTTAGATATTTTGTGACACTTTTGATGGATGTTTGCCAGGCTGCCAATCATTAATTCATTTCTGTGCTAATCAGGACAGCAACAGTGCTACTTTTATTATAACCTAAACTTACTCCCTTATACGGAATATTCCCTTCCGTTATCTGATTAACCTCTTGTGTGTGTATGCATTTGTAATTATTAAGTAGTGAGAATCCTTCTGCAATGATGCACAACTTTCTCTGAAGCACTCTGACCTTTGGAGAGAAGAATAGGGACATACTAGTCACTGGCTGGTACAAGTAAGAAGCAGGATGGGTTGATATTTAATATGCTGACAGAGAGGGGGGGTGAATTCTTAGCTTATTGCCTTTGTTGCTTTTGAAGGAAATTAGATGGCGTGTATGAAATGTCAGATTAAGAGTCTGTGGTTGAGGGGAAAAAGCGCAAGGCAGGGCTGGATTAAAAGAATCAGGGTTTGCCCAAATAACCAAGCCAGTTATGTAAATTTTTATTCTGCTAAGTTGCTCCCTGGTGAGGAAAGAGAAAAGGATCTAATAAGCTTCTGCCTGGTTAGCACTGGAAAAAAAAAAAAAAAGGCATCATTTAAAAACGCAGAGAGAAACTGCAAACCAGAATCAATGGGCCCTGGCAAAGGTATATAACCCAATGGAAATACTTCTCTATGGAAAATTAGGATCATAGACATCTTTCTTGGTCACTGGTCACACTTGGGGTTTCCATAAGAAAAAGAAGAGCAGATCTACTTACATCTGACACTACAGTATAATATAAAAATACAGCTGCACTTTGGACGCAATGCAAGGTCATCTCTCTCTCTCTCTCTCTCTCTCTCTCTCTCTCTCTACCTAAAATAAATAGCACCAATCCCACCACTCCTCCTTGCTCTCGTCCCATAGTTTTCATTTCAAGCCTGTGACAACGCTGAGCATTGTGGGTAATTCTCTTGTCAGCTGTTGGCATTGGGGTGCGACTCCCATCCCCCTCGTCCACACTCCTCCTCAACCCTCACACGCTACGACCTCCTGATACAAACAACCAATCTCTCGGAGGAGAGGCTATATCATTAATAACTGATGATTAGATCTGAAGCCAATATAGTGGTTGATGTGACTCATAGTGTTTAAGCAAGACCAGACACTTCCTAATAAACCGGAACGATCCTCCAAGTAGTTCGAATTACTCTGTCTTGGTCAGACATGAGTGAAACAGCTGCAATCCTGAGACACACTCACGGCACTATATTAAATATAGACCTACAACTCCTACTTGTGGTTGGTGTACTGGTGGGCAGGCGGGGGAGGAGGGTGTTGTCTGATTTCTAAGTGTGTATGAGGGGAAGGTTTGAGATATCACTTTGCGATCTGCTCATTCATGCACAGAGAGCATAACTTTCAACAACATAAGAGATCTGAGAAACAAACCAATTTCATAGTGGGATTAAACAGGCTGAGCTTCACAGCTGCTGTTTAATACACCAATAACTCAGCCATTAAACTAGCCACTTAAAGACATTAGCATTAAATCTATTTAATGAGCCTGCTCGCATCGTGGGTGTAAAACAGTGAGCTCTTTATGCTTGCTGATCTTCAGACATCTATGAATACAGCAGAGCTGGATGCAACATCCATGACTTTTTAAATGCATGTCTTTGAATACAAGGGGATTTTATAGAGTCCTGATTTGGACATGTAGGTGCTTTTGAAGTGTCCATGTCACTCACACTCCCTCATTCGCCAAACCGCTTTATTCTATTAGGGTCACAAGGAGGCTGGAGCCTATCTTAGCCGACACTGTCCGAAGGCACCCTGAACAGCTCACCAGACTTTGCAGGGCACCACACACATACACACTCAAACTCACACCTAGGGGCAACTTGGAACAGCCAGTTAGCCTAATGTGCATGTCTTTGGACTGTAAGAGGAAACCAAAGTGCCCGGATGATACCAACGGTTGCACGGGGATAACATGCAAACTCCACACAGAAACGCCTTATCCGAGCCCAGGACTCGAACCCAGGGCCTTCTTGCTGTGAGGCGGACATGCTAACCACTACACCACGTGCAGCTTGATGTCACTCCATTTAACTAAATTATAGGCTGACTATGAATCTCTCTCTCACTCACTCATTTGCAAACTGCTTATTCCTACTATTAGGGTCGGATAGGCTGGAGCCTAGCCCGGCCAACACTGGGCGAAGGCAGGGTACACCCTGAACAGTTCGCAAGACCACCCTGGGGCAACACATACACAACCATTCACCGTCCCATTCACACCAAGAGTCAATCTGGAACAGCCAGTTATCCTAACGTGCATGTCTTGCATAGGACTGTGGGAGGAAACCGGAGTACCCGGAGGAAACCCACACAAGCACACGGAAGAACATGCAGTCTCCTCGCACAGCTGGGACTCGAACCCAGGACTTTCTTGCTGTGAGGCGGACGTGGTGACCACAAGACCACCGTGTCGCCCTAATCAAATGTATTATGATCCCTATAAAGAAGCAATTCATAAATTCTAATTATTGGTGAGTTTTATTGAAAATTCTTTCTTAATACACCCAAGTCAGAGTTATTCTGCCATTCTCCTGTCCACAGTGATAAGTTTAGAGACATACAGATAACAAAAAGACAGAAAAAAGTTGATATTGATCTGAATTCCAACTTTTTTCAGCGCTTTAAATAATAAACACTGAAGAACAGACACACAGGGATCTACTTTTTGTAAATGGACTTTTGTAGTGTGTGTAGTGTAGTGTGTAAGTGTGATTGATTCACTACCTTTAATGCTGATGCCGAGTCCTCCCACGTCCTGTTTGGTAACCCGCACGGTTCTCTTCACGTTGCTGATGGAGTCCGGGACAGCCGGAGAGCTCAGGTGGCCCGGCTCGCCATTCACAGTACCGCCGGGCGCCGGTGTGCTTTTAGCCGCCTCAGTGCTCACCTCCCCCGGGCTCAGAGTGAGAGTGTCCCCGCTGAGTGACGCTAACACCCGGCTCCAGCGCTCCGCGGCCAGGCGAACCTCGAGCAGTCCGCTTTTCGGAGGCTTCGCTGCGGCCGCCATGTTCCACACATTCCTGGAATACCGGCCTGCCAGAGTCCCGTAAAGAGATAGGGGTGGAGAGAGAGAGAGAGAGAGAGAGAGAGAGAGAGAGGAGGTGGAGAGGGGGCTGTTCGTTCTTACTCTCTCTCTCTCTCTCTCTCTCTCTCTCCTTTCACTTCACACACTTTCCCCTCATTTGTGTTTAGTTGAACTGGCCACGACTGGATTGGAATTAATCTTTCTTTCTTTCTTTTTTCTTTCTTTCTTTTTCTTTCTTTCTTTTTTCTTTCTTCGTTCATTTTTCTTTCTTTTCGTTTCTTTTTCTTTCATCCTTTATCTTTCTTTTTTTCTTTCTTTCTTTCATTCATTAATTTTCTGAGCCGCTTAATCCTTATTAGGGTCGTGGGGAGGCTGGCGCCCATCTCAGCCGACTCTGGGCGAAGGCAGAGTACACCCTGGACAGCTCGCCAGGCCATCGCAGTCTTTCTTTCTTTTTCTTTCTTTTTTCTTTCTTTCTTTTTTCTTAATTTTTTTTTGCTCTCCTCCCTTTTTCTTTCTTTTCTTTCTTTCTTCCTTCCTTTTTTTCTTTCTTTCTTTCTTTCTTTCTTTCTTTCTGTCTTTCTTTCTTGACCACAAACACCTGTTGATTTTATAGCATTAGATGGTCTCGATTTGTGTGTGTCATTGTTTTTGTTTGTTTTTCACTATTTAATTGTATTGTTCTTGTCTTGAATTGGAATTTATTTCTCACACCTGAGTATTAATGAGATTATTTTTATTTAAATTATAAAAATATGTTTAAAATTACTGAATGTTTTTTAAATTTATTTATCTACAGCTATTTATTAAGAGTAAGATTTCGGGGGGGCGGGGGGGGGGGGATCTCCTTAAATGAACTTGAAGGAATTTTCCTAATTTTAATTAAGGAATTAAAGAAATGTCCCTCTTTATGAAGAGCCTTACAGGAGGTCTCTAGCTTATTTGATTGTGTAATTTATATTATTGCATTCCTGTAATGACTCCACTGAGGCTGCAGGTAAATATACTGAGTTACAGTTAGCCTCAACAGGAAGCTTTTTAATAGGAAACGTCTAGAAACCTTTGGGACGTTTTGACTTAATATAATGCTTTAGCTTTTGGCTACATTAAGTTTAAACATCACGGATCAGCCTTTTTAAAAACTCTGTAGGTAAGTGTTTGTCGCCCCCTGGTGGTAAGAAGCTGAATAGCTACGAGCATGGTAAATTGCACATAGATAAGTACAGGAATCACTTTTGACTCAACAAATAAATATTAGCTTTTTTTTTTTACAATAACATAATAAATTAGTTGTAAAAAACAATAGTATAATAAATTCTTGACTTCAAGATGCTTATTGTAGAAATTACATGCCTTAGCAGTTTGTTTTCATAAGATTATACCAATCTGTTTCTGTTTCTGTGTGGAGTCTGCATGTTTTCCCCGTGCTTGCATCCTCCAGGTACTCTGGTTTCCTCCCACAGTTCAAAGACATGCACATTAGGCTAATAGGGAAGATGGAATTTTGAAAATCTTCCAAAAAAATCTGAACTTACTCTAATTACAAGTATCAAGTGACTGCACCAATCCAATGTACAAAAATAAATAAATAAATAAAACCCTCACTAAAATGTGACATGGGATAAGTTGGATCGAGTCCAGCTCCAGCTACCAGACTTCTGCTTCAGTAGCAAGCAGCTGGAATAAATACTTTTCACAAAATATCTAGTATCCTTATATCAGGAATTTATAGCTTCTCTTGATAAAGAAAGAGAAGTTTAAAAAAAAAAAAACCTTTATTTTTATATACAAGGGAAATTATTTCCGCTACGTTTAACCCATACAAAGTGAGCACACACACACACAGTGAGCACACACACACTCAGAGCAGTGGGCTATTACACACACTGGGGTTGCCCGGAGAGCAGTTGGGGTTTAGGTGCCTTGCTCAAAGGCACTTCAGCCATGAATGTGGAAGAAGGGAAGGTGCAGCTCACTCCCCCACCGCCATACATTTCTCCTGCTGGTTCTGGAATCGAACCAGCGACCTTTCGGTCCCGAACCCGCTTCTCTAACCATGAAGCTTCGGCTGCCCCCAAAAAAGAGTTCTTACTGTACATGTTTTCTCCAATCATATGAGTTCTTGCAACAACGAATCTATCGATCAGTAGGTTGATAAATAAATAGAGAGATAGACTTTATGTCTACATGTTTAAATGTAGCTGTTCAGAGTGTACCCCACCTTCGCCCAGAGTTGGCTGAGATAGGCTCCAGCCTCCCCGTGACCCTAATATGATAAAGCATTTCCCCAAATGAATGATGAATAAATGAATGTTTAAAGTGTTTAAATATGAACAGAAAGTGAAAACCCTGCTGTAAGTTACACTAGAAAGAGTATAATTGCGATTAAAGTCAGGTTTGCCCAGATTAGGCACATACTCATGCATCTTAAATCTCACAGCACAAAATATATGGTGTGGTGAACATGTTTGTTCGCCCTTCCAACTTAAAAACAACATGTCACCAAGTCTTTTCGCTCACTCATTTGCAGACCCGTTTACTCCTACTAGGGTCGCTGGAAGGCTGGAGCAACCAACACTAGGCGAAGGTGAGGTACACCCTGAACAGCTCGCCTTAGCATCACAAGGTCAACACACACAACCATTCACATTCACACTCATGCCTACAGGCAATCTGGAACAGCCAGTTAGCCCTTGTGCATCTCTTTGGACTGTGGGAGGAAACCGGAGTACCCAGAGGAAACCCATGCATGCCCGGGAAGAAAATGCAAACTCCACACACAAATGCCCAAGTCCAGGACTCGAACCCAGGACCTTCCTGCTGTGAGACGGACGTCCTAACCACTATGCCAACATGCTGCTGCGTCACCAAGTCTTGAACACCTGAATGCTACTTGAAGCCAGAGCTAGCTTTAGGCTATAGAAGATGTTAGGGGAGATATTATTACCCACATCCTTTTTTCTAATGGAAAGTCTTCTTCTGGGAGAGCTCTCTGTTGACGGCTATTAGAGAAAGTTACCTGAGATGTTCCTGTTCCATTTTGTTTAAGTATGCACTATAGCTGCAGGATGGAGACATCTCTGTCTGCAAATTCTGCAGTAAGTTTAATTCTTGTTATTTGATAGGAATTTATGATGAAATCTGTAATGATCCAGCAAGTAATCATATAAAACCACTCTGACGGTATTGTTAGTTCATAGTGAGCAACAGAAAGTTATGATACTTCTTTGATTGATTCATGCATTAAATCATCATTTAAAAAAAAAACATTAAAAAAATTGTACTATTATGATAAAGTGTTATTAAATATTTTAGGGAAAAAGTATGACAACTTATTATTATTATAAATTATTATTAATAAAAATGTAATAATTTCAATTAATAATAATTAAAAAATGCTCCAGTATCTGCTAACCACATTTCCAGAAAAGTTAGAATGTTTTCCAAAAATGTAGAAAAAAAAACCCATCTGTGATTTGTTAATTCACATTAACCTTTATCTAACTGAAACGCAAAGTACAAAGAAAAGATATTAATTTATATATTTTTCCGATCAAATTAATTGTAGTTTGTAAATATAAACAAAGTTATTAAGAATTTGGTGCATGCAACACACTCAACCACACTTGGGACAAAGTTAAAATAAAATTGAAAATTTTACAGAAGATTCAACTGACAGTGCTAAAGTAACTGGTGGTAGGAGGAGTTAGTATATTCATAAAAATAACATCCACCAAATTCCTTGTTAGCTAGACTGAGCCGTGGCTCACCTCAACTAAAATCAGTTTGAAAACTGTCAGTCAGTTCAAAATTTCTCAATTCTCATTCAGAGTTTTAGTAAATGGGTCTGATCACGAAACTGGCACTTTTCCAACTACACAACTTCAAACTTGAATAAATATTTTTATGTTCCAAGTTCCCCCAGTGCAGCTAACTGGGTTATCAAATGCCGGCCATGTATCTCACTGTCTATGGTGAGTGGCATGTAAAAGAACCATTGCTGATTTTCGTCAAGAGTAGGCTGCATAGCCGTCAGC
>JBCNYH010000006.1:25035541-25048139 GCA_039654325.1 Tandanus tandanus
ATTTGTTCGGCACAACACAGCAACCAGACTGCCATTCGGCTTGCTATGATGCTGGACAGGACAGGTTTTAAAAAAAAAAAAAAAGAAAGAAAATGTGACAGTTCAGTGTCACACATTTCAGTACCAGTTTCATAATCAGGCCCATATACTACATGGAAATGTAAGAAAACAAACTAAAATTATATTTTATTTTTAATTAATTTTTCCATTTTTAAAGTCTGACGATGATGCAGTGAGTTTCAATCGTTTTCATTCGCGCATTATCCACTAACGATTATGCACTGAAGGCAAAGTAGATATCGCTGAATAGTCCATGAGAGAGGACATCCGTTCAATTCAGTAACATTCACTCAGCCTGAGGTGCATAATTGTTTTAGTATATATTACACTGAAACCTAAGCAAAAAAGAAAACTAAAATAAGCTTTTATTTTTTTAAATGTTTTAATAATTAAGTACACAGGTAAGCTCCCAGTACAGTCAGGTGCAGAGCCTAAGAGCTGTGTAATGGCACCTCCCTAATCCCTTTTTAGTTTTGGTAGTACTTTGTAGAAACATAATAAAAAGCCCATTAGAATGTTTATAATTTATATTTACTCGTTTAATCGTGACAGAGAGAGGTCAGGTGAGCTGTGCACTTTGTGCGTTCCCGCGACCCTAATAGGATAAAGCGGTTGGGCAAATGAGTGATTGAGTAAGTGAGTGATGCTTATGGATTTTTTGCATGCTAATGATGACAGAGCCACTCAGAATAATGTTTGTTAATCCCCAGAAAACAGACCAATCAGATCAGTGCTATTCCTGTGTAGTATATACTAATCAATGTTATTACCTTCACCTGTCATTTGTTTTAATATGAGTGATTTGTGTTCACTGTATAGTGTAATATATATGTAGTATATATGTAGTATATATATATATATATATATATATATATATTAGGGTGTGTCTTAACAATATGGGAAAATTTCAACTTTAGTATTTTATGCTGGCCAGATTAAATTATTGTGAAATTTCATACAAAAACTCCAAATAACATATATATTTAGAGGCAGATACCTCAATATTTAATACTTGCTCAACGCAGCCAAAGTTTAGCATCTAGGTGCCAAGTCTAGCGCGTGAGACTATATAATGTGATCTTGGAATTGGATCAAACTTTTCTTGAAAAGGATCCACAACAAGGGAGCAGTGGTGGCCCGGTGGTAGGGTGCTGGATTACTGATCCCAAGGTCGGGGCTGTCAATGGGTTGTCACCGCTGTCCCCCCAGTGCAGCTAACTGGGTTATCAAAGGCCAGGATCCACAACAAGGGGGCAGTAGTGGCCCGGTGATAGGGTGCTGGATTACTCAGCCTGAGGTGCATAATTGTTTTAGTATACATTACTCTGAAACCTAAGCAAAAAAAGAACACGTGGATTCAAGCCACACTGTCACTGCCATCCCCCTCCCAGTGCAGCTAACTGGGTTATCAAAGGCCAGCCATGTCGCTTACTGTCTGTGAGAGGCATGTAAAAGAACCATTGCTGACTTTCGAAAAGAGTAGGCATCATTGCCGTCAGTATGTTTTTGCCCTGCGATGGTCTGGCGAGCTGTCCAGGGTGTACCCTGCCCTTGCCCAGAGTCGGCTGAGATGGGCGCCAGTCTCCCCGGGACCCTAATTAGGATTAAGCAGTTCAGGAAATGAAGAATGGATCCACAACAACGGGAAGCAGAACAATCATGCAAAGAGGCTCAAGCTATTGTACTTTCCCTGTGAGTGACAGATGATTTGGCAGAAAGAGCAGTGGCTCTGGATATATATATAACCTCATGGACTTGCCTTATAATTCACATCAAACAGCCTGATATTTATCCACAGGAAGGAGCTATTCACACTCAAAAAGCTTTTTATCTCATTACATTCTGATTTGTTACCTCCTCCAGTATCCTCCGACAGTCCAGAGACATGCACATTAAGCTAATTGTCCCTAGGTGTGAGTGTGAGTGTGAATGGTTGAATGTGTTCTGTCCCTGCAATGGACTGGTGAGCTGTTCAGGGTGTACCCATCCTTCACCCAAAGATGGCTGAGATAAGCTCCAGCCTCTCTGTGACCCTAGTAGGATTAAGTGTGGTTCAGCAAATGTTCATAAGTAGTGCACTAGAGAGAGAAATTTCATTACAACTGTGCCAACAATAATAGCTTCATATGCAGAACTTTGCAGACCACATTTTAAAGGAAATTGATTGTGAAATTCAAAAAAAACACACTTGCCTGTTTCACAGTCTTCCACGATTTCATTTTCAGATGGATAAACATGAGCACGCCTCACAGCAAGAAGGTCCTGGGTTCAAATCCCTGGGTTCGATCCCCCTTGTGTGGGTTTCTTCGGACTACTGCAGTTTCCTCCCGCAGTCGGAAGAAATGCACATTAGATTAATCGGTTGTTCCAAAGGTGTGAATGCGAATGGTTCTGTGTGTGCTGGCCCTGTGATGGAGTGGCATGCTTTTCAGTGTGTCCCTACCTTCACCCAAAGTTGGCTGGGTTAGTAGAATTAAGCAGTTTGGCAAATTAATGAATGGATACACAGCACACCACATTCCTTGCTGTTCAGGCTGTTGCCAGATATCAGAAGAATCCTCTGATTTAAAATAAACATTAAGAATTTATTCATAAAGAGTGGAAAAAGAGTAGCTGCTTAATTAGCATGTATTTATGAAACAGCTTTGAGAAAATACATTTTTGTATTAATAAAGTTGTAGCAAATATAGTATTTAATTTCAATTATTTCATGTGAAATTATATATCATTTCATTCTGGTTACTGGATTTCTGATTCGGGGATTTACTTTTCACCGCCTCTTTTCCTGCTCACAGCTCACCTGCTCTGCATTATGTTCATCACTTAAAATCAAATAATCTCTCTCTGGGATTCATTAGTTATTCTATCTGTCTGTTTGTGCTCTGGCTGTGAGCTTCACCTCGACCATGCAGGCTCGGGCAGCTGGACTTGAGCTTCTGGGCTTTATATCAGATTCTGTATATTCATTAAAAACATGTCTCCTTGTTGTTTTGTTTGTTTAGCACGAGCCTTATCAGAGGTTTGTGAGCTCTTTTTCATTAATTCAGTGTTTATCTTTTTCTTTTTTATAGGAAACTAATCCTCATTGTCTGCTTGCTGCATCTGCACGTTCCCCAAGCATAGATAACTCTTTATCTTTAACAGGTTAAAAAATAAATGTAAATAAATATAAAATATTGTGTTTATTTCGATGATGTGACTTTGTGACAAATTTGTATTATGCAGTTAAAGTACTGAATATCATATCATGACATGTCAATGTCATATTTCCACAAAGGAATGTCCTCCAGAAATTAGTGCAGACAAGTGTCTAGCAGATGCCGAGTTTGTCATGTACCTCATACATGGACGCAAAATGTACAAATGATCACGGTAAGCATATTAACATCATAACAATGACAAACTAACAGGGATCGCATTTTTTCAGAGTGATATAGTTGTAAGTCAAAAGTAGAGGACATAGTAAACACATACAGTGGACATACAATGAGCGCACTTCCATGGCGACCATTTCTAACTTCCGTGACCACCCACGTTCTCCGAGAACACAATGAAAAGCAGTCAAGCCCACAACCAAACATAAATGTGTGAAAGGGGCTTTTATGAAATTTGTTATGAGGAATTAAAGTAACTGAGCAAAAAGTTTGCTTCAAATGCACTCCTTAAAAATAATATTATGTGGGCGGCATGGTGTCTCTGTGGTCCTTAAACATAATGTGGGTGGTGGCTCATTGCTTGGCAATGTTGCTTCAAAGAAAGGTTTGGGGTTTGAATCTTGGCCAAAGCCTTTCTGTGTGGAGTTTGCATATATGTTTCTTTCAGGTACTCCAGTTTCCGGCCAGATGTTTTGTTATATTAACAAGCTGCATCTTCAAATACAGTTTCACCCTTTATAACATTTTATTTCATATCATTTAGAGTAGTTTTAATAGGGAATGTAGTCTAGATTGCTGTAATTTTCTTTAATTATGCAATAGAAAACATTACAATCACATGAAGAATGTGAAATCTTGCCAATGAAGCTGTAGTGCATTATTATTAAACCAGAACCAAAAGCCAAGGTTTTATTAAATATTTATTTGTTTCCAGGTATTAGTCCTTGACTTTTTCCACATTTTACATACAGTAGGCAGTGGTGAGTAGGAGGTGCTTGAACAGAGCACCGTATCTACACTTAATTTGCGGGTATTTATGCTGCATTTAATTGAACTTGGAGATAGAGAGTCTGAACACACTGTAAAGTAATATTACTCACTCACTCATTTGCAGAACCACTTAATCTAACTACAGTCACGTAGAGGCTGGGGCCTATCTCAGCCGACACTACGTGATACCTGAACAGCTTGCCAGACCATGACAGGGCCAACACACACACAGCAATTTACACTCACACCTAGGGGCAATTTGGAACAGCCAATTAGTCAAATATGCATGTCTTTGAACTGTGGGAGGAAACTGTACCAGGAGTACCTGGAGAAAACCCACGCAAGCATGGGAAGAACATGCAAACTCTACACGGAAATGCCCTAGCCCGGGACTTCAATCCAGGACCTTCTTGCTTTGAGGTAGATATGCTAACCACTATACCACCATGCTGCCCTTTGTTCATGTTGAACACAGTCTTGAGGGCACCTTCCCATTATTTCGTAGGAATTCAAAGTTGATGGGCATTTTCTTTGGTTTTTCCAAGAAGGCAGACATTCTGACTTACATGCTTTATTTAAGCAAATCTTTTAGCAGTTGATGTACAACATGTTCTACATATAAGGTGATGTTTGTTGAAGGTAAAGGGTCACGTTGGATCCTGACCCCATGAATTACTGTGCACATGATTTGAATACCCCTCCTTGAATCGCCACCTTATCGTGATGGAGTGGTTTGCGTGTCCTAATTATCTTAGGAGCTATGTTGTCGGGGGCATTATGCCCCTGGTAGGGTATCCCAAGGCAAACAGGTCCTAGGTGAAGGTCCAGACTAAACGGGGTTCAGAAGACCTTGATGAGCAATATTATTTCAAGGACACAGTTTCCCTTGCCCGGATGCGGGTTACCGGGGTCCCCCCCTGGAGCCAGGCCTGGGGGAGGGGCTCGAAGGCGAGTGCCTGGTGGTCGGGCTTCTGCCCATGGAGCTCGGTCGGGACCAGCCTGAACCACCTGTGGGAGGGGCTATAGATGTCGGGTGCAGTGTGAGCTGGTTGGCAGCTGAAGGTGTGGGTTCTGCTGGACCAATCCTCGGCTACTGACTCTGGCTTTTCGGACGGGTCCTGACTGTTTGTGCTTATGCACCAAATGGCAGTTCAGAATACCCACCCATTTTGGAGTCCCTAGGGGGTGTGCTAGAGGGTGCTCCCCCTGGGGACTCCCTCGTCATCCTAGGAGACTTCAACGGCCATGTGGGCAATGTCAGTGTGACCTGGTAGGGTGTGATTGGTAGGTACGGTCTCTCCAATCTGAACCCGAGTGGTGTTTTGTTGTTGAACTTCTTTGCTCGTCACGGTTTGTCCATCACGAACACCATGTTCGAACATAAGGGTGTCCATAAATGCACTTGGCACCAGGACACCCTGGGACACAGTTCAATGATTGACTTTGTAGTTGTGTTATCAGACTTGCGGCCGCATCTTCTGTACACTCGGGTGAAGAGAGGAGCTGAGCTGTCAACCGATCACCACCTGGAACAGTCTCCTGTCAGAAGGGCCTAGTAGCTCAGGGTCTTGTTCACAAGTGAGGAAAGGATGGAGCAAGAGATCGACAGGCAGCCTCTGCTGTAAAGCGGAGCTTGTACCGGTTGATTGTGGTAAAGAGGGAGCTGAGCCGGAAGGCTAAGCTTTCAATTTATCAGTCGATTTACGTTCCTACCCTCACCTATGGTCACAAGCTTTGGGTAGTGACCGAAAGAACAAGATCGCGAATACAAGCGGTGGAAATGAGCTTCCTTTACAGGGTGGCAGCGCTCTCCCTTAGAGATAGGGTGAGAAGTTCTGTCATCCGGGAGGAGCTTGAAGTAGAACCACTGCTCCTCTGCATTGAGAGGAGCCAGTTGAGGTGGCTCGGGCATCTGAATAGAATGCCTCTCAAACACCTCCCTGGTATAGTGTTTCGGACATGTCCAAAAGATCCTGGGGTCGACCCAGAACACGCTGGAGGGACTATATCACTTGGCTGGTCTGGGAACACCTTGGTGTCCCCCTGGAAGAGCTGGAGGAAGTGGCTGGGGAGAGGGGCGTCTTTATGTCACTGCTTAGGCTGCTGTTCCTGCGACCCAACCCTGGAACAAGCGGAAGAAAATAAAGATGATGACTTGAATACACCTTGAATGGGACAATATTTAGATATATAGTTATAATTGTTTTTTTTTATTTGTGTTTAGATTTTTTTTTACATTTTAATTAATTTATTTATTTTTAATGTCACTGTATGCGTATTATCTTATATAAATTTTTATCTGATGAAATAAAGACATTATAATTATTATTATTATTATTATTATTATTAATAATACTTACTTATTAATTAATAAAACAGGTTCTTGTTAGAATCAAAAGCTAAGGGAGCAAACCCTAACAGAAAACCATGCAAATGTGGAGGCATTGTGGGCGGTTGACAAATGGAACTCCACCGAAATCTTCCGGCCAACCACTGCAGGGACTAATAGCTTGGGCCTGTCTCGACGTTTCCTTGCCAGCATAGGATCACTATTTAATCCCGGAGAGAGTGCTGCTAGTAACTTGCAAAATCTAGCAGAACTTCAACACCCTTTGCAAGCAGTTTTCATGAAATGTATAACCTAAACAAACACCATGATGGATCGTTCGCCGCCCAGGTTACCAAGGACCACACTGCTCGACCTCATCTTCCATCGACAGTGAAAAATCAGCTAGGAAGAAAAACCAAGAAATTGAGGGTTGCTCAATGGAATGTCAGGACACTTCTTGACCGAGATGAAGCCAACAGACCAGAAAGACGCACTGCACTTGTGGCAATGGAATTCGCAAAGTATAAGATTGACATCGCTGCCCTGTGTGAAACAAGGTTCCCAGAGTCTGGCAGTCTCAGTGACTTGGATTACACCTTCTTCTGGAGTGGCAAACCTGAAAAAGAGTGAAGAGAGGCTGGAGTTGGTTTCACCATCAGAAAGGACATTTTGTCTAGGCTGACAGAGATACCACGTACAATAAGCGATGGGATCATGATGATGCGGCTTCCTCTGAGTAAGGACAACTCTGTTACACTTGTCAGCGTGTATGCCCCAACAATGACAAATCCAGATGAAAACAAGGAAGCCTTCTACAACCAGTTGGCAGATACACTTAGACAAGTCCTTCACACTGATAAGCTCTTCCTGATGGGGGACTTCAATGCCAGGATAGGGAGTGACAGCGACAAATGGCCATTGGACTTGGGAAAATATGGAATTGGGAAATGCAATTCAAATGGCAATCTCCTATTGGCTCTGTGCTCTGAATTCAAACTGATAGTGACAAACACCATGTTCAAGCAGAGGGATGAAAGAAAGACCACATGGATGCATCCTTGCTCTAAACACTGGCATATGATAGACTTCATCATCACAAAATGTCAGGATAGGATGAACATTCACAGTACCCGAGCCATGCGTGGAGCAAACTGCTGGACTGATCACCAGATGCTGATGTCAAAAGTGGCATTCCATCAACAAGCAAGCAAGGGTCTAGGAAACCATCCAAGCTTAACACAGCAAAACTTCAGGTCATTAGCCACAGAGAGAGCCTTGTGAAAGATATGGACGATGCCCTGGACAAACTGGAAGATAAGGAAGGATGTTCACTGGATATGAAATGGACAGCCTTGGAACAGGTCCTGTACAACACAGCTCAAACATCACTGGGCAAGCCAGACAGAAGGCATCAGGACTGGTTCGATCCCAATGACCAGAAACTATGAAAACTCATGGACAAGAGAGACCAAGCACACCAGAAGGTGTTGCAGCCCAGGAGAACTCAGTTCCACAAGTATGGAAGGATGCCAGCATTGTTACCATCTACAAGAAGGGTGATAGAACAGATTGTGGGAACTACAGAGGAATTTCTCTCTTGTCCATAGTGGGCAAGGCCTTTGCCAGGATCCTCCTGAACAAACTATCTCTTCACATCACACCAGAGGTAGTTCCAGAGACACAGTGTGGATTCCAATCAAACAGGAGCACCACTGACATGATCTTCAGTCTTAGGCAGTTACAAGAAAATTGCATAGAACAGGACCGACCACTGTACATGGTATTTGTAGACTTTACAAAGGCTTTTGATTCTGTAGGAAGGACAAGACTGTGGAAGCTACTGAGGAGATATGGATGCACAGAGAAGTTGACAACCATGATTGTGTCTCTCCGCACAGGAACGATAGCTAACATTAATGATGGAGGGGAAACATAAGAGGCTTTTGGTGTTACCAACAGTGTCAAGCAAGGTTGTGTACTGGCCCCCACACTCTTTTCCATCTTCCTATCGGCAATGCTTGAAGAGGCCTTTTGGGACATGGAGTAAGGCGTCTATATACAGTTGAGACAGGATGCTGACCTCTTCAATGTGGCACACTTCAGAGCTAGGACCAAGAGCACCCTCATACTGATAAGGGAACTGCTGTTTGCAGATGACAGCGCATTACTTGCCCACTCACCAGAAGAAATTCAGCTAATTATGAATGCCTTCTCTGATGCGTCAAAGAAGTTCGGCCTAAAGATCAACATCAAGAAAACGGAAGTGCTATAATCTTCGGTGGACTGGACACCTCATGAGGATGTCACCGGACAGGCTTCCCGAAGCAGATCCTCTTCTCCCAGCTGCCTACTGGTCATAGGAAGAGAGGTAGACCTCAACTACGGTTTAAGGATACCATCAAGAACCTGAAGCTGAAAAAGATCAAGTTGGACTCCTGGACAAAGCTGTCACAACAGAGAGCTGAATGGAGAACAGCAGTAAAGTAGAAGAATAAAAACAGACATTGTCACTTCGCGACGGTCAGCGTCAGCATGAGATTATTATAATTATAATAATTATTATTATTAATCAGGAAAATCATCAAACCTGTCAAACAATCTGAGATGCATGCATTCACGCAGAGCTCAGCTGCTATTGTTCTCATATTTTATTAGGATTATTTAGTGACATTCATCAAGGCTGAGGTGAATTCTTGGTAATTAGATACCACATAAACCATATAATAACATCACTAATGTCACGAAAATGTAAACCTGAAAAATGTCTTGTACTCATATAAGCTCTTTGCTTTGCTCCTGCGCTCTGTAGATGTCACTATAAAGACTGTAAAGGTCTTAAATGGCTGTTGAATACATACTGAGAGCTTATCGCCTCAAAAACAATAGCCAGTTGGTCTAGGGTTGTATCTAATCCCAGCTTCTACTGAGTGCCCATATGGAATGGGAACCACGTGAATCCTGTTTAATATCTCTGTCTGACATTTACACACACACACACACACACACACACACACACACACACACACACACACACACACAGACAGAGAGAGAGAGAGAGAGAGAGAGAGAGAGAGAGAGAGAGAGAGAGAGAGAGAGAGTACACTGAGATAAATGCATCACATCATTAAAAAATGAATATTAATTGATTTCATATTGTATCCTTTGCTGCTTAAATCATTTGAAGGGCTGAGAACCAGAGTGGTGTAACCAAAAGAAAGCTGTTTTTGAGAAAAATGACCTGAAAGTTTTTGCAGTATGAAAAATCAGGGATAATGCTTACGATATGATTCAAGATCATAAGGAAGATGAAAGGACCATTCTGACACATAGACCTTATCCACATCTGCAAAATATAACCTTATCTCATTTTTCAGTTTTTTTTGGGGGGCTAGACCACTGTGGCTCTCAGCCCTTCATTTAATACTATGATTTTTCTCCTTTTCCTTCATCAGAAATGTTTTTTTGACAGTTATTACCTTTTGCGTGAGCTTTGTGGAAGTTAATGTGATGCGCTGATTTTCGTTCCGCAGGATATTGCGTGTGTGTTTGTCTGTCCGCAGTCCACGAGTGCACGCTCGGTCATAAGTAAGTTATTACCTTTGGCGTGGGCTATATATTGTTCATGTTATTATTACTAGATATTTGAGAGCTTACGGAAATTGTAGTGAAGTAAATTAATATTACGGTAATCGTTACATTTACATAGACAGGAACTTTCCAATAGGTCTAATGCCGGGATCTAATTACATAATTAGAACTTCAACTTCATCTTCAAGTTAGACAGAGCAGGCGTGTGTCTGAAGACTGGGAAGAGGTAAGATTTTAAATGCGAATTTCTCCAATAATGACATAGTAACTAATGTCATGACAGTAGTAATGTTATTAGTAGTATTATCATAAACATGTTATTCAGGCAACGTCACGTAACCTAACATTAGGCCCTATTATACAACAACACTGATCTGACATTATATATGCCAGTTGGTGCCACGTGAAAGGTCAGTGTGTTCGCTCCACCAGTCATGCGCTGAAAGCAAAGTGAATATTCACTGATATTCACTGGGACTGGTCTATGTATTGCTACTATTGTAGTATATAATACACAGGAACGCAGGAAAGCAAAGTAAAATGAGATATTTATAGTTTATATTTATATGTTTTTAAAGCATGTCAGTGGTCATGACACTCCATTACCACACCTTCTAAAAATCATTCAAAGAAGGCCATGAGCTTGCGTAGCTTTCATTTTATTTCTTGGGTGGCATTTTGTTAAATTTCTAGGATTTTAGATCTAGTGACACCAAAGTATATCTCTGGTATCATTGCTATATTTCCTTTGATGTTGTTTTGCATCATACCCAGGGCATCAAACCCAGGTATTCTAATCATAAAAACCCACTTACCGTTTACAGTAGTATACACCACAGTCAGGGTCGCACAGTGGCATAGTGATTAGCACATCCCCCTCACAGCAAGAAGGTCCTGGGCTCAAGTCCTGAGCTCGGGTGTTTCTGTGTGGAGTTTGCATGTTCTTCCCGTGCTTGTGTGGGTTTTCTCCGGGTACTCCAGTTTCCTCCCACGTCCAAAGACATGCACGTTAGGCTAATTGGCTGTTCCAAAATGTTCTCTAAGTGTGAGTGTGAATGGCTGTGTGTGTGTTGGCCCTGGAATGGTCTGGTGAGTGTACCCCGCGTTCGCCCAGTGTCGGCTGAGGTAGAGACAGCCTCCCTGTGAACCTAGTAGTAAGAATAGGCAGTTTAGCAAATGAGTGAGGGATGAGTGAGTGCATCAGTCTTGTCCAGCTACAAGAGCTGTTGTAGTTTTTTTAGTACATTTATTACTACATTATTTTTGCTTGTACACTTTAATTGTGTTATGTAAAAGATAACCCATTTCATATGTAGGTGGCCTTAATATAAATGTAAATATACGTCTGTGTTTGATTGATGGGGCTGTGGCCTGCATTATGCTAACAGATGATAAGCAATTTTCAGTTTCCATCTGGCCATATATAATCTTTCTGTTTGTCAGTCTGGACATGGCAACATAGTGTTTTTTTTTGTGTGTGTGTGTGTGTGTGTGTGTGTGGATGGCTTTACTCTGGAGGTTTAACCAGGCGTCTGCCGGCTGACCTCGCTGACCTCAGACCTTTTGCTTCATACTGAAGTAGGCGAAAGAACAGCAGGTACACATATAACATGCACACATGGACACACACAGACACACACTGATGAGCTTCGGGTATAATGAACAGCAGGAGAGCAAGAGGATTGGGGGACGATAGATGGAGGCCTTTGGCATTGTTATCATGGATGAACAGTACAGGCACAGTCAGGTCACTTAGAATGTGTTGAGCGTGTGTGGCGCATGCCTGGGTCACACTCAAGCTGTTGCTCAGTGACAGACCTGCTGGTACTCTACAAAGGCCAATGACAAAAGACTCACATTCAGAGAGGCAATCCCAGCTGTCACATAAACACGTGCATGTCACACACACACACACACACACACACACACACACACACACACACACACACACACACACACACATACACACTGCCACGAGTCACATCACCAGGGTGACTTCTGCCATGGTGTCTAATTTATGGCCCTTTTTGTTAATATAGCACACACACACACACACACACACACACACACACACACACACACACACACACAAACACACACAAACACAGGGAAGCTTTCTGTTTAATTTGTCCGTTAAAATTATCATCACAAAAGGAATCCCAAGTGACATGTATGTTATATTCATAGGCAGAATGACCAATGACTTCCCCCAAAAATCAATCTGTACAATGAATTTTAATTCTTAATCCTGAGAAAACAAATGAGTTTGGATTATCACTGTCAACGGTAAAATATAATCAGGTTCCCATAATGGACAGATTATCTGTATCTAGGATTTAGGTTATATCTATAGCTATCTACCTGTCTATACAGCCATGTAAAAAATTAAGAGACCACTTTTAATGGGTATTCCCATTATAAGTGGTCTCTTAATTTTTTTCGTGGCTGTATATATATATATGTGTGTGTGTGTGTG
>JBCNYH010000006.1:25056759-25073495 GCA_039654325.1 Tandanus tandanus
CTATCCCCCCATATATATAGTTATATATATATATATATATATATATATATATATATATATAATTATTACATTGTAATAAATCAGTATGATCAGGGTTCATGGGGTTCCTGAAAACATGGCTGCATAAACAGAGACATTTTTCAAAGTGAGCTTGAGGTAATAATTTTTTCATTTACATTTTACCATTGTCACCTCCAGATTTGTAGCTGTCCAATATATTTTTTTCTATTGTCCTCTTAGGGTGGCACAATGGAATACAGGTTAGCACGTCTGCCTCACAGCAAGAAGGTCCTGGGTTCTATTCCCAGGCTCAGGCGTTTCTGTGTGGAATTTGCATGTTCATGTTCTCCCTGTGCATGGGCTTCTTCTGGGTATTCAGGTTTGCTCCCACAGTCCAAAGACATGCACATTAGGCTTACTGGCTGCTCCAAATTGACCGTAGGTGTGAGTGTGAATGATTGTCTGTGTGTTACCCTGTGATGGTCTGGTGAGCTGTTCAGGGTGTACCCCGCCTTCACTCACTGTTGGCTGAGATACCCAACAGCCTCCTCATAACCCTATTTAAGCGGGTCAGCAAATGAGTGAGTGAGTGAATATTGTCCTCCTACTAGTGGCTTTCTGCCATACAGCTGACTATCAGTGACTTCCAGAGACAAAATGAATGGAAATTGCAGACTTGATGTGCACATAATATTCTCAAGTATTGTTCCGATATCAAACTGTTTTATGTTTTATTTAAATCTTATCTGACAGCCATGTGTTACCTAGCTGATTTCCCTTGGTGTTACTGTGGTACATCTTATTTCCAGGTGGTGTGTGAAACATAAAATCTGACATTATTTTGAAGGCTAAACTCAGTTTTCAGCCAGTTATCCCAGGGACGGGTGAGCCAAAGCAGGTGACTATTAGATATTGGATAACCATTATGAAAAATAAAACGAAATATAATCCTAGAGTCTTCACATATATATCTGTACCTATAATATCTTTGTTCGTATTATACTTGAGGTGTGCATCTGAATGGGGATCCTGTGGGACTGAAAAAATATTATTCTGAAGCGACTCTGGAGCAGGTGGTGAGATATGAAGCTTATGGGACAAAGCAAGCCACGCTGTTTAACTTGTGAGCATTTACCCCATCTGGTGTTTGGCTTTACCCGTGGATACTGGATTGAGACATTGTGGTTTAAAGTAAAACTATTTTAGACTAGAATATTTTGCATAGCACGTTGGCCTCACAGAAGGAGAGTCCTGGGTTTGAGTCCTGATCTCGGACATTTCTGTGTGGAGTCTGCATGTTCCCCCAGTGTCTGCGTGGTTTTCTTCTGGGTTCTCTGGTTTCCTTCCACAGCCCAAAGACATGCACATTAGACTAATTGGCTGTTTCAAATTGCCCCTAGAAGTGAGTGTGAATGACTGTGTGTGTGTTGGCCCTGTTCAGGGTGTACCCCCACCTTCCAGTGTCGGCTGAGATAGGCTCCAGCTTCTCCACGACCTGAGTAGGATTAAGCGGTTCGGCAAAAGAGTGAGTGAGAGAGTATTTTAAAATATATGGTGAATTATGCTGACATCTTATCTTAAAAATTTACTTAACTTAAACCCCCCCCCAAAAAAAAAAAACAATTAGGGTTAGTGTATATGGGTAAGGCTCATGAAAACCACCCCACACAGTTGAGGTCAGAATTTGCAAAATGATGTTTTTCTAACTGGAATTCAATACTTTTTATGTAGAAAGTAGGAGTGTTAAGGATCTACATCTAAAAAAACTGTGTCATTCAATGACCAATAGTTTCTTTTATGGTGGGTCCTTGAATAAAGACATGTCAGAAGTGATTTTTAGCTGTCATTTACGTTATTGACTGACTTAGCCTTGTTTAAAAGAGCCTAATCAGAAATAAATGAATAGTTTAGCATGTTTAAACATGTTTTCCACTAAGATAGCATTCCTAATGTTAAACTGGTGTAAATACAAGTTGTGTGAACCTCAATTTGGTCATGCGCCCGACCTCAGAAGTAGTGTAAATGACATGCTTAAACTATACGCTGCTAACCCCGTGAGATGACTGTTCACCAGTGTAAACCATATTCCCAGACCCTTATTTTGGATTGCCCTCTTTAACATGACACTGTTTCCAATTTAGATTGAGTCTAGCTTTGTGATATGTCATGTCATTATTATAGCATGTCAGTAGTGTAAATGGCACAATATCATGGACATTTTATCAGCCCTGCCATCGTAACATAGGCTGTAGCAAGATTAGGAAATTTGGTATGTACTTATAGGTAAACGTGTATAGTATGTATACATGTAAACTTTTAAAAATTAAGTAATGGTTGGTCTAAATGCTCAAAAACATGTCTAAAAATGTGTAAAATGCCTGCGGACATAAAAAAGGGAAAATGTGAGGTTTTGGGTCATTTCGAAAGGCTGTTAGGTTAGAAATATTGATGATAGATCCACAATAGTGTACATGGCTGAGTAGCTCTGGTCATGCTCTTTCAAAAGAGACTATACCAATCAATATATTCCCATTATTAATGGATTTACAGCCACTGGACACATATTTATATCCTGGAGTAGTTTTCATGAGCCTTACCCATATACCACATTTAAACACAAGAAAAACAATAAAATTATATTTGTAAAGTGGTATTTCTATGTCTTATTTTGAAGTGTCATAATAATGACACCACCGACTCCAACCTGTGAGTGTTCGCCATTTTTGAATCAAGCATTATCCACTCAGAATAATATTATTAACTCCGAAATAGCATACCAATCAGATCGTACTGGTCCCATGTATTATATACAACTGTAATATAAATATTTAGGCACTGCCTAAAAGCAAGTTTACACAAACATGCACATGTAACGTAGCAGAATAAGCTGCGAAGTGCAAGCGCACTGAACGCAGACGGCGGCAGCGCACTATATATTTCCCCCACCATTTTCTTCATTTATCAGGTTGCCTCTTTGGGGACGTGAGAATGGACACGACAACAAAATGAAGTTCATGGCTTTATGACATTTGCCTTAGAGCTCCGCTAACGTGAGCTATGTTGATTGTGAATATGGACAATGTGTTGATGCAATATAATTACAGGGTCTTGTATTTGCTGTAAAAACTTGTATTTTATTCTAGCACTCTAGCAGTAGTATAATTAAATCTGTGATTAAATCTTTTAATTTCACCTTGGGCTTTTTTTAATCTGAGGGTGTAAAAACTGTGTGCTGAATCCTACTTTCACCACAAATAATTATTAAATGTTCAGTGCTGAAACATCTGTTAACACTATGGAAAGTGCCAGCACTGAGTTCTTTAAGAAAGCCAGGAGCGCGCGGCTGTCAGCTGATCTGGAAACTAATTAGAAGCAGGTGTTTATGGGGCGCCGATCAATTACAAATGATTTTTCGCACGTGGTGAGACACGTGACTAGCCAGAATGCGCTCGTGTGCCTCTTCGGTGTAAGCCCCGCCTCCCTGCGCTCCTCATTCGGCTTTTCTGTCAGTTGTTTAGCGCGCGCGTCTCAGTCGCAGAGCAGTCGCGAGCGGGCTCACTCTGTTTTTGTTTTTAACGGTTGCAGCGCCGAGATTTCGGATCCGAAAATCCTGCCTCGGACGAGTAATGGTCGGAATTTCGGGAACTTTCCAATGTAAGTGATTATTATTACATTTATTTTTGAGATTTGTCAGCATGTTTGAAGGCTGTTCGGCTAAATTAAGTCAGTTTCATTTCAGACAACAGTTAGAGCAGCGTTGCTAAGCTGCAGCCTGTGTTTGTTGTTTAAGCGTTTAATTTTGCTCTCTGGTGTTAAAAGCAGGATGTTTTTATTCTGGGCAAACTCCAAAACTGGAAGATAAACAGAATGTTGTGCTGCTTGATTTGGTTTTATCCTAAACAAAAACACTTGCATAATAAATATTCATATAAACGTCTATTTTGAGAGAAATTAATATCTTGTATATTTCTGTACTTGAAGGACCGCTCTTTAATGTTTTTGCTGTACATACATGCACCTTTCTTGGTCAGTATTAAGGCCCTTAACTCCCTTAGTAACAAGGAAAGGTAGCCTTTAATACACCTGGACTTTATTATTCATTCCTCATGTTTGATCTTCAGAGTGCTGCATGTAATAAAGCTTACAGTAAACCTTTTACTTCTGTGCTTTAAAATAGGACTTTATGTTCGGAATCTACCTGCACAATGTCTATCAGTAATATGGAGAGCAAAACTTTATTGAATCGAGTCTTGTTTATGTGAGAAAAGCTTACAGGAGGACTCTTCCACCCCTCATCCCTTCCTTTCCCCATTCCTTCCTTTCCCATCCATTCCTCATACTGGAGGATTTGAAGCTAATCCACTCAGTGAAGTTTCACACCATCTGGACCTTAGTGCTGCTGAAGAACAAAACTGCAGGAGGCCCCTCCATGCCGGTGCGTCTGTCTGTCTTGAGCCACATTGGTGCCAAAAACCCAGAGATGAGCCCGGCTGTTGTTGAATCGTTGGGGTGTAGCTGAAGCAAAACTTGGTGATGAAAGATGCTGCCACGGATGATGATGAAATAGTGTTATGCCTGCTTTGCACCACAAGAGGGCAGTGCTTAAACTCTTGGCACTGGTGACTGAACTGTCCTTCATTGGTACAATTTCAATAGGCGCTTTATCCCAGTCAGATTCACTGTGGGTCTTAGAGCATGGGTCTCCAGTGTAATCCGCAAAGGGACGGTGTGGGTGCAGCAGTGGGTGCTTTCGAACCAAGCAGGAGCCACATTTGAGAGATTATTGAAAGTGAAGAGAATGTGGAAGCTGTGGCTCCATTTTGAAAACCTACACGCACATCGGCCTTTTGCGGATAAGATTGCACACCCCTGGTTTAGAGCCTCACCTGAGAAGGCTGGGTATAGGAAGAAATATACCCTGGGTTGGACACAAGTACACACAAACACTTTCACAAACTCGTTCATGCCTGCAGGTGATTTGGAGCCAGGAATCCAACAGTTGATCTGCTTTTGTTTGCTTTATTTTATTGCTTTATTTATTAATTTATCTTAAAAAAACTTTGAAGATGTGCTCATTTGGTCAGTGGGTTTGTTTTCCACTTTTATTTTTGTGTGTGTGTGTGTGTGTGTGTGTGTGTGTGTGTGTGTAAATCGGATTCCTTTTCTCTGACTTCAGGTTTGAGGCCCTTCAGGTTTGAATTGGAGCTCTAATTGGTTTTGGCTCTTGCTGCTGTGAGACTCTAGTGCTGGCAGTCTAGCACTTTGGTTGCACGGGAGAGTTTGTGAATGTTATAGAGGAGAGCAGGAGAGAGGCTGGAATTGGGATCTCCCTCCATCCACAGCAGCTGTATGTGTTTAAGGAAGCCCCAGGCAAAGGCATGCTTGGGTTTAAGGGTTTTATTTTTCCACCTTAGAATCCCTACAAATGTGTTGACCTTCTGTGCACCATCAGGTATGTTGTTTGTGCCACCCAAGGCTAGTTTCTCGGACCTTATTGGGGATGGTCCGGGGGGGGGGTCAGTTGATGGCTCATTCACTTTTATTCTGTTTTGCCGAAGGCTATCAGAAGAAACTGGACCAAATTTTATTGGAATTTATTTCCAAGATTTTTAAATAAACATTTAATTTGTTTAAGATCTAATAATAAGTAGATGTTTGGTTACATCATGTGCAACAACTTCTTTGCCAAAAAGCGAATGGGAATATGTATTAAGTTTATCCTTTGTATATGTCTTGTGCAGTAATTCTTTTGGATTGCATCTGTGGATGTTCCTGGTATCAGTTTGTTGCTCTCTGTGTGAGAGAGAACAGGAGAGGGAGAGTGTTTAAGAACAGATTATCCATGAAGGGAAATGTGATGAAGTAATTGACATCAGCTCCACCAGATGTTTCTTGTTGCATGGCACTGTGCGGACAGGCTGGGAAAGATGGGATCCAGATGACTCGGCTCCATCCACCGGTGCCTGTTACTCCAAACGGCGCTCCGCTGGAGACAGGGTTATTAGTGGGACTGGCCCTCATGGAGTCAGGCCTCTGTCTTGAGTTTAGAACTACGGATATGAGGTTGACTTTCATGCCCTTTGCTGCCTTCTGCCTTTCTTTAAGGTGTCCAGTATTGACCGAAACACTATTCCAAGCTGAAAGCACTGAGCTGACCTTTTTTCTCTTCTGAAGTCGAATGGTTATTCTCAAATTGATTTAAACTGGCATTCATTCATCTGCCAACCCGCTTAATTCTACTGAGGTCACTGGGAGGTTGGCGCCTACCTCAGTCTACACTGGATGAAGGCGGGGTACCCCCTGAACAGTAGGGCAACCTTTTACAATTGCACTCATACCTAGGGGCAATTTGGAACAGCCAATTAGCCTAATGTGCATGTCTTCTGACTGTTAGAAGAAACTGGAGTACCCAAAGCAAACCCACACATACTGTACACAGAAACACAGAGCAAACTTCACACACAAATTCACGCAGCCTGGGACTCGAACCCCAGATTTTTTTGCTGTGAAGTGGGCATCCTAACCACTATGCCACCTTTCCACCCCGGTTTGAACAGTAATGACAAATTTCATTAACTGACACACATGGAGTTATAATCGGCATCTTAACCAGCTTTTGTTTTGTCAGAGTATTTCTATTTACCTCAGTTCTATTATACTAACAGTGGTGTGCTTTCAAATAGAGTTATAGAGCATACACATCATCTTCCAGAACCAGTTCATTCAGTAGCTCACTTTCAGGGGTATAAAAGCCGTGAGGGCTTTTCATAGTTATTGGGTTTCTTTCTTTCTGATTGGGGGTCAGACCCCTGCCCCTCTCCTCCTTTCTCTCCAGTTTTGTGTGCTTGATGGGACAAAGCCATCAGTCAGTCAGGAGACCATCATGGGGAGAGTGTTCTAAACCTTGTGAAAGAGGCTTATCACCACATTAAGCTTCTCCATCTTACACACACACTTACTGTCTCTGTCCTGCTGTCTGCCAGCGTTCTATATTACCAAATGTCCCCCCCACCCCCCCACCCCCATGTCCCGCTTTCCCCCAATTTCAATAGGAAAGCCAGCTGTTCCACGGCTGTCAGCAGTCAATGGATTATTGAAAAAAGGGAAAATTTCCCTCACTCTGGACTGTGAGAACTCTTACTGCCTGTTGACAGAATGTATGTGTGTGCCTAAGATGGAGTGTGTGCACATACACACCTCTCTTTGTGTACGACTGGCTTCATCTGTATTCATCATGTTTAACAGGAGATTGACATGGCGGCAAGGACAATAAAATATATTTATTAATTAATTAAATCCTCCCACCGTCCAAAGACATACACAGCAGGCTGATCGGCTGTTCCAGATTGCCTCAGGTGTGGATCTAAGTGTGAATTAGTGTTACAAATATTTGGTCAGATAAAACAACATAGTCACAGTAAATGTGGAAACGTCTCTGACTGATGGTGTTGGAAGTGTGTATGTAACAGTAGTAGTTTAATATCACGTAATTATTCAGATGGTCATAACAGTTGGAACGCCTGTTGGAAGTTTGCGCTCCCTTAGTGTTCCTGGTTGGAAATATTCATTCATTTCCTGAGCCGCTTAATCCTAATTAGGGTCGCGGGGAGACTGGCGCCCATCACAGCCGACACTGGGCGAGGGCGGAGTACACCATGGGCAGCTTGCCAGGCCATCGCAGGGCAGAAACACGCTGACGGCAATGCAGCGTACTCTTTTAGAAAGTCAGCAATGGTTTAGTTGGAAGGATGTTCTCCCTTTTGTTTCAAACCTTCATATCTGGCAACCCACTATCCTTTACCATTGGAAAAAAAAAAAGCTACTTCTGAGACTTTAGTTCTGATGAACAACTCGCAATTGAGCACAACGACACTGCTGATCTCTGCATCAAATCTTTGTCTTTATGTAAATCTCTGTCTTTATGTAAATGTAGAACATAAATCCCTGAATGCTAATTTTCATATTAAGTTCTCCTGGTATCCCAATACTGGTGAGAGTGGTGCTTGTAGTCATCTCGCCCATGTCGTGGATCTTGCAGTTAGAAGTATAACTGAAAAGGAGTGGAATTTTCATTGAACCACTGATTATATTTCACTTCAGTAGCCAAAGTTGAGTTGAGTTTGATCATCTCATTTTTATTTTGTGCAGTGAATATTTTAGACATCAACAGCAGATGTTCTCTTTATTTTATGATAATAAACCACCTTAGCAGAGAGTGCCCTTGACAAGTGAGAACAGGTCCTAAAGCCAACCTGAGGAAAGGCATGCTCCCACGCAGTCTCTTCTTACTACCAGGTGTTCCCAGCCCACCACAGCTGAGCCACCTGCAAAACACAGGTGTGTGTTCATGTGTGTGGTAATAACACAGCTGCGCCTCTCTTCTAAAGAGCAGCAAGACGGGACGGACACACGGCGAATACACTTTGAAAAGGGGTTTTAGCAAAACAACCACTTTTGAGCAGAGGGACACTTTCACCTTCTGCTGTCCTTGTATTTTTATGGCTTTACGTTCTATCTTTACCATGCATTTCATTCTGGAAAGGAGACATAATTGATAAAAGCTTCATTTGATATCACTGTTCTTTATGCCAAGTTTATTTTGGTTTTATAGTCATACTTTAAGTCATGGAGTAGCAAGACAGACATTCATTTGTTTATTTTGCCTAGCCAGTTCACTATTCATCAATAATTAAAATTATTGACTGATATGATACAATTTATTGTGAATTATTTTTTTAGCTGTATTGCCCAGCCCTACTTTATCTTTATATTCAGGCAAGACATATTTTGGCCTGTTTATTTTGCTGCACTTGTGAACATGAAAGAAACACAATTCAGCTATCAAGCATTGACAAGGGATGGCCATTTAGCCTGCTAGATGTGCATTTTAAACAGGAACTTTTTTAAACTATTCTGACAATATACTTATATCATGGCCCAGTGTAAACCCAGGTTAACTGGCAAAGATGTTTAAGGAATCGTCATCTTAAAAGAAAGGGAAGTTTGGAGAAAATCATCTGTGAATTGTGATGTATGAATTGAAATTGAGACATGGAACACATTTATTTATTTTAAAATGTTAGTTTTCTATATATTTTTTTTTACAGTACATCATTTTGGTGACTGATACATTATAGATTAAGGAATGTAAATATGGCAAAATTAGGATTTTTTTTTTTTTGCTCTTGTTTGGAATCACTACATCACTGCACTCATTTGGTGGTCACATACCCATATTTTGATGACAACATTCAATAAATTATTGACTGTTCCTTAGCTATATGTTGATTCATAAACAATACCGTTCAAATACATCTGCCAGGACTAACAGATTTCCAAATCTTCTGCTTATTATATTCAGACCGTTGAGGTTCTTTGTGGCTTAGGAACATTGTACAGACTGTTTATACTTTATAGACCGCGGTCTCCAGCTCTGTTCCTGGAGACCTACCTTCCTGAAGACTTTGTCTCCAACCCTAATCATGCACACCTGACCATCTGATAACTCCCTTAAGAAGTTCCTGATCAACAAAAAAATGTGCATTAGATTTGTCGGATGTTCCCTCAAGTTCCTGATGAATTACATGTTTATATTTTCCACATGTGCAAAATTACTATGACATTTGCACCTAGTTTGATAATCATACATATCAATATTATTATAATATATAGATATGTAAAAATATCATATTTTTTGACCTTGCCAAATAGTGCCACAAAATAAATCAGGGTCTCTGGTATCTACTGATTGGTGAAACTGTCAAGTTCAAGTATGTTTCGAAACCCTGAATGGTTAAATGCTTTTCTTTCACTGATGATACACTGGAAAAATTGAACCTGTAGCAGGAAAAAAAAAATAAAAAAATTTGCATTTTCATGTATAATCATGATCATCTTTGATGTAGAAGTGCATTAATGGAATTTGAAAAAATGGTCTTTCGAAAAACATATAGCGTCGCGCAAATTAATACGCAAGAGAAGCGTGATCCATTTGGAAAACAACTTCCATTTAAACACTAAGAAGTAATGTATTTACCTTAGGAGCCATAGAGCTTATTGGATCTAATAGAGGTCCAGACATGGCCGTCACCATTCAAAAGATCTTCTCATACCGTTATAAGATGGCATTCCTCAGCATCCTACATACTGATTTGGTCAACTACACGTCAGGATATACCTGAAGTTCTAAGACTGATAAACCTTGCTGCTCGCTTACACACTGCGCATGTGCATACTCAGTATAATCCAATTCTCCTGTCTGCACTGCAAACACAAGAAGAATCGTTCTTGCCAAAACCACCTTGGAAGCAGATCTTAGAGGAACTGTTTTTTAGCCTGATGTGGACAGGGAGATTGGTTCAGATCAGTTCAAAACCCATTATAATGCTGTAGTGTAGACAGGGTCTGTGAAACGATAATCTAAATTTCTTAGTGTGTGTGTGTGTGTGTGTGTGTCTGCACACGTGCTTCATGCTCTTGGCTGTAAGCTGTGGAAACTCTGGGATACTGTAGCCAAGTAAGAGTGTGACCCACCTCTCATAAATTTTAGTGTGGACTCATGCACGTACAAATACACTCTCACATGGTTTCTCTCTCTCTCATTCTCTCTCACACGTCTGCATACACACATAGATATCTATTTACTATATTTATCTTTTGGACACTCACCCTCCTTGATCATAAAAACTCCTCCACCATCACACAACACTTTTCCCTGCTTTTTCTTTGTCTTTCACTCTAAAATATTCTTTCTGTATACACAGCCTCTCCACAAACTCTGTGTGCGCGTGCTCTTGTGTCTATAATGGGGGTAGGCAGGGTGCGTCAGGCTTTACTTGAAATAATGGCTCCCAGGCGTGCAGCATGGCCAGACATACTGGAGCCGAGAGCAGAGAGAAGGAATGCCACTCCAAAACCCAGCATGAGAGGGGAGAGATATAGAGGGAGAAAGGGAGGGAGGTAGCGGGGCTGGAAGGAGGTTGTGAGGAATTTTTTTGGCAGGGAGGATAGCGGTTATGGGTAGGTAAAACTGGAATGCCTACCCACCTTTTGAATTCCTCCTCCCTATGTGTTCAACATCTGTGTAAACCTCTGTCTGTCAATCCGCATACTGTATTAAAACAAAGTGGGGATGGGTTGTCGAAATGGATTTTTTTTGCCTAATTGGATGAGTAGATGTTTATTATTCTTTCAGAGTGGAATTCAGCAGGAGTTCTGGGTTTTCACTCTGAATTTCAAGTCATAGTTTTGAACCCCACATCACAGCCTTAGCTAATGGAAATGTTATTTGTGAGAAAGACGACTTTTTAATGGGAAATCGTGAAGTGCCAGATAAAACTCTACACTATTTTATTGGCAATTATTCTGAATACCCTTCTCAGTGTACCTATCAATCATAGAACTGCTTTAAAGCATGCAGTGCAGATAAATACTATACTACTGACTGAAATTTGATTAAATTAACAAACATGGCCTTGTTTAGAAGAGAACGTCCACATCTCGTTAGCCTGCTATGAGAAACTTTACAGAAATCAAACGTATGGCAGTTTAAGCACTATTAAGTTCTTCTGATCTGAAGTGTCAACTGGGAGAGTTTTTGGTTTCCCAGATTCTCACATTTGTACACAAGTTCTAAAGCCCCACCCTCACGCATTGTGTAACGTCGCATGAGCACACACAAGCACACATCACCTCACGTTTCTGTGTGCTGAACTTTTCAGGGTTGAGGTCTATAGCTGTGTATTAGCATGTAAATGAAATCAGTTGGCGTAAACTCGGATTAACTCGGGGCTATGAACACTCACCCCGCTTGACTGAATTTGAGTTACTTGCACCCGTCCTATAGGTTGTACTTGAATGAGTATCGCTTTCTCCAAGTAGACCGACGTAATCTAGACCGGTTTGGAATTTAATGCATGAATAGATGTCTGTAAATCGAGATCTTGTGTAAATAATCAATAAGATATTGAGGAGCTAATCGTGGCTGCAAACTTAAATGAGCACCATATGAGATTTGTAGGCTGGAGAAGTTTTCACGTGGGAGTTTGTGTCCTCACATGTGCTTCACCGTGTTCCCTTTCGGCCTGGGAAGAGGTTCACTTCCCACGTGCAGCTGTGTGAAGACCGGCTGCACAGCTGTTTCCACTGGTTGTGTGTAAATGCATGCTTTAAGCTCTGTTCACATTCATACTAATGTGGTCAGACTGGAGGTATAGACAGTGAGTTAAGGATTGTTATCAGACCCCTTACTATGCATGTGGTTTTTCTGAAGATTTTTGCTAAATGTAAAGGAATGTATATGCTTGGAGATTTAATGTTTTTAAACTAAGAACAAATAAGGCTTTGTTTACACCTAGCCCTGTTCTCAACCTTTGTTTTAAAAAGGAGAGCTTTTTGCTTTTAGCTTTTTAAACAAGTTTTTCTAAGGACAATGTATAAGTGCTTACAAGAAGATGAGAAAGGACTGTGGATTGTAATCAATATGGGAATATTTGGGCTTCATAAAAGGTTTAAACACGCATCAAAACACACATTGGGAGTGCAGGGCCAGGGCAGGACATTAAAGAGCTTCACTCTGAAGTCTGCACCCATTATTCAGCACTTTTCCTTTTCACAAGTACTCTTTGGGTATTTAGCAGCTGTTTTGTGCCTCATTGTGACCCTTGAAACAGAGTCTGCAAAAGAGAGGCATCTAACACCTCATAACGGACTGCTTGTGCTTCTGTGAAACATCACTTGTGTTTATTTAGCTTTATTGGCTGCCCAGCAGAGCATCTGTAAAATGTTGTAAGTATAGTGTATATGCTGTTTTTTTATTATTTAAAATTACTAATCAATTGTTCTAGCCTTTCCTTTATCAGTGGAATAAAATGTAAGCCTCACAAATGGGTTAATGAGTAATTTCAGTAGAAAAATCTTCTTAAATGTAGGCTGCTTGAAGTGCACAACACGATAGTGTAATGTCAGGTTTCACTATTCAGGGTGTTTCAATAAGTGACCCGTCCCCCCTTTCTGGCACATTTTTTGTTTGACCTTTTAGTGCCAGAACAATTAGTTATGTTAATCACCAAGCCCGCCTCACTAAATACATTAAATAGATTATCAGTTGGTTGGACAGGAGCCACAGAGTGGGCGTGTTGTTAGCTCAGCCGGCTACGCTTCAAGTGAGCATCGTTAAGTGGGGGAAGTGTGTGTGTATGAGAGAGAGAGAGAGAGAGTGAGAGACAGCGATGGAGAGCAAAACAAAGTGAGATTGTTAGAAGAAGTGAAAGGGATGGATAGCTAAGCAACAAATGACCGAAAAGGGAAAAGAAAAGTGGAAAGACAACCAGAGCCACGACCCAAGTGAGAAAGGAAGCGAGAGAGAAATAAAGAAGTCTTTCTGGATTTCCTCGCCCATCTGGACTCCATCTGTGTTTCTCTGGCTGCCAGAAGAGCTTGGACTGCAGCTCACATATGCAGAGGGGGCTTAGACACATGCCCCACATATGAAGAAAAGAAAAGGGGAGCGAAAAGGAGCTGTAAACAAGCTTAACCCAGGGACTCAATTGTTTTTGGAATAAGACAGAAGGGGGGATAAAAGGGCCAGTTCACAGAGAGGTGAGGTGTGTCTGCAAGTATGTGGACTTGTATGTTAATTTTTGAGACTGTTTTGAATTTTATTTTGATTTCCATGAGACGCAATTAGTAATGCTTAGAAAACAGTATCCATAGTTACCTTTAAATAATGTTTAGATATGAGCCGTTCATGATATTTAGACTGTTGTTGTTGTGTGGACCTGATTTTTATTGGCTGTTAATAAAGTTGGTGGCTGTTCCACATGGCACATACTTTAATCACAGGCAGGAGAATGCCATACAGGTACACATACTGGGAAAGTCATGAAGTTTTTTCTTCACCAACTCCTGTTTTCCTGAATCTCTCTATAGACAGCACTGCTATCGCTATAGTTTATAAATGGGTTTGCTTTGTTTGTGTCTGTGTGTGAAGTATTGGATAATGTGCCTAGACAAGTTGTGTAATAAATACATTCAAATGTAAGGCAGCATTTCAGGCTTTGACCCTACCCCACCCCTCCAAAAAAGTCTGTTTAAAAACAGCATATTTCCCAGACTTGCTCAATCCTGTGCTGCATCTGACTCGAAAAGGGCTCCAGGGCAGTGTGTGTTGTAGACTGCTCGTCACTGCAGGTCTGCGTAATCTTAGCAAACACAATCTCCTGGCAAGCCCTGACAGATACACACCAGAGCATGCTGCACACTGTCAACACGACAGTCCAGAGAGAGAGAGAGAGAGAAAGAGCGTGTGAGAAAGAGAGACCGTTACTGCAGACTGGCTGTCTGCTTTGCTGTGAATGTAGAGTTTTTGGACTATGTGTAATTAGCACACTCCATTATTGTGATCTCAGTGTGGGGGGAGCTGAGAGATGTGGAGGTCAAGACGGTTCATCATGTTTCCTTGTTTTCTTATTTGGTAAGTTAAAAGATGTGATCAGAATCATAGCACATCTGTAGTGCATATGTTAGTTGGCATGTTTTCAGAGCTGATACAATAATTCACATTTGTATACACACATGGGTCAGCAACAGGACCAGCCAACAGGAAGTACCCTATTAGCACTAATCTGCAATAACTGTTGACATGCCATGGAACAACCTATTGATCCAGCTGATTTACCATGCATGTAAAAGTCATGCTCAATAAGTTTGACGTTATGACCCCGATTTTCTCAGGGTCGAGTAGAAAGCAAGGCCCCGCAGGGTATCGGCTGTGCCCACTCTGTGTAAGCGCACTATCAGTAGCCACAGTGGCTCAGCTTTCTTTGTCTGAGCTGTATTCACTGACCCCAAACGTTAACCTACACTGTCCACCAGATTACCCTGGGGACATGATCGTAAATTAATCTGCTCATGGGCCCTGTAATTAGAGATACGAAACTTTGGCTTGACCTAATGGTCACTGTGTGGGAGTGTGAGAGGGAAAAGTAAAGACCATCCCCCACCCTAATTTATTTATTTTTATTATTACTATTATTATTTTTATTATTATTTTTTTAAAATAAATAAGTCAAGTTCATTGGCTGGGATAGTGTTCTATTTAAGTGGTTCGCTAATAGAATATAGCTGCAAGTTTAAATTAAATTTATAACCATTTATTTAAAAAATGTAAGTTATCTCGTATTTCATTTTCAGGGCTGTATATTCATATCAAATGCTCTCGATAACCTTGCAATAGCCACAGCATTGTTTTTGTAGCTGTTGTACCAGCTGCAGTGTACAACAGCCTGGAGAATATGGAATGTGTATGTGTGTGTATATGCGTTTACTTCAGTATGATTAGTACAACTTGTCGCTGCTAATAAGGAGACACAGACAAACACACATACACGGGGTCCTTGTATATTTACAGCCCATGTGGGAGATCTCTGAACAGCTCTAGTCATTTGTTATAGAGGAACTTAATAAAAGCCCCAGGCGTGTCTTTTCACAGCAAAGAAAGCTATAAATGAAGTTCATTTGAATACTGTTGAAGAGTGTGGGGTCAAGAGGGGGTTTGCTTTGTTGCAATAAGTAAGGCCAAAGAAGTACTATATACAAGACACACAGTCGGGCAACCTGTTGCTGAGTGCGCACGCACACATGCACACACACACACACACACACACACACACACACGCCTACATTACTGGAGGGGAACAGATGTGTGTGTATTGTTGGTGTGAGAGGACTGACAAGCACCAGGTGCAGCCTTTGTTTTGCTTGCCTTTGCCCAGCCCCCAGCTACACCAAGAACCCCCCCCCCCCACACACACACACACACACATACACACAAGCGCGCACACACTTCCCTTCATCAGCAACGTCTCCTATCCTCTTCGTCTCCATGTCCCCCTCGCCCTCTTTCTCCTCCCCTTCTCTTGAGACACAGGTGACTGTTAGAGCCTCCAGCTGCCAGCATGTTGCCCCATTAGGTCCATATGGCAGAGATGCTCGGAGGCTGCCACTACCCCTACCCACCCCCACTCATTCACTGTTGAAGATTTGATAGCTTAACCCTTTGTATCCATAGCTCAAAGAAGGGGGGTATTTCAGTCTTTTGTTGTGCTGTGTTTAAATGATTTTCCAGTCTGGACGCACTCAAGTGCTTTTAATGGAAAGTTGTATATCGTATTAAACAAAGGCGGAGCGGGGCTTTTAAATCAGCTCTTTGTGCAAGTTCCTCCAATGTTAAGCGCTTTAGCTTAGTGAAGGGGGAAGTAAATATCTCTACTTATTTATGCTAATGGCCTTGGTTACCCTCTGCAGTGCACTATGCACAAACCTGGGCTTATATGTGCATCTGTGCTTCGATGATTGCCGGTTTGATGACACGCCTCTGGAAAAAAGCGGCTACCGTTAATGAAGCTGCTGATGTTTTTGTATACTTTGATAAGAGATTATTTTTATGGCCTATGCGCTACAGTGTAATTCATACTTTAATCCCGTGCTTTTTTTTTAATATTCTATCAAATTTCATGTCCTGTTAGTTTTTAGAGTTGTTTTGTAGTAACCCTGTGACCAGTGAAATCTCCAGAAGCCATTGTTTGTTTGTTTTTTATCATGCTACTCTAAACTATTAGAGTTTTTCAGCTTGTCTGTTGGTAAGATGTGCAGTGCATAAGTGTTTTTTTTTTTTTTTTTTTTTTTTTTTTTTTTTTTTTTTTTTTTTTTTTTCCCTTTTGGGTTTTCCCACACGA
>JBCNYH010000006.1:25086444-25098155 GCA_039654325.1 Tandanus tandanus
GACATGTTTCCTCCAGGTACTCCGGTTTTCTCACACAGTCCAAAGACATGCACATTATGCTGACTGGCTGTTCCAAATTACCCCTATGTGTGAGTGTGAATGGTTGTGTGTGTGTGTGTGTGTGTGTGTGTGTGTGTGTGTGTGTGTGTGTGTGTTGGCCCAGTGATGAGATGTTCAGTGTGTATCACGCTTTCAGCCAGTGTTGGCTGAGATGGGCTTCTCTACGACCCTGATTGGATTAAGCGGTTCGGCAGATGAGTGAGAGTATTTTCCCTTAGACAATATATTGAACCGTGCTGAACAATTATTGATTTCTTTCTTATTTTACATAATAGTATTTGATTTATGTGTAACTTGAAGTGGGGCCGGTGGTGCAGTGGTTAAGGTGCTGGGGTCATGATAAAGAGGTCATGGGTTTGAGTCCCCCAACGTGCTGAGACCCCTGGGCAAGGTCTTAACTACAAGTGTGCCTCTGTCCACCCAGCAGTATAAATGGGTACCAGTAAAATACTGGGAAGGTAACCTGCGATGGACTAGCATCCCATCCTAGTCGCTTCAGGCTACAGAAACTGGGAGAAGCTCTGGCTCTGATAAGCCACTAGGCTCTGGTGAAAAAAGGCCAACAGACTTACCGTACTAGGCCATGTGCCTGAATAGCCCCACGTGTAAAAAAAAATGTTTTCATTAAAAATCGATATACCATTATTTCTGTTAAAAAGAATTCACATTCATTCATTAACATTCATTCATTCATACATAAACGCATCAGTCGTGGAATGATCAATATCTTTGTCAATGTGTGTCCTATTTAAATCTTTTATGCACAAAATGAAAGCTGAAAAGTCACTATTTCGATTGGCATAAACAATTCGTTCAAATGTATGAAGAATTTCATTGTGCTAAATAACTAAAGTAAAACCATCTCATTTTTGTCCCATGGCCTATACGTATGTGTAACTTTAAACCCTGAATGTGTCTGTATATAGCAAAAAGCATCTGCAAAACTGCCTCAGACAGCTAAATCAGCATGTCATCATAACATTTATAGAGCTGTTATGAGTTATTTAACATGAACATCAGGAAATCTTTATAAAATGAAGATATTTGCATCAAGACCAGAAACACAAAGAAATCAAGAAGAAAATTAGGGGAATTAGAGAGAAACACAAACTGTGTTTTTAGTTTTATTCTTTCGCATATGCTTAAATACAATAGATATAATTAAGTAGTTAGTAAATACATAAATATATAAATCTGAGCAACCCTAGTCAAGCAATGAAGATATACAGGTTATATATCAACATATTGAGATGTGCTTATTCATTAAACAATAGGAAATAAAGAAAGTAGACTCGGTTTATGAGTATACTACTTGAACTGAAATACTTCATATAAATGCATAAATTAGGAGTTCATCAAAAGTCTGGTAGGACTTGCGTAACAACTGAGAAACCACAAAGCAGAACAGTCAAGTTCCAGATATGGCCTACTCTATTCACACAATCACACAGTTCAGTTTTATCTTCAGAAATCTTAAGCAAGCATGGACGATGGTTTAATTCAACCACGCCTTCAACTAAAATTTCTAATAAGCATGCAATCTCAAACAGCTATTTTTGTTTCATGGCACCCAAGGACGTAAACATTGAGTCTAAAGCTGTCAAAGCAAATAGAGATCTTCCTTCTTTCCATTTACACATTGATTTTTTTTTTTTTTTTAAGTGAAGATAGTGCCTATCTTCATTTGTACACCGTTTCCACCTCAAAGCCACGTAAGCTCTCAAAGCTCTGGCAACATGATGCAAAAGTCACTTTGATTTTTCGATACATGCTAGAGAGATTAGAACCATGCCTGGATTTGTTTCATCTTTTTCGTACAGTTGGAGTTAAAGGAACACAAACGAAGCCATGAGGTGGAAGGAAGACAATATTTTTGTCTGAGCTAGGGAGCAGCGAGACACATACACACACACACACACGCACACACACTGTCATTTTGATAAGCGGTTCTTTTTTTTTTCTTTTCTTCTCATTTGTGAAGGTTCCATACTGCATATTGTGGAGGTTAATTATTTGTCATAATCCACCAGGATGCTGAGAGAGAGAGAGAAAGAGAGAGAGAGGGGGAGGAAGAGACGTTCAATGCCTCCAAATGCATCATTTTCATCCAATTTAACAAAAGCAGTGTGGTCAGTGTAGTCAACCACCCCCCCCCCACCCCCCACCCCCCAATTTTTAGTTGAATCCCAATCACATACGTCCACCACCAACCGGACAGGGACATAAGCATGCACATGGCCGATCCGTGACACGTGATGCTGCTACCCAAATCTTTTAGAAACTTCTGCGCCTGTGCATTCAAGAGTGGCTCTAACACAGTTGGAGGGAAAAGCGCTACCTGCCGCTTTGTACAAATGGGCTCACAGAGGCCCATGATTGGCTGGTGATGCTGTGAGTGACAGAAAGGTGTGTATGTGCCATCCCTCCCGTGAGAGCTTCGCCAATCAGCTCCCATGGACTCCTGATCACGAATGGCTGCAGAATCAACCTGAAATTTGAAGTCCACGGTTGTAATTAATTAATTTTTGGCCAAAGATGTTGTCTTGATGGTGGGAGAGGGGAACCACTGTGTAAAGTCTTTTCCAGCACATCCCAATGACTTGAGAGTGAAAATGATTCCTTATGCTCCTGAACCACTTTTTTACAATTGGAACGAATCTGCACTCATTAGATCTCACAACCTTTTTCTATTATTGCAGAGTTCAATCTTTGTGCTCTCTAGGAAACTGAAGGCTTTTTCCTCTTAAGGACCAAAATTCTTAACCCAAATCCAGAAATTTAATCTCCTTTAATGTATTTTTCAATTAGTGCAGACCAGTAATTTGACCCTTCTGAAACAATAGGTCTAAGATCCTTTCCATGATCACAGGAAACGTCTTCTGACCTGGTTGTTGAAGAAATGAGAAGCTACTCCCTGCATCAACCATCCATCCATTATCTATACCACTTATTGGTTAGGGTTGCAGGGGAAGCTGGAAATCATCACACTCACATTTAGGTCTCTGGGTAATTTACTGTAGTCACTTGACCAAACCTACATGGCTCTGGACTTTGGTAAAACAAAAAGAAAATAAATGAAGCACCTGGAGGTAACTAATGCAAACTCTGAGGTTTGAACCCAGAACCTTCTTGCCATGAGGCAACAGTGCTAATTACTGCACCACCGTGATGCTCCCTCACTGCATCAGTTAGGGATAAAACATTTGCTGCCAGGTGAAAAATATGAGGGCAGCATGGAGGCATACTGTTTATCACCTCTGCCTCATTCAAGAAGGTCCCGGGTTCAAGTCCCAGGCTCAGGTGTTTCTGCATGGAGTTTGCATGTTCTCCCTGTACTTGCATGGGTCTCCTGTTCCAAATTGCCCCTAGGTGTTAGTGTGAATGGTGTGTGTGTGTGTTTTGGCCCTGCGATTGTCTGGCAAACTGTTCAGGGTGTACACTGCCTTCGCCCAGTGGTGACTAAGATAGGCTCCAGCCTTCCCGCAACCCTAGTAGAAGTGAGCAGTTCGGCAAGTGAGTGAGTAAGTGAGTGAGTGAGTGAGTGAGTGAGTGAGTGAAAAACATGAATTAGTGTAGTAATTATACAATCAAAGTTAGTTAAATCAAAATGGCAAATTTTATTGGCAGGTATATCATTTAGAATTGTGTAGATAGGTCTGACTGCATAGTTTCTCTTTCTCTCTTCACTTTTGTATTGCTCCCAGCAATATAATTTTCACGTTTTTGTTAGCCTAAGTAAACCGAAATTCAAAATGCAAATATACTACAGACAAATGAAAAGCTTTTACCACAGAAAACCTACGTAACCCCCACAAAAAGCAGTAGCAGAATGTCTCTGGTATTCTTTCAGATGGAAGGGCAAGTTAATGGCTTGCCAAGATATCACTAACATCCCCAACAAGCACACTCTAGCACATATCCAACACAAAATCCTTCTAACCCACACACAGTCACGTACCAGGCATGAGCATGGTGGAGACGAGTTCAGGATCCTCCAGCATATCTATGATAGAGCGCTGAAAAGTTTTACTCGCCTCAGATTGCAGATAACTGAGAAAAAGAGAGCAAGAGAGACAGCCCTGATTAATTCATACTAAAAATACTATTTGACACAACAGTAATGCTAAGTATTCAGCACGAAAACAGGGCTATGTTTGTAGAGGATGGAGGAACATTTCCTAAAAGAGATGCGACCGTTCATTAGCTAAGTGTGATCCACAGTGACCTCATTTCTTTCAAAATGAGTACACACATCCGTACCTCATCCAGGATATACGATCTTCCCAGAACTCGTATATTATGTAGCAGCTCTTCTCGGGCAGCTTCTGGATTGACACACTAAAGAAAGAAAAAAACGAAGTGATGACTTTCTAATCAAGTATCTAGAGGCTGTACTCACTGAACCTCAACAACTGTTTTAGTTTCTGTAGATGCCTGGTGTGACTTTGGGATTTCATTCATTCCTTTATTCATTACAGTAACAGCTTTTATTTTTTACATTTACAGCATTTGGCAGACACCATTACCAGGGGGCCGGTGGTGTAGTGGCTAGGGTGCTGGGCTCATGATGAAGAGGTTGTGGATTTGAATCCCTGTTAGACCCCCACCGTGCTAAGACCCCTGTGCAAGGTCTTAACCACAGGTGTGCTTCTGCCCCAGTATAAATGGGTACCAGTAGAAATATTGGGAAGGTAACCTGCGATGGAATAGCGTCCCGTCCAGGAGGAGTTGAACTCCTAGTTGCTTCACGCTACGGAAACCAGGGATAAGCTCTGGCCTGACGAGCCAGTAGCCTTGGGTGTAAAAGCCCAACAGATTACATTTATATGTCATTCAATTGAGGGTGAAAGGCCTTGCTCAAAGACCCAACAGTGGCAAGTTGGTGGTACTGGGGCTTGAACCACCGACCTTCTGATCACTAACCCAGAGCATTAACTACTGAGCATTAACTACTGAGCCGCCGCTGCTTTATCCTGGACAGGGTCACAGTGGGTCCAGAGCCTATCCTGGGAACACTTGGCATAAAGAGGGAATACACCCAATCCATTGGATTGCAATATGCTCATGCATATTCATACTCATTCATACCTAGGGGGCAATTTAGCCTTGCAAATCCTGTTACCAGTGTGTTTTATTGGGGGGTGGGGGTATGACTCCATGCAAATTGTAGGAGAATAAAGAAAATTACACACAGTAACCCAAGCTCAGGATCAAACTGAGAACCCTGGAGCCATGCCACTATGCCACCTCATGAGGGTTTTTATTTGTTCCAAATATATTTTCTTCTTGGTGATTCATTATTATCGATCTAATCTTGCTCTCTAGTGAGCAAATGTCCTTTAAATAAACCCGATTCTACTGGTTATTATCATGTTCCTGTGGAAAATCTGTAGGAGTGCCATTATATTAAAACAAAAAGAAGTTTGTTGATAGTTGTGCATGTCTGGTAATGCTCCAAGAACGTGTGGCCTCTATGACTCTCTTCTCTTTAATATCCACACTATTTTCAGTATAAGCAAACACTTACTCATGCAATACTGGCTAAATGTAGAAAGCAAACAAATATTCAGTATAACCATGAGTGTGAGTGCGATATTCCTTTTATATAAAAAGAAACTAATATCATGGAACTGACATCTCAGACACAGTATGGCCAGATTTTCTGATTCATTTTGCCCAAAGGGGCCAAACAAATTTGATAGCACATGAGTTCACTGGCTTGCAGGTTCACATGGATTTGTAAACTTCAATTAAGGGTGCTTCCTTCAAAACGGGTATCCCAAAATCCTTTTCTTTTCCCAACTTAATTTGAAGGGTATTTTCCTAAATAGTATTGTTTGCCAAGTCACCAATTATGTTACAAACTCTACAGTAATAACCATTACAAAGTGTAGTGGAACTGTATGTAGCGAACCCAGGGAATGCCACTCCAACAATCAAAACAAACAAACTTCACACAGAAACGCCCTCGCTGAGCTCGGGACTCAAACCCAGAACCTTCTTGTCGTAAGGTGTACGTACTAACCACTAGGCACCGTGCGAGGCATAATATAAAATATCTTTTTTTTTTATCCACTCTCTGGCCAAAAATATTTGAACAATTAACAATCATAATATGTTTGTTGAACAAGAGTTAGCCCCTCCTAGCTGCTATAATAGCCTTTCCTTCTGGGAAGGATTTACACTACATAACACCTGGGAAGCTTTGTGCTCATTCAGCTTTAAGAATATCAGTGAGGTCAGGTATTAGTGTTGGGTAAAGACTCTATGTGCAGTGCGTTTTCAATTCATCCCAAAGACATTCACTGGGGTAGAGGTCAGCCAATATCTTCCACTTCAACCTTGGCCAACCACGTTTTTATGGCCATCACTTTGTGCACAGGAGCACTGTCATACTTTAACATGTTTAAAAAAGTTGTGGAAAGTTGGGCAGTGGTGGCCCGGTGGTAAGGTGCTGGATTACTGATTCGAAGGTCGGGGGTTCAAGCCCCAATGTCACTGGGTTGTCACAGCTGTTCCCCCATTGCAGCTAACTGGGTTATCAAAGGCCAGCCATGTCTCTCACTGTCTATGGTGAGAGGCATGTAAACGAACCATTGCTGACTTGCGTCAAGAGTAGGCTGCATTGCCGTCAGCGTGTTTCTGCCCTGCGATGGTCTGGCGAGCTGTCCAGGGTGTACTCTGCCCTCGCCCAGAGTCGGCTGAAATGGGCGCCAGCCTCCCTGCGACCCTAATTAGGGTTAAGCGGTTCAGAAAATGAACGATGAACGAGCTTGTGGAAAGTCCATATATGGCCGTCAGGTGTCATATAGTGTACCATACGTCTTGCATATTCTAGAATATTCAACCAAGATCTTTAAGGGGTGTGCAAAGACATTTCAGAGATTTGTTTCTAAAGACATATTACACGTCTGAAAATATTTGCATAAAACATGCAGAAACTATACAAGAGATTTTCACTGTTTCTGTGTTTAGGATTTTTTGGGCAAGTCAGTATTCATGGCTTGGAGCCATAATTAGTTATTTAGTTACTTTATCTTCAAGAACCATTTCATCCTGCTAATTGTGAATCGGAACCTATCCCAGAAACAATGGGTGCAAGATGGGAATTGACATCCCAAGAAAAGACACCTGTTCTCAGGACAGGACACCTTGAACACACACACTGACACATTCCCGTCATATCTAAAGGGCAATTTAGCATAGCAAGTCTGCTTCACTGCATTTTTGGCGGAGGGTTAGGAAATTGGATAGTATTACACCGAGAGAAGGTCCAGCTCAGGATTGATCTAGGGACCCTGAAGCTGTATAGTGGCTACATTATTCACTGTAACCACCAGAACTAAAAAACAAGAGTTTCTAAATATGAATAGTAAATATGCTGATTATAAAACAGTCATCACTCACTCATTTCCCAAGCCGCTTAATCTTACTAGGGTTGAAGGGAAGCTGGAGTCTATCTCAGCCTACACTGGGTGAAGGCAGGGTACATCGTGAACAGCTCGCCAGAACAAACACACGCACAACCATTTACAATCACATTCACACCTAGGCACAATTTGGAACAGCCAATTAGCCTAACTTGCATGTCTTTGGACTGCGGAAGGAACCGGAGTACAAGGAGGAAACCCATGTAAGCACAGGGAGAACATAGAAACTCCACACAGAAACGCCCGAGCCCGGGAATTGAACCCAGGACCTTCTTGCTGTGAAGCGGATGTGCTAACCACTACAGCAGCCTGCTGCCGCTGATTATAAAACAGTAAAAAAAAAAATGCATAAAAATTTCACAAAGAATGCTTTTTTTGTATGTAAGAAAGAATGCTGTATTTGAATAATAATAATAATAATAATGCAGCCTCATTATGTGCCTAAAATATCATGCTGGCATGTTTTTCATTTGAGAAGTTGTGGGGTATAATATTCAAGTGTGAAAATATAAATTCTCACTGAAGGTTGTCACTTTGGTTGGTGGTAGAGTCAGCGTAGCTTTTCAGGGCCTTTTGAAACTCCTCAAGATTGTCCTCTGTCACTGCCATCTGCTTCTGCACCAACAGAATGTTCTAGATAGATGAGAGGGAGCAGAGATGAGAGAGAGAGAGAGAGAGAGAGAGAGAGAGAGAGAGAGAGAGAGAGAGAGAGAGAGAGAGAGAAAATCAGTGGGAAACGGGATGCTAGATATAGAACAGAGTGAAATATAGGGTTTAGTGCACATGGGAGCAAAAGGATGAGGATAAAGTCAATATAAGAGGCAGAGAGGAAGCACTGAGAAAGATAATATAAAGCTTAAAACAAAGTCAGATTTCAAAGCCTATTGATTTGCTGGACCTGCGTTCTCACATTACATATCTCCTTAGCATCGAGAAGAGAGCTGGCCAGCATCTCAGAGCTGTCAGTGCTACTTGGAGATACTTGATGGTGGTGGGAGCTCTACAGCAGACGTAAACACTCACTGATTTATATGTGCTGGCCAGCGGGTCCTCTTTCAACGGCTCCAGCTTTGGACTCTGGAATAAGGACAGGACATTTCACTTAGAGAAACTGTAAGCCTTCCAGTTGATCACTGCAAATTATTAGTGTGTAATTGTATTGTCTGTCTGGTGAAAGGAGGGATGATTGATATAATGTGTAAGAGGCTTGATGAAGAAATGCAAGATGGACCAAAAAGAAACTGATGTACAGGCTGAGAGAAATAAGACAACCTGACAGATATAATTTGCTTACGGTGGGTGAGTAGATGGGTGGATGGATAGGGTAGGATAGGTTGGGTACGACTGGATGCAAGGATGGGCAGACGGATAGACGGGACTGGATATAAAGATGGATATTATTGGATGGATGGATTCATGATTGGATGGTTGTAGAGATGCGATTGGATGGATTAAATAGATTAATGAATAAAAGAGAATAGATGGATGGATGGATGGGCAGATGAATGCATGTCAAGTCACATTAAAAGTCTCTGGATGGATAGATGCAATTAGATGAATGGGTTGGGTTGGATTGGATAGATGGATGGATGAAGACATTAATGATGGGTCACATGGATGGGTGGATAGATAGATCGATGGATGGAAGGATGGTGGATGGATGGATTGTTTCATGATTAGTCCCATTAAATGTCTCTGGATGGATAGAATGGGTTGTGTTGGATTGGATAGAGGGATGGATGAAAACATTAATGATGGGTCACATTAAACGTCATTGGGTGGACGGATGGATGGAAGGATAAAATAATAGATGAATAAACAGACATAATCTGATGGAATAATAGCTACATGAAAAGAAAGACAATATTATTTATTAATTAAGACAATAAAAAGTATGAAGACATTGTGTCAGAAGTGTATGTTCTGAAGTGCTCTCACCTGGCACTCCAGTTTATCAATGAGCTGTTGCAGTCTGTTGATTTGAGAGGACCAGTGGTCATCTGTATCCACGGTAACACCTAAGGCATAATACACACCATTTATCACGACCAAGGCAAGCTTTTGTACTTATTCAGGCACAGAGAAAAACCTCAAGGCCTGTCAGTGGGAGGCTCTACACTGTAAAAGAGCCTTACTTTGTTTTTTTATTGATTTTTTTATTGAAAAATCTAATGGTTATCACATTAAAAGGGGCATAGCATGACATTTTTTATGCATTTACATTTGGATATCTGGATTGCCTACTAATTCTAAAATAAAACAACGCAGTCAGTCTCTTCTGAGCTGCCTAGATCAGAAAATGTGATTCAAAAGCCTTTCGGATTTGGCACCCCTTCTTCAATAATGGATTCAAGTATTCAAATTCAAGCATTTCACTACATATTGTACTGTGTATGATTTTGTACGTGACAAATAAATTTGAAATTTGAATAAAAAGGAGAGCTCATTAGTCTTATACCACCCACCATCTGAGTATCTTCACCCGTAGTTTCAGAAATACTCTCTTAAAAAGAATGCCTTTTTTTGCGCTGAGGCTAGAACTGCGAACGTCATGTCAAAGAGACCTGAGCATGAGACGTGCTCTCAATGCTTTTACATTTAAATTACATCAACCCCCAGCCCGAAAGGACAGAAAAGGTGAGTACACGGAAATTATTTTTGATAGCTACATCCCAGCTATTGTTTGCAAAAATCTGTTTGTGTGTGCTAACCATATTGTGTCTGACTCAGTGTTTAAGGCACTGGGTTACTGATTAGAAGGTTGGGGGTTCAAGCCTCAGTACCGCCAAGTTGCCACTGAACAAGTGGTAAGTGAACAACTGCTCAGGTGTATAAATGAGATAAAAGATTGCAAGTCACTCTAGATAAGGTTGTCTGATACATGTTGTAAATATAAATGACTGTTTTTCCTTTCCGGGCCAGTACAACGCAGGATTGGCAACCAAAATGTACCTCAAAGAGGGATCAATATTAACTATTTAGGGCAGAACTACAGATGAGGGAAATGTAATTATTTAGGTATACCATTAAATGCTCTAATTGATATTGTAATAGATTACTCCTTTAGTTACATTGCATAACCAGTCAAATCCTTTATCCTTTAATAGGGTTGCTGAAGCCCATCCCAGCTGACTCTGTGTGAAGAAGGGGTACACCCTGAACAGCTCTCCAGACCATCGTAGGGCCAAAACACACACATACACGCACACCCATTTACACTCACACCTAGGGTCAATCGAGAATATCCATTATAATGTGCTTGCCTTTGGACTGTGGGAGGAAACCCACACAAGCACTGGGAGAACATACAGACTCCACACAGAAACACTTGAGCCCAGGCACGGGGCACGAAACCAGGATCTTACTGTGAGGCAGAAGCACTAAGCACTGTGCCAGCCCATTTTAGTGAACTGATTCTTTCGAACGATTTGAAAAGCTAATCTGGATGTTTTAGTACACACTTTCTTGCTGTTTGTTGATTAGCCTGTTGTTGTCTGCACGCTGTAATGATACGAAAGTTTTCTGACGGATTGCATTTAGTTGTATGGAAGCAGCTAAAAAAATCAAACAAACAAACAAAAAAAATGACGCACGACTCAGGACCAGTAGAAACGACTCATTAATTAGCGTTGATAGCCAATCAAAGCAAAGTTATTTACATATTTAATTAAGGGACAGCTGTGAAATCAGCTTGTCTTATTCTACTGGGTTTTCATACCATAGTAAAATCTGAAATCTGAAACAGCCAATTAATGTGCATGTTTTTGGACAGTGGGAGGAAAGAGAAATACCCTGAGGAAACCCACACAAGCACAGAAAGAACATGCAAACTCCACACAAACATGCCTGAGCCTGGGACTCGAACCCAGGACCTTCTTGCAGTGAGACGGACGTGCTAGTAGTAAATGCATGAAATCTGATTATTATTGTAGAATACAAAAAGATTTTGTAATCCACTGCGTTTCTGGTTTCATTCCACCCTTTTAACTCAGTTAGCTTTGATATATTTTAAATATATTATGTGACTGTAGTGATTGACTGACTGATTGATTGTGTATTTTAATGTTGTAAACATCATTAGTGTTTGTGTATATATACTGTGTTTTTTTAATTTATTTTTTTGGGGATTCTCCCTAATTTAGTGGTTTCCAATTCCCACCCATCAACTTTTAGCCTTCCCTATCACACGACCACCACCGACCAGGGAGGGGCGTAAGCAAG
>JBCNYH010000006.1:25178564-25206459 GCA_039654325.1 Tandanus tandanus
TGCTACTCTGTGGAGCTGGGCCGCAAGATCAAGCAACGTCTGTACAAGAGGCTCAAATGTCCGGCCCTGATAGAAGATATTAAAAAAAATGATGATGGGCAGATACATTATGTTGAGAAATTTAGTACACCAACACAGCAAAGCTGCGTGCCTCATGTTGAATTGGACACCAGTCACAAGCCCAAGCCTGAAGAGCCAAAGAAAAAAAGGACCCAAAGAAATGAGAAAGAGGTAAAATCAGAGTGAGAAAACTTAAGAGTGTTAAAAAAAAGTGCAGAGATGTGAATTAGTATGTACATTATATGTGCTCTACCCTAAAATCAGTGCTATCCTTTGATAGTGAATTCTCCCACCATTCAGAATACCCAGTGTTTTCAGCAGTGGCGGCTGCTCTAAGACTATGAGGGAAAGTCTACCTCCTCTAAAATATCATAAAATGTTCAGCAAATATGTGCTCTTGTATGTAGCTACAATGGGAGGCTCTGAGCTTCTCAGGGGCTCTATGAGGAGTGAGAAGGTTAGGACGCTGGGCTGCTGAACAATAATTAGAGGAACCAAGGTTAGGTTCCAAATGGATTTTTAGCAACTGCTGCTCGTAGTCTATTTTTGCTTGTGATATAGCCTAATATTTTAAACTGTATATATCCTACTGAATTTAAAAACATAAATATAGCATTTTTGAAGTTGCCCTTGGTTTTATCTTAATAACGTTTGTTCACTCAGTAAAGTTTGCTAGCTAGCTGTGCATAATGACAGACAATGCGAGAGACTCAGAATTACACAGCAGGTCAGATCAATGACCAAAATCAATTTGGTCCAAAAGTCAGGAAAAATAACCAGTCTTTTCAACTCTCCAGGTCTGATGAGGTGAGTTGGTTGACTGGAAATGCCGTGGCAAAAAGAATGTACTGTTGGCCTTTTAACGAAACCATCTCGAGGTGTTTCGTCAAAACCAGGTTTTGGGGATCTAGCTAACTTTCACAGGGCATAAGAATTTACATATAAAAAGCATGATGCCATAATTGACAGATTTTTTGACGATTTTTTTGACGTTTGACAGACCACCAGCTGCTACTGTTTCCCAGGATAGGCTCCACATCCACTGGAACCCCCATGAGGATTGTCTATGACATTGATTGAAATTTTTGTGATTTTTCTTTTTTCAGACTGTGCAGAAGGGGAAGATTAAAGCAAAAGGCCAGGTTGATGTGCACCTGAAACCAAAGAAACATCCACAAAACACCCTCAATAAAAATGCTGTGGTGGTCCCTATCCTCAAGCCACAACCAACCACGTCTACTGCCTCGAGCACAAATAACAACATGGTGTGTTTGCTGGGTTTGGTTTGTCCTCACTCATTAATATTTTTATAAAGCTGTGTGTAAATATTTGTGTAAGATGGATCAAACTAGAAATTTCTGCCAGATTTACAAAACTGTTAGTAGCATCAATTTTCTTCTCTTTTCACCTCCTTATCTGTTATCCTATCTGTATGTGCCACTATATTCATGCAAAGCATTTTTATTTTGATCAGAGTAGATAAAACAAGAGTGTGGTGTAGTGGTTAGCACTTCTGCCTCACAGCAACAATGTCCTGTGTTTGAGCCCCTGGCCCAGCAAGGGCAGGTCTGTAATGAGTTTGCACGTTCTCTCTATACTTACCTGGGTTTTCTCTGGTTGCATTGGTTTCCTTCCACAGTCCAAAGACATTCAAATTATGCTAATTGGATAATGTCAATTGCCCCAGGTGTGAATTTGTTTTAAGTGGTTGTATGTGTGATGGCCTGGTAATGGATTGGTGAGCTCTTCATAGTGTACTCTGCCTTCACCTAGAGTCAGCTGAAATGAGCGTCAGCCTCGTTATAATCCTAATAAAGGATAAAGCGTTTCAGAAAATGAAATGAAATGAATTAGAACAGGAGACAATAATTTATTTTCTTACATGCACTCAGACCTTGTCTGTTATTACAGCTGCACTGATTCAAACTGCACTGATACAAACTGACTGTCCAGCCTCTTGTCTTGTGTTTTTTTTAGATTGCAAGGAAGAGGGAAGCAGCACAGATGGAAAAACTGCAGAAGCTGGAGCCAAGTCTGGAAAAGCGGTACTTAGTAAATGCTGCTATTCTTCCTAAGTTCTGTCCACGACCAGCCTCCTTTGCTGCCACTACCACTGGCACCACCACCACTGGCACCATCACCACCACCAGGGAGTCAGACATGGAGCAACCCCTTAGGATCCACAGTCTAAGTGTTCCAATGTATCAAAGGGTCTATCACTCAGTGGTGGATCCGAGGCTCGTGAGTTCCACTGGACAACCACATTGCTACTCTGTGGAGCTGGGCCGCAAGATCAAGCAGCGTCTACGCAAGAGGCTCAAATGTCCCTCCTTGATAGAGGAGATGAAAAATGATGGCAAGCAGATACATTATGTTGAGAAATTTAGCCCATCAACACAGCAAAGCTTCGCACCTCACTTTGAATTGGACACCAGTCACAAGCCCAAGCCTGAACAACCGAAGAAAAGAAAGACCCAAACAAAGGAGGAAGAGGTAAAATCAATGTGAGAAAGTGTAAAAGAAAATGCAGAAGTGTAAATTACTGTTTAAATGTATATGTGTTGTGGCCTGCAGTTATTATCTTTTGGTAGTGAATTCTCCCACCATCCAGAATACCCAGAATTACCAGTAGTGGCGGCTGCCTTAAGATTATGAGGGAAGCTCTACCTGCTTTAAAATGTTATTTTGTTTCTATGTAGCTACAATGTGAGCTTCTCTGGGAAGGGTAGGATACTGGGCTGCTTCATGATGATTAGAGGAACTGTCAAAGTGGCTGGACCTCTTTCTGATTGACAGCAACATCAAAGTTTGTTCACTCAGTAAAGTTTGCTAGCTAGCTGTGCATAATGACAGACAATGTGAGAGACTCAGAATTAAACAGTGGGTCAGATCAATGTTCAAAAGTCAGGAAAAATAACCAGTCTGTTCAACTCTCGTGGTCTGATGAGGTGAGTTGGTTGACTGGAAATGCTGTGGCAAAAAAATGGCATGAAATCATCTCATGGTGTTTGGTCAAAACTGGGTTTTGGGAATCTGGCTAACCTTCGAATTTACGTATAAATAACATGATGCAATAATTGACAGATTTTATGATGTAGGCCTAAAATGTACTTCCCTTGTTTCCCAGAATAGGCTCCACTTCCAGTGGCACTCCACCATCCCATGACAATTATAGTACATGACATTGATTTAAACTTATATGATATTTTGTTTGTTTGTTTGTTTTTCAGATTGTGCGGCAGAGGAAGGGTAAAGCAGAAGGACAGATTGTTGTGCACCTAAAACAGAAGAAACAGCCAAATAACACCTTCAATAAAAATGCTTTCCTCATTTCACAACCAAAAACCTTTACTATTTTAAGGACAGATAACAAAATGGTGAGATTCCTGGGTTTGGTTTGTCTTCTTTCATTAATAGTTCAGTAAAACATTTTGTAAATATTTGTGTAAGATGGATCAGACTACAAATTTCTGGCAGATTTACAAACTGTATGTAGTGTTAAATTTCTTCTCTCTTTATGTGCTCTCCTATCTGTATGTGCCACCACATTCTTGAAGAGTATTTTTTGAAGATGAAGAAAATGCAATGAATTATGCTATAGTAGATGAGAACAAAGGCTGGCATGGTGGCTTAGTGCTTCCACCACAAAGCAACAAGGTCCTGTGTTCAAGTTCTTGTGACTGAGCCTTGACCTCATTGTCAGGCAAGAAGCTTGAGCTGGTGTGTGAGGTGGAGCTGTACCAACAAGATGTAGTTAGATATGCACATTGGAGGCCTTGGAACAAAACTCTGGGAGAATGGCTGGACTTGCCAAGGGGGGAGAGGTGTTGGGCAGTTGTAGGAATACTTACAAGCCCCTGGCTGAGTTCCTTGATGATGGAGTTCTCCTCAGTGAGCATGAAGGTCACATCTCTTTCACTGCATGTGGCAGGAGGGAAGGCTCTGACCTTTGTGTATGCTTATAAACCAGACAAGCAGTTCAGATTACTTGTCCTTTTTGGAGTATCTGTATGGTATCCTGGAACGGATGCTACCTGAATACTCCATTATTCTCCTTAGAGACTTCAAGGTCCCTGTGTGCAATGCAGTGTGACCTGAAGGGGTGTGATTGGGAGGAACCAACTCCCCTCTCTGAGCCTGGAAAGGTGTTTTATTATTGAACTTCTGTGCTACTTATGGAACGTCTATAACAAACATTATGTTCAAGCATAAAGTGGCTCATAAGTGTATTTGTTACCAGGCCACCTTGGGTTAAATGTCAATTACTTTTGTAGTTTTATTATCAGACCTGCAGCTGTGTATCTTCAACACTTGTTCAACACTTAACATGTAGTGAGGGTGAACTGGTCCTATCTGGCAGAGACCCCCATCTGAGAGATCTTTTACTTACACCTCTGGGAGAGCTTTGCTCATGTCCCAGAGGAGATTGGGGACATGGAATCAGAATCAATCAGGCCCATGTTCAAGGCCGCTATTGTTAATGTGGCTTCCAGGAGCTGTAGTCATACGGTCATCGGTGTCTGTTGTGGCAGCAACCTATCTTTCTGGTATACACCAGTAGTGAAGATAGCCATCAAGCTGAAGAACGAGGTCTTTCAGTCTTTGTTGTCCCAGAGGTCTCCTGAGGCAGCTGGTAGGTATCAAGCGGCCAACAGGGATGCAGCTTCAGCACTCACAGAAGCAAAACTTTGGCCATGGGAGGAGTTCAGGGAGGCCATAGAGAAGGACTTTCTGTTTTCCTCAAGCAAGTTCTGGCACACAGTATGGAAGCTCAGAAAGGGAAATCAAGGCCCATTCCAGGCTGTGTATGGTCTGTGTGGATAACTGCTGACCAGTACTGGGAATATAGTCGAGTGATGGAAGAAGCACTTTGAGAATCTTGTTAATCCAACCACTATGTCATCCATTGAGGAGGCTGAGTCTGAGCATTCGGGGGGAAGGCGAGTCCTTCACCCTGACAGGGGATTCTGAGGTAGTTAAAAAGCTTCTTGGCAGCCAGACACTGAGGGTGAATGAGATTTTCCCTAGACGCTGAAGGCTTTAGTCAGTGTGGTGCTGGCTTGGTTGACACACCTCTCAAATGTTGCATCAAGATTTAGGATGATACCTGTGGAGTGGCAGACCGAGGTGGTGGACCAAAATCATTTCCAGTGCATGTTTGACTGTGCCAGAGCTGCCTCTTTTCACTGATCCAGTTTGTGGTATTCATGGACAGGATCTCAAGACAGTTGTGGGGAGGAAGTATGGGAACCTCAGGACTGCATTTATGCTTTTTTGCAGATGATGTGATTCTGTTGGCTTCTTCAGACCATGATCTTCAGGATGCACTGCAACGGCTCGCAGCTGAGTGTAAAGCTGCCGAACAAGAGTCAGTCTTTCCAAATCTGAGGCCATGGTTCTTAACCAGAAAAGGGTGGATTGCGCCTTCTGATTCTGGGTCCCTTCTGAGTCTCTGCCTCAAGTGGAGGAGTTCAGATATCTCAGGATCTTGTTCATGAGTGATAGTAGAATAGAGTGGGAGATGGACAGATGAATTGGTGCTGTGTCAGCAGTACTGAGAGTGCTGCACAGGCTCATTATAATGAAGAGGGAGCTGAAATGAAAGGCAAAGCTTTCAATTTACCCATACATCTACATTCCAAGCTCTCACCTTTGGACATGAGATTTCGGTAGTGACTGAAAGAATGAGGTTGATGCGGCTGAATGAGTTCCCTTGGGATGGTGGGCTCAGACATCCAGGGGAGCTCAGCGTAGAGGCACTGGTCCTCTGCATCAAAAGGAGTCAGCCTACTGGTTGCCTCCCTTTAGAGTTTTTTTCAGAAATGTTTACCTGGGAGGTGGGCCCAGGGCAAACCCAGAACTTGCAGGAGGGATTATATATTCCATCTCACCTGGGATCACCTGGTGAGTGTCACTGGGGAGAGAGATGCCTGGTTTTTCCTTCCAGAACTGTTGCATCTGTGACCTGACCTTGGATAAGCGGATTAAAATGAATGGATGGATAACATGATGCAATGATTGGCAAATTTTATGATGTAGGTCTAAAAAATGTTTCCCCTGTATGACTGACCACCAACTGCCACTAGTTCCCAGGATCAGCTCCACATCCTCAGGCACCCCCATGGGGATTATACATGATATTGGTTGACACATTTGTGATATTTCTTTTTTAGATTGTGCAGAAGAGGAAAAGTGAAGCAGAAGGCCAGGTTGATGTGCACCTGAAACAGAAGGAACATCCAAAAAACACCTTCAATAAAAATGCTGTGATGGTCCCCATCCTCAAATCGCAACCGACCTCAGTTCACAACCTATTCTAGCTCAAAGATAGATACCAAAATGGTGAGTGTACTGGGTTTGGTTTGACCTCAATGATTAATATTTTTAAAGTTGTGTGTAAATGTTTGTGTAAGATGGATCAAGTTATAAATATCTGCCAGATTTACACAACGGTTAGTTGCACTGATTTTATTCTCTCTTCACTTCCTTATTTGTTATCCTACATGTATGTGCCACTACATACTAATTTCCAAATACGTACATGCATAAGCAAGCATATTACACATACCAAATAAACATCACCTGGACATATTAATAATTCATTTGCTGAACTGTTTAATCCTACTAGAGTCACAGGGAGGCTGGCAGCTGACTGGGTGAAGGTGGGGTACACCCTAAACAGCTTGCCAGTCAGACTCACACAATCATTAACACTCACACCTAGGGGCAATTTGGAACAGCTAATAAGCCTTATGTGCATGTCTTTGGATTGTGGGAGGAAACCGAAGTACCTGTCGGAAACCCACATAAGCATGGGGAGAACACACAAACTCCACACAAAAACACCTTCACCGAGCTGAAGACTTGAGCACAGGACCTTCTTGCTGTGAGGCGGACATGCTAATCACTACGCCACCGCCCCAAGACTTTTGTTTATCATATTTATTATGACTGTTTCATCTAGATAAAAGTAATTGTTACATTATTAAACATAAACAAACATGAATGATTCAGTGTTTTGGCAGTATTAATTTTTGGAATAACCAGTCAGCATCACCTCCTACATTCTAAATAATTTTCAGTAGGAGTTATGCAGTATACTAGTGGCACTCGTTCTAGCAGTAGACAGGTTAGCAAGCTAACAAACCTTTAGTTTACTGGATTTGTGTATTACATAACACATGTAATGCACTATTCATAAGCCTGGCATTCAGATATTGTGTTATTACAGGCCTGTGTGTTAGGGAGTTCTTTCTTCACTGATAAAAACTGACTGTCCAGTTTCTTGTCATATTTTTTGTTTAGATTGCTAAGAAGAGGAAAAGGAAAGCAGCACAAGAGACACCTGCACAAGAGGCACGTCTGAAAAATTGTTAATTAACAAACACCGTTATTCTTCCTAAAGTTCACCCACAACCAGCCTCCTTTGCTGCCAGTGCCACTGGGACCACCACCAAAAACCACACCACCATTTCCACTTCCGTCATTAAAATCCCCTTAGGCTCTGAGTGTAAACACTGGATTGTTCCAAAGATGCTACCAATCAATGGTGGATCCGAGGCTCGTGAGGTCCACTGGACAACCACATCATTACTTTGTGGAGCTGGGCTGCAGGATTAAGCAGCGTCTGTGAAAGAGGCTCAAATGTCCTTGCTTGATAGGGGAGGAGAAACCAGGGATAAGCTCTGGCCTGATGCACGAGTAGGCTTAGGTGCAAAAAGCCCAACAGACTTTACCTTTATGTCAGCTCATTCTTACTCTCCCAAGACGTGTGTGGGTTAGTAATTTATTTTTGTATTTTTTTATGTATGTGTTACACTGATTGGTTTGGATTATGTTTTGATATTGCATTTCATGAAATAAAAGAATGAAGACATTTTGAAAATAAATACAGCTTGTATTACTGACTGAGTTGGGCTTCTTTCAGTCTTTCACTTTGTTTAGTAAATTGGGGATAACTGAGGTGAAAACCAGCATTCACTCGCACTGACATGTCACAGAGATTTGAGGGTTTGTGTCCTCCCAACCATCGTATGTATTTTATAGCTATTTCTGCTTGATTCCCTTCTTATAACAAAATCCAAGAATCTTGCCTATACTCTACCTATTCAGTCAAAGGTGGTAATTTTGGCCTGACTGCTAGGTTTTTAACGTTTTGACCTCTTACTTTTTGTATACACTAAATATTAAAAAGAAACTGTCTCGCCCACACCAGACTCTCTCCCAAACTCTCATGCACATCGTTCCCAATCTCCTGAATTTTAAAGCCGAACGCCTGCACCTTGACTCCCTACACCCATCAATCACCATCAAATTCCCCTTTAAATACCTCTGCCAAACTCTAGTCAGTGTCTGGCCTCGTTGAAGCGACACGCAATCCTGCTGCTCCCGCGATTGTCAGACTCTTTTCACTTAGCCGCCTGTTATGTGCCGATTAGGTTCCCTCTCTAGTCTGTTCAACGATTTTCATTCATCTCCAATCTCTATCGTGTTTCGTAAGCTAACTCCTGCATGTTTTTTGGCTTTCGTTTTCCTTATCTCTCATGTAGATTCCACTCCCTGGTTTCGTTTCTACATTCTGTTTTGGGTTTTTTTTGCCCCTTGTGGCTTGTTCATTTACGTATCAGTTCGTAGTGTTTGTTGTGGCTCACAAAGCCTGTTTTGTTTGTTTACCGTGTTACATTGTCTGATTTGATCCAGTGCATTTTGTGTAATTAAACTTACATTTCCATTGAAGTTCTGGTCTCTGGGAGTCTGACTGTAACCGAAACGTGGATGTGCTGCAATTCAGAAAAAAAAAAGATCCTACACATACAGTTTCTGATATCCTTCCCCCGTTTATATACACATTCACTGGGGTAAGGCAACACAGGCTAGGTCAGTTCATAGAAAGCGTGTTAAAGTACCTTCTGTTAATGGAAAAGACATTGTGTTCTGATAATCAGGAGAACTTTGGTTTAGACCCAGGATGATAATATAATGATCTCCATGATAATTGGCACCACTTTTAAATATTAGTCAAAAGGGTTAGAACAATATTCACTTTTAATGAAGTTGCTTCATCTCACACTGGGGAAAAAATGGACAAGGAAAACCCTTGAAATAAAATTTAGAGAAAAACAAATCCATTAACAAGAAATCATTTCCACCAAAAACACATGTACTACCCCTGTAAATTATAGTAAACACTGTGTAACCTTACTAGTAAAATTGTAGGTTTTTGAGTTGATTGGCACATGTAGGAACTTGATTAACTTAGGTACAAATGTGTGGTGACCGTCAAGTATTTCCTTCCCTATCACTCGACCACCACCAACCAGGGAGGGGAGTAAGCATGCACATGCCCCCTCCATGACATGAAATGCTGCCACCCGTCTCTTTACGAACTGCTGTGCATGCATATTTGGAGGCGGCCTAACGCACTCGAAGAGAAAGCGCTATCCGCCCCCTTGTATAAATGAACTCACAGACGCCCATGATTGGCTGGTGATCACTGTGAGTGACAGGAAAGTGAGCATATCCCTCCCTCCCTCATCCCGTGAGAGCTGGGCCAATTAGCTCCCATGGACTCCTGGTCATGGATGGCTGTGGCATCAACCTGGATTCAAACTTGCGATCACCGAGTTGATAGTCGCGCACCTTGTCAAAGCACCCCTCAGGAGCCTCGTTTACCATTTCGGAAAGTTTTGAGCAATGACACCCTGGAAAATGCCCCTGAAAAACAGAGAAATAATCCCTTGAGTAATCGAGTGATATTTACTTGAATTAACTAAATATACAAACTGTTGTAGTGACCTGATAGGTCTCTTGGGTCTTGACATAAATTTTTCAAAATGTTGTTTGACAGGTGAAGAGTACCAAACTTTTACATGATTGGCTGATACAATGTTCCCACTCTTATGTGTATTTATTTAGTACCAAGCCTTTCAAAACCATGGCAACCCTTAGGCTAATTGGCTACTAATTAGGCTAACTGGCTGTTCCAAGTTGCCCCAGGTGTGAGTGTGAGTGTGAATGGTGGTATGTGTATTGGCCCTGCGATGGACTAACAAAATGTCCAGGGTGTACCCCATCTTCACCCAGACTAGATTTTTCAGGCCAAGCTGGTTTTTTTCAGCAGGGGGTCAGATTATATTTTTTTATTTATTCCTAATACAAAAAGTGTTAATATACACCAATCGGCCTTAAAATTAAATCCACGTGCCTATTATTGAGTAGGTTTAACTTCATCATCCATCCATTCATTTTCTCAGCCACTTATCCTAATTAATATTTCCTAATTAAATAATCTTATTATTAAACTTTATCCTAATAAATAATCAATCATCCTAATTAGGGTCGCGGGGAGGCGGGCGCCCATTTCAGCCGACTCTGGGCGAGTGAAGATACACCCTGCACAGTCCAGGCCTTCTTGCTGTAAGGCGGACGTGCTAACCACTGCGCCACCATGCTGCCTAGGTTCAACCTGTGTCAGCAAAACAGTTCTAACTTGCCATGGACTCTACAAGACCTCTGAGGGTGTGCTATGGTGCAGTACATCCTTTATTTCCTAAAAGATGGCAAGCAAAATGGGGCTTCCATGGTTTGGAATTGTTTGTCCAACACATCCTACAGATGGAGAGTTTGGAGAATGATTTTCATCAAAGCATTCCTGAAGAGTTTTTTGCAGTATGGCAGGGTCCTTTATCCTGCTGAAAGAGGCTACTGCCATTAGGAACACCAATGCCATAAAGCGGTGTACTTGGTTTGTAGCAATGTGTAGGTAGGTTGTTTGTGTCAAAGTAGCATCCATTCAGAACATCACACTGGTTCAAGTGGCTTGCTTTCTTCACATAGTCCATCCAGTTGCCCATAGAAGTGATGTGCATACAACCAGTTGTCAATATGTTGAAAAAGACAATCTAATTTATCCAAACAGTCCACCTTCTTCCGTGGCTCCATGACACAGTTGTGATCCTCTCATGCTTATTGTAGGCACTTTTGGGGGTGGACAGGGCCAAGTGTGTGCACTCTGACTGGTCTGCAGCTACACAGTCTCATATGCAGCAATCTGCAGTAATCAGCAATCTACAGTGTGTTCTGGCACCTTTCTTTCAAAGCCAATATAAACTTTTTTCAGCAATTTGCGTTTTTCTGTGGAATAGGACCACATGAGCTAGCCTTCACTCTCCATGTATGTTAGAAAACCACAGGCGCCCGTGAATCAGTTCACCATTTTAACTTCCTTGTACTACTTTTGGTAGGTATTAACCACTACATGCCGGGAGCAGTTCCAGTGACTGATCAACAACGTGTTCAGGAATCTACTTGGCCAGAGTGTCATTGCCTAAATTGATGACATTTTGGAACATTATTTCGTCTACAAAGAAGGCAAAGGGGGCAAACATGGACATGCAGAATGTAAATTCAGTGACCTCCTGGCACTGTTCTGACACCACTAAAGACCTCCAGTGTTTCCTCATATTTGCAAATTTTTAGAGGTGCTTTATTTGCAGCTTCATCATCATAGCCTTCATTACTGCCTCCATCCTCAAGCATCCAGACCCAGAGCTGGCATTTATCATCTAGGTGGACACTACACAGACAGAGGTTGGGGCCATTCTGTCTCAGTGATGAGGAGAGAGACCCAAGATGCACCAAGTTGCTTATTCTCTTAACTCTCATCTGTCAAGAAGGACTACAACATGGGAGACTGTGAGCTGCTGACCATGAAGCTCATCTTGGAGGAGAGGCAGCATTAGCTGGAGAGCACCAAACATCCATTTGTTATCTTCACTGAACACAACAACTTAGAGTATCTACATAGGCCTAGTTTTCTCTTGCTTCAACTTCACAATCTCTTATCACCCTGGGTCTCGCAACACCAAAGCAGTCAGCTTGTCATGTTAGTACTCCTCAGCTGATAAGCCCCACCAGCCAGAATCCATTCTACCAGCCCATTTATTCATATATGCTTTGAAATGGGAGACATGAATGGAGAAACATGGAGAAGTTGGGGACCACTGTAGGTCTTACCTCATGCTATCACCCAGAAACCAATGGCCAAATGGAGTGTAGTAATCAAGAGACTGGGAGACTTTCTGTGATCTTCCTGCTAGGAGGCACGGAGTGAGTGGGCTCAATTCCTTCCCTTGGCCAAAAATTTACAGAACTTTCTACACCATTCCACAACAGGCCACACAACATTTCAGTTTCCAGCCACCCTTGTTCCCATGGAACACCCAAACCACAGACACACCAGGACTCAAGGTATGGTTCTGCCAACCCGAGCAAGTTTGGAAGCACATAAAAAAAATCACAACCACCACAGATAGCTACAAAACTAACACTGGATTAAAACTTACCTTATTACTTATTAAGCATTTACAGTATTATTATTAAAGATGGAAAAAATTATTCATCCCCTGAGATAATTATTTATAATAATTATATAGTTTATAAATTATTTATAAACTACTGTATTCAAAATCCTCTCAGTACACCTTTGAAGAAGTCTTGGCTTAACAAGAGAGGTGATTGTATAATTTCAGAGAGCTTAGGTAGTGAAATTGGGCAGCGGTGTCTCAGTCTTTAAGGCTCTGGGTTACTGCTCAGATAGCTGGCGGTTAAAGCACCAGTATCCATAGGCTGCCACTGTTGGGCCCTTGAGCAAGGCGCTTAAACCTCAATTGCTAAGTTGTATAAATGACATAAAAATGTAAGTCGCTCTGGATAAGGACGTCTGCTGAATGCCACATATGGAAATAGAAATTGCACTGTGAGAATTGACTTTGATTTGTGGGCATAGTAACCAGAAGTGATAATTTTATAATAAAATTCAGAAGTGATAATTTTATAACAAAACATATGCATTCCTAAACTGCACACAAACAACATATAATAAATAAAACAATATATAACAAACAGAACAGAGACAATGAACTGATCGGTAAGGGAAATTGGAAATGATGTGACCTAATAATAAATTAATACCTTGCAATATTAACTTACAGCCAATGAATGATCAGATCTTTTCAGTGATGAGCGAGTCAAATCTTTAAAAGAATAAGCACACACACAAAACAGTTGTTTATAACACACAGGTCAACATAGATTATTCAGAATAAATGAAACACTCTGCTTTCTTTTAAGAGTAAGTGTGTGTGCATATATGTGTGTGTGTGTGTGTGTGTGTGTGTGTGTGTGTTTTTCCACTGTGTGAGTTCATCAGTCCACAAATGACTGTTCAGTGGTTTAATTATTAATAATGCCAAAGTTAAAGTTTTAGGAAACAAAAATCTTAGTCAAACCTCCCAGTAAACTAAGATGCAGCCTGCACATATTCATGCCTACGTCAGGGTGTCAAGGTTTTTTTTTTAGAGCCTATTGTTCACAAATACATTTCCAGGGTTGCTGCAGATCTCTGGGATTGTCCTGTGCAAGGCCTTCTGTTCCTCTGCAATGTGTTCACCCCAATAATTTATTGACATGATCTGATAAAGTTGACTTAGTGCCAGGATGTGGGTACCCTGATGGTCATTAGTTCATAAAATTCTGATAATCCTCTGTAGATTTTTGAGTTTAGGTGCTGTTTTCTCTGTGCAGAAAGGGGATCTCAAATGTGCGTGTAGGTCCTAGAGCTGATAAACACAGGGCTGGAACACCCACATACCAATCTGGAGTCCTTGTATGACTTTTTACTCACAACCTTTAAAACCAGTCATAATTACAAGAAACTCAATCCAAGGTACATTGGCCCATTAAAAAAAAAATCTTTAAACCGATTAGCAAAGTCACCTAACGTTTTGCCCTGCTACCTCTCAGCATCGTTCCACATTGAGAAGACTCTGAACCAGGTGACAAAGACCTCTGGGACCTCACTCAACACCAGCTCCCCACATAGCCTTTTGATATAGACAGACAAACAGCATATACAGTGAACTCTCTGCCAGACTAAAAAAAAAACAAAAAAAAAACCTCAATGCAGAGTTGCAATACTAGAGTATCTTGTGGACTGAAAGGGCTACGGTTCTGAAGAACAGTGCTGGGTTTCAGATAAGGATATTCTTGACATTCAGCTCACACAAGAGTTCAATGCAAACCACACCGATAAGTCAGGTCAATGCCACAGAGGTCGAACAAGAAAGAGAGTAGAGGGAGCTTCTTTAGGGGATTCTGTCAAAGCTTCCTCACAGCAAAGTCAGAACTCACACTTCCCAACATGTACCTCAGTCATCTGACTTGACACTCCCATCACATACTCTGCACATCTAGCTTCCATCCCACAAATTATCTGCACCATATAAGGACTTTGCACATGCTCAATGCGAAGTGTTGCTCCTTTGTCTTGTTACCAGTGCATACCAAACGTTTTGTTCTTTGAGTTTGCTCTCAACGTTTTGACTTTTGTCTGCCTTCTTCTTTTCGATTACTGTTTTGCCCCTGATTATCTGTCTGCCTGATTGATAGAACTCTGCCTATTCTGACTATGATTCTGGGCTGTCTGTAGCTTTTAAAACCTCTTTTAATCTGCATCTGTATCTGCCTTCATCTGTCCTGCAAAATAGGATGACACCTGGAAATTCAACAAAATGCTGACTCAAAAAAATACAAAGAAATCTTTGCAGTATGACCTTCATATTTTCAAGGTAAATAAGCACTTTTTCAAACTTTGATTGAGTTTTAAAGAAAATTTGTGGCAGGTTTTTTTAGATTTTAAATCAAATTCCAATTCAGAGGTAAAATAGTGAATTTCTTTAGCACCATATTCTTTATATTATGTGCTAGTGAGTGGGAGATTTGCATTGCTAGCTGGAAGGTGTCATTTTCATGTTCTACACAAGTAGTGCACGGATGCCCACTTAACCATTGAACTGTACCGAGAATAAGATATTAACTCAGTTTTTTTCTTTGATAGATTAGCAGACCAGCTAGATAGCTACAATATCCTTTACATTTTGTGAGGAGTTTCTTTGTCTTGCTATGAGTGAAAACTTGATGTATATGATCTGTTGGCTAATTATTATTGGGCAGTAGTAACTCAGTAGATAAAGCTCTGGGTGACTGATCAGAAGGTTGGTGGTTCAAAGCCCCAATACTTCCAAGCGGCCACTTTTGGGCCCTTGAACAAGGCTCTTAACCCTCAGCTGCTCAGTTGTATAAATTACATCAAAATGTTAGCCACTCTGGATAAGGGCATCTGCTAAATGCCGTAAATGTAAAATGCTTTTTACAAAAGGGGGCAGTCATAGCCTAATGGTTAGAGAAGCGGTTTTGGGACCTAAAGGTCGCTGGTTCAATTCCCAAAACAGCAGGAAAAATGTGTGGTGGTGGGGGGATTGAGCTACACCTTCCCTTCCTCCAGCTTCATGGTTGAAGTGACCTAATCCCTAACTGCTCTCCGGGCACCCCCAATGTGTGGCAGCCCTCTGCTCAGAGTGTGTTATTGATGCACTATCATGAATCATGTGAAAGATCTCTGATCAGGAATAAGGTAAAAACTTTTTTTTAAGGTAAAAAAATTTCGCATAAATTGTAAATGCTAACCAAAATAGTCTGCAAGCTGCCGTTTGCTTTCCACCTTAGAGTTGCTTTCATCAAACCCATTAGATTCTTCTGGGGACAAGCACTCAGACCCTGACTGATAGGGCTTGATATCACTAGAACAATTTTTAGTCAGAATTTCCCATTGTCTAATGTTCCACTGTCATCTTTTAGCTCAACATCCAAAGAAATATTGTATAACCCACAGTTGCTTTCCCTATTGGACAGTGTTGAGTCTGTACCCAGAAGGGGGTGCTGTATGAGCACAATACGCAGTGTATGATCATATAATAACCAAATAAAACTTCTGCAGGTGGAAATTTTTGAAAATGCCTACAGATCTGTTGCTTGCAGACAGCCAGGTTTCAATATTATATAGCTTTTATGGCTATTGCCGATCATTTTAAAAAGATGTTGTAACTGAGCGCACATGGCCACTGTGAAGCTTCAAAAATGTGAAAAAAAACTATAAAATAGTTTAGTTTTCTGTTCTTATGTCCCAGTGTAGTATATACTACAGTGAGGCCTGGTGGATATCAGTAAGTAGTTCAGTGAATAATTGTTGATATGGACTTCTCTCAATTTTGCCAAATTTCCACTTCTTTGCCACAGTTTTTACATTTCTAAAATATCAACAGTATATGTTATATATACAATAGTTATTACATTTGTAAGACCATATTGTAAAGTTCATGAAACACAATTATTAGCAGGGTCTACAAGCACATTGTTTCTCACCCCTCCTAATATGTGTTGACGATGTTGAATATAGCTGACGGCATAGCGGGTTATGCGCTCATTCTGTCTGCTCATTCTGCTCATTCTGTCTCATAACATTGATTGTTACTTGCTCTGTCAGTCTTGAAGAAAACTTGTGTTAAAGTTGTGGGTCGCTAATGTTTTTTTTTTTGCAAACAGAGAACAGTAACTAAATAATAATAATAATAATAATAATAATAATAATAACAACAGCAATAATAATAACAATAATAACAATAATAATAATAATAATAATTATAATTATAACAGCAATAATAATAATAATAATAACAATAATAACAACAACAATAATAATAATAATAATAATAATAATAATAATAGCAATAGTAACAACAGCAACTAACATAAACAGCAACTCAGCCAGGGTGACCAGAGTATAGACAGAAATCAGTAAACCGATCACTAACTCATTTGCCCAACAGTTTAATCCTACTATGGTCATAGGGTGTTATCTCAGCAAACACTGGGTGAAGGCGAGGTACACCCTGAACAGTTTGCCAGACCACCATAGGGCCAACACACACAAAACCATTTACACTCATGTTCACACCTAGGGGCAATTTGGAACAGCCAGTTAGCCAAAGGTACATGTGTTCGGACTGTGGGAGGAAACTGGAGTACCTGGAGGAAACCCACACAAGCACGGGGAGAACATGCAAACTCCACACAGAAATATCCGAGAATGGGACTTGAGCTCAGGGCCTTCTTCCCATGAGGCGGACATGCTGACCACTATACTACACCAACGACTAAACAGATGTAAAGTACTAAAGTAATGGTTAATTCCAATTTCAAAAATAAAAAAGCTGGTTAATGGTTAGAAAATTTTGATTTATGAATATATGACTTTGGAAGTTCTTAGATACACCTTATGGTGCCCCTGGACACATCATCAGTGATGTAACCTGGGATCACAGGGGGTTTCGGGTCTTTCAACAATCAGACCCTCTCCCCCAGACGACCCAGCCAGGGTTGATCAGGCCCCAGCTTGTGTCCAGGTTGCGCTACCCTACTTGCCACGCCTCTCCCCTCTTGATCCACAACCACCTTGACGCCACTGCTGCTGCGTCGGTGGCCAACTTAACAGCCCTTCGCTGACTGGCTCCTGTGATGCCCAGCATCTTGTAGGCCCTGCAGAGGAATTGGCCCACAAATCCTCGGCATCCCAGTTCGATGGGTTGGCATCGAGCCCGCCAACCATTGTTCCGGCACCCCTCCACTAGCTCCGAGTACTTTGCCCTCTTTCTCTCATGGGCCTCCTCCATCCGGTCCTCCCACGGCACAGTGAGTTCCAAGAGAATTACCTGCTTGGTTGCTGCTGAGGTAAGGACGATGTCTGGCCTTAATGTTGTCTTGGCGACCGCTTCTGGGAACTTCTGCTGCTTCCCCAGGTCAACTTTCAGCTCCCAATCACGGGCCGTCACCAACAGGCCAGGGGAGGTATTTCGGGGAGCCGCTGCAGTGATAATGTTCCTAACTGGGCGAAGGCTCTTGCTGTGGCTGATTCCACTGCAGATAGCATCCGCTATGGCCTTCAGGACTTGGTCATGCCTCCAGCGAATATATGCTATGAATATATGACTTTGGAAGTAACAGTATTGAATTTATAATAATTTTATGATTTCTTTTGGATGAGAAGTATGCAAAAAAATCCAAACAATGCTTTCATAAGAAGGTGAAGATTCAATATCAATAAATCTAGAAATAAAAGTGCAGATACCTTTCCAAAACTTAGAGGTGTGAGGACAGGACCAAAATAAGTGATAAACATCTTAAACATCTGGGATGAGGTGACAGAAAGAGCAGTTCAAAGCAATGCCAGGGTTGGTGACGCTTTTGGTTGCTATGAACTTGTCACCGACGTCACGGTTTAGGGTGTCACGTGACTGGTAAAGGAGGCCGTGTGGAGGACCTTTGGTAAAATGTATCAACCTAGCCAAAGCGTGGAAATGGGTTTTCTTGGTAGCTGTTGACCACCAGGTACTAAATCCCTTCACTGAAGCCAGGTAATGCCTCATTATGAACGAAATATATAACGACAAGCTGGAAATATCCTTGTTTTTCCTGCTAGCGTTAGCTAGTTAACTCGTAGTTTCTATCCGCTGCGTGTAGCGCGAGCTCAGTGTCTGCTATCCGCCTGTTTGTTTTTGATAGCAAGCTAATGCTAACGAGTTCAGTAATGATGGGTTTGAAAGTCTGGGAACTGTCTCTCTGACTCTTTTCTTGCTGCTAAGTTTGTCCAATAAGCACAAACCCAGTCACAGAATTGTTTATTAACACAAACAAAGCGTGATATTGCAGTTAATGCTAACTGGTGAAGGAAATACTTCCCAACTTGCTGAATAACTTGGCTACAAATGTTTGTCCCAGTACCAGCACTGGGTTTTTTCTGTACCGTTTAAAATACAGTTAAAACAACTGAGTAGTAAATGAGAGGATTGTCACAGCGTTCCTCATTAAAGCTAGCATGCTACATGGTTGTGTGTGTTTAGTTCCTGTCAGTGTTGAGTTAATCTGATGCGAATAACAAGCACGCGTTAGGCTCTGGGTTTTAATTCTCCCCTTGCTTTACTGCTTTCTTTTTTTTTAATTCGAGCTGCGTTAGAACTGTAATCTCCTTTGTGTGATGTAACTACCGGCATTACACTCGGCTATTTACAGTGAAACTCAGATCTCGAAATAGTAGTGGGCGTCACGCCGCGTTGCATGCCGGTGCAGCTCCTCGAGTTGGACAGGAGAGGTGTAACTGATCACATCACCTGTGAGTGGGTGTGTGTTTAAAGGGGGCCATTCACTTACCATGAATATTAAATAAACATCATGTACAGTGTTATCTCTTGGAAATAAAATGAAATCAGCCACAATGTCTTTTTGAAACCATTTTTCTTACTCCTGTACGCAAGTGTCAATGACCCCTGTACCGGGCACGATGATATTAGTAAACATTGCCATCTTTATTATTTCTCCTCAGATTATAAGCCGCCTTCTTTTCCTAACACTTGATCTCAGACCTTTTCCGCTTTTTACTAATTGGTGTTGCACTGCCAAGTTTTCTCTTGTGCACAAGATTGTTCCTCTGGTTACGCTGTATTGTTATTGTAAAACAGACACGGTTCAAAACAAGATAAAGAGAAATGGTGAATGAGAGATAGTAAGCTTGTGAGCTGGGGTGGTTTTTACCTGTGTATTCAGCCAAAATGAACTGATAAAGGAAGATAAAACACAAGGCCTATTCCCTCGTGAATGGGCACCTTTAATCTGCCAACGCAAATTGCACGGCTCTTCCAAAGGAAAAACAAAACTTACCACCAGGATCTGCTTTTTCACTTTTCTTACCTGGGAAACACAACAAACAGAGGATGCGACGTGTGCACTGAGTGGGTGCTGTGTGAAGGGAAAACATCAGATTTAACCACATCCCTGTTGGCTGCATTTCCATTCTGGTGAGTGAGAGAGAGAGAGAGAGAGAGAGAGAGAGAGAGTGTGTGTGTGTGTTGCCAAAGCAGCCCAAATATATTTTGAGACCAAAAAATTAGATCCAATGGTCATTAACCAACCCATTACCAAAATAAAATTCCAGTGCAGGACCACCTGCACTACTTCTTCATGTACGTATCAAATCAGCCAGTCATGTGGCAATGTTCCAGGGTGTAAAAGCTTTAAGTATATACTACACTGGTATGGTGCAAGCTAATTTGTTCACTCTCTTGGGATAATTAATAATTATTCACTGAATGCAAGGGGAATGATCAGGAAAATCATTGTTTTAGAATATTTATATAGTATACTGGAACATAAAAAGTAAATGAAATCAAGATTTTTGTAGTTTTAACTATTACAGAGGCGGGTCAGGTGATTTTTCATGCACAACAAGCAATCAATCGAGTTTATTCAAAATGGTGCAGAAAAGATAAAAGATCCAGTGACCAGCTGAGGCAAAGAGAATAATTTTGGGCTGGTGGAGGTTGTGTGATGGTGTGGGGAATATTTTTTATCTTTGGACGGGAGGAAACCGGGGTACCCATAGGAAACCCATGCAAACTTGGCATAGGAATGCAAACTCCACAAAAAAACACCAAGCCTGGGATTCAAACCCAGGACCTTCTTGCTTTGAGGCAGACATTCTAACCACTGTGCCACCATAAAGTGTTGCGTGATTGTATATCGCACATTAATCTCACTTGTCTTAAAGAAGACATTGTCCTTTGAACTCATGTTAAATGCTGTAGCATGAGCAGGAAACATGCAGGCTGTTATGAGAACACTGTATTTTGTTGCTTACATTGTCAAACAGGATGTCTGAGTCCTTGGAAGATTTTTGTTTGTTTGTTTTTTACATTTCCTGGCTCGCATACCTCTTGGGAACATGTGTACGTAATGTTAAATAGATACCCCCCAGGATTCATATCATACACACCATTTTCTACATGGTGCCTTTAGGCATTTTCTCCAGCTGAATATTTTCTTCAGCTACTTGGCAGCAGAGGTTTTCTTCAGTGGTTTGACCTAGATATACGTTTTGACAGAAAGCAATGTTCTATGCCGACAAACTGACATTGGCCTGATGTCTCTAGATACGCAGGAGATTAAGTGAATCCCTTGCACTGTGAACGAACTGAGCAGCAGTGATGCTGTAAAATCAGCACTCAGTCCACTTCACCAGACCACCTGACCTTTTTGCATTGCTCCAGAGTGTGATCTTTAAACAAACCGAAGCCTTTTATCCCGATTTAACTTTGAAACCTTATGTAAGCAGTATTAAAGCACTGTTTCTCTAAATAATCCATAGTTCTTATAGCAGAGTGCCCGAGTAATAGAACATGGCTTGGCTGGTGTCCTGCCTGCTGTCTGTGCGTGCCCACCACAAGAAGGCTGAAACATTGCTGAGTTGATACTGATTGGCTGTAATAGCGGAGCATCATTCTTAAGAGAAATTGATATAGCATCAATCTTGGGTGTGGGGTGTTGTCCATGACACTGTGGCATTAGTGTACATGTTTGTTGTGCAAAGCAATTATATGCTACATAATATCAAGTTAATTGTTTCAGAGCTCCGCTTTTCGGCAGTTCCTAAATCGTTATATTGTATTTCTGACTTACATGAAGACATGAAAGAAAAAAAAAAACAGGCTCATACACCACCACCACTCAGACTCGCACACAACCTAACTCGGGTAAACAGACAGACTTGCAGGTAAGTAAGTGTTTGTGGTACAAATGCCAAAATCAGAATCTTGATGGAACATGAACTCGTTAAATAACTAATCAAACTAACAAGACAGATGTCTGAAATCAGAAAAGCAGTAAAAAGTTCTCAGTCTTGGACACCTATCAAGAGACATCTATCGAGAGCTCTGCTTTTAGACAGTGCCTAAATGTATATATTATCATAAATAACGCATAGCTATGAGAATGAGTCAATGACATGTCATAGTACGCAGTGATAAATTGGCTTATTATCTGGGGTGTTCCCTGGGATGGGCTCCAAATCCACTCCATCCCTGGGCCGGATACAGCAGCTACTGTGGATAATTTAATGAATATCATTTGTGTGGTTGCTAGGGCATGTTCAGAAGTTTCCAGTTATGTAGGAAGACCTGGCAACACTGTAAATATGTTAGCTGCTCCTGGGAAAGGGATGAGTTTGTAGTTTTGTTCTGAAGCACTCTAATGACTTGCTTTACTCAAGTGATAGGGAAATGTTGAAATGCACTTTAGTAGCTTATAACCATAAATCTTCTCTTGACCGGACAAGCTGCATATGAGATACTGGAGAAGCCATCTTTCCGTTTCTGGAACTGTGAGGAAGGGGGATTTGCTCAGCTGCCAAATAGAACCATGAAGAGAGAAAACATAACAATAGTAAAGAAACGGTGCAGTGAGAAACAGAAGAGAAGGCAATGAACAGAGCATGCAGCCAGAGAGCTCTAGTAAACCAACCTTGATGGGACTGTAGAACTCCAGGATTTCGCAGGCTTTTTTTTGCAGCGGATTTTCAAAAAATGTTTGTTGCGTTTTGTTTTCGATGAAATTGTGGGAATCTCTTAAAAATTGCAAAAATAGTTGTGCACATGTCCGCAACCTGATGTCTTCAAATGCATGGACAAGGATATGATGTATGATGATGTATGCTCAACGTTTGTTTGGGGGACTGCTATGGATTGGTGAAACTTGTGGTATAATACGATTGGCCTAATCTGTGGAAGAGTTGCAGTGATTGGTTAAATTTGCAAGGTTGTGCAGAATGCAAGAGTATTGGTTGAATTCCTGTGAATTGATGTGATTATGGATTCCTGGAGGGACTGGTAGAAGAGTGCAGTGAGTGGCCAGGTACTGTGTAGAGACCTCAGTGTGTATCTCTTTAGTACACACCTAGAAAGGGTTTGTGGATTTAAGCCCACTGTGTGCTACATGATCTCTTTATTGGTGAATTGGTGGTCATGCTAGTTTCCAGAGGCTTTCAAAAACCATGCAATCTGAAGGATCATTTTCAAACAGAAGTCAGTCATGCAGAGACGTAGTTTCTTAGAATTACACAACAAGGAGCTTTCAGGGGTCCAAAAAAGGTAGTTGCTCAATATTGTGGCTTCTCTATAGGAGCAAACATGAGTAGAATATTATATCGATTGAGATCGACGAGGGTCATATGAGTGAAGCAGAATATGGTTTCCACGAAAATCAATTTACAACAGATGCAATCTTTATTGTGTAGACAGTAATTGAGAAGTATGGTGAACCCGTGGTAGCAGTGTATTTGGACTTGACCGCAGTTTATGTCCAAATCCCAAGAGACTTTCTATTCTGAGTGCCTCGGGTACAAAAGGGAGCCATCAAATTAATAGCTTTATTACAGAAATTGTATGAAGACACCACAGCGTCGATTGGAGGGATGATAACAAAATTTGTTGAGTTGCTGACAAAGTGAATCTCTTCTAATTCAAAGTTTTATTATGTATTAAAAGTTGCATTTTGCAAAAATGTAAAGTATTCCCTGATGGATGGGGTAAGAAGTGGTGGAAGGACGCATGGAATGGAAATGATGAAATGGATTCTATATGCCCGCGATGTCCTATTTTGCAAATCAGTACCATCTTAAATGACACATGATAACAATTTGACCTCATTTAAGAAGACAAAAACACAGGCATTCAATGATCTAGAGCTCTCCAAGAAGCCTTTGCCATTCAGTACCGATGGACAAGTCATCGAGAATGTAAAAGAATTCACACCTTGGACCGGAGTGTCAAACTCATTTTCACTGAGGGTCACATCACCGAATTTAAAGGTGATTGAGGGCCAAATAATCATTAAACATCTATTCTGAAAGGGCTTAAGAGTGACATGCTAGTACGTAATCTTTCTTGAGTTATAAATGACTAGCTGTTTACTTAAAATAGGCTGCCGCCACCTAGTGGAAGGATGTTGAATTAGGTTTCATGGTAATGGTACATGCAAAGAATGTACGATAATCATATTCTTTGAAAGTTCTTGCGGGCCACATAAAATGAGGAGGTGGGCCGGATTTGCGTTTGACACCTATGCCTTTGGACAGTTGTTTTACCAAACATTTGGTGGCCAGTGCTACCTCCAAATTTAGTGAAATTCAGAGTGTACTGACGGATTACAATGTTAATTTAAGTAAAACAAGAAAACTTGTTGAAGCTTGCGTGAGATCACAGTTAACGTGTGGTACGCAGGACTGGCTACCAAATGAGCAACAAATGAGGAAACTCGAAATATGGAAAATTTGCGAAGCATGGTTAGAGTTTAAAGGAGGATAAGAAAGAAACACCAGCAGATGAGGATGAAGTCAATCGCATTGTTTACTCTAATGAACAGATTCAACTAATAATGAAGACAGCACTATTATGTGACATTATATATTACCAACACCTCAACTACGTCGCTCATGTGTGCAGAGCGGGTAACAATGCGATCATTATGAAATTGATCCTTAAGGAAATACTACAGGGACCCTTGGTTTAAAATCGTTAAATATGGACCAAGTGAAGAGGCTAACCCATTCAAAGCAGAGTTCAGTGAGCGTGCCCAGCAGCTCTGCTGTATGACGCAATGTCATTTAGAGCACTTGGTTGGATGGATGGATGGATGGATCTGCTCTGTGACACCTTATTGCTGGTCGTTCCAGCATGGAAATGAGTCTAAGGTATCAATATGTAAATGCAGTTGATGTAGATCTGTTACTGTAGATCCATGTTGCAATATTTCAACTTTTCTCTGCATGAAGAATAAACAGCAGATGCCTACTGTTTTCATTGCACATACAGAAACGCACATCATATATAACAAGTGAAGTTATGATTTTTAGTTGGTTGTTGTATATTTTTTTTATGTTTAAAAAATTATGTAAAAAATTTTGTTTTGTAAAAGCAACAAAACATAATTTTGTACTCTCTCTGTTCACTCATAGTCATTAATAAATAATCATACACACTGCCGTGGCTTCTTACTAGCACTTTACTTTAGTCGATGGCTCAATACCTGTTTCAATACGTATTGCAGATCCTTGTGGCCAGTGGATTTGTAGCCTTGGTTTGAATCATAAAGCTGTATTCACACATGAGACAACTAGCGACACGCGAATTGCCTGGCAAGAGCGAATTGCTTCACCACTCAGTTCTTGTTGCCTAGGAAACTCCCTCCTATGCATTCCTCTTAATGCTTACCTTAACTTAATGCATACATTTCCACAGTCTTTCCAAGTGAAACTGAGCAGCATGTTGTTATTAAATTCGTGTTCATTGTTTCCCTACAGAAAGGTTTTGGCGAACTCCGTGTTTGGTGGCATCTGTCAGTCAATGGAATCTTTAATCTCTGATTGGTAATCGCTTGAAATGTCAGGTGAAAGTTCAGCTCAGTTGAACTCTGCGCCCATCCACTTCACGTCGCTTCAGAAAATTTTCCCTCTTGGTGCTCATTTCACGTGCGATGATTGACTTTGCATGGTCGCTTGTCACTCGTCACTTCATGTGTGAATGTGGCGTACATCATCACTGTACTTGGCACAAGTTCCTAAACATAGAAAAGAGGAAGCCATGTTTAAAACTTAGCCTTAAATTATTTTAGGGCTATGAACAGTCACTTCTGGTTTTTAGGTATGGTCATGATTTGAACTGTTGCAACGGTTACGCTGATGGAAAGAGATTTTCAGCAGAGTCAGGGATAAAAAAGGTTTTTGAAGGTCGTTCACTTTGTCCGATTGGGAAAACATGTCCGTCTGCTTCCTTAATATGAACAAGACATCTATTATTACAGCTGAGCTTGTGTGTCTTTAATTTAAGTTGGAGAGATATCTTCTTAAAGATTAATAATGTCTAAAATTTTGGGTTAAATAAATTAAATGCTGTTTACACATTTCATCTAATTTCAATTTAGTTTCAGATACATGCTCAGTGAAGCTGTAAGAAAGGAAATTAAGAATTCTCCTGCCGCAGACCTGTTGAGCATGCGTCATGACTGCTTTCTGCATCGTTGTTGTGGCTTTAAATAAATCATTACTTGTCGATGCGAGCTTACTGAGAGGCCAAGAGGCACCTGAAAGGCAATAGGAAAAGAACTAATGCGAAAAGGAAAGTAAATGTTTTGAAGATAGTGAGAGTCTCATGCAAACTGAATTGCTTGTTAATAATTAGGTTACGACTGAATTGCTACTTATTGTAGGTTTTTTAGGGTTTGTGAGCAACTCCTGTATTTGAAATTTTAATTTAATATTCTGAGTAGGGATCACAGCTTTACATTTATTCATTCTCCATATCCTTTCTTTGCTGAGCTTCTTCATTCCTGTCTTCAGTCTAGTATTTGTTAGAACTGACCTGCGCCTGTAAAATGCAGAACTAATCTGTTTGTCCATTTTAATTGTATATTTTTCCCCTTACACAGATGCATCTGAGCCTCAGCAGCTACTGTTAATGGCTACACAATGAAGGCCCAATTACAGATAATAGGTGGGTTTTATTACAAAAAAAACAACAACATGGATTTAGAATTTATATATATGTAGGATAATGTCGACATTTTTACTGTCTGTCTGCAAAATTTCAGTTCAAGATCATTTCGTCTGTTTGTATTTATATTATGTGGTCATACTTGTGGTTACTAGTTTTGTCAGCGAAGCTGAAAGAAAACAAGAAGACCTGGTTCGGGCCTAGTCCATATGTAGAGGTGGCTGTAGATGGCCAGTCGAAGAAAACTGAGAAGTGCACCAACACTCACAGCCCCAAATGGAAGCAGCCCCTCACAGTGTAAGTCTGAAAGAGTGGTGTGCTATGTTGAGCTTACCATTTCCTGTCAATTATAGAAATATTTTCTTTTTTTATCTCTTTGGCTTATCTTTTGCTTTTCTTTTTTTTTTATCTCCTGTAGAATTGTTACTCCCTTCAGCAAATTAATTTTCCGCGTCTGGAGTCATCAGACTCTCAAAGCAGACATTTTGTTGGGAATGGCAACTTTAGAAGTCAGTGAAACCCTCAAATCCAATGACATGAAGAGTAAGTCCTGTTTGAGTTTTATGCAAAATAAACTGAATTTATGTGTTATTTGTGTCTATGACTTCTACCCTGCTTTCCTGTTGAGTGAATAAGTGAATTGGCTTAGTGCATGATTTACAAAAAAGGCTTTTATAGGAGCTGTGGATGCTTGAGACGTATGAACACAAGACACTATCATGAAATATTGTCTTAAATTGCAAAGGTTGGAACCATATATGCTGTGTGTTTTTATATATATGACCCGCTCCAGCAGAATACGGATTAAGTCGCAAGGTAGTGTTTTGAGTAACAGTCCAAAGTAAGTTGATATGATGATATTGCCAACAATACATCCTTCAAAGCATAATCTTCAATATGACAAATCTATCCATGCTAAAATACTTGTTTCTGAAAGGGTTCCATGTCCAAGTTGTTTAAAAAAAAAAAAAAAAAAAAAAAATCCACTTATTTTGCTGATTTTCAAACCACTTTAGTGATTGCTCAGGATATTTCCTTATTATCCATATTCAGTACCAGAATACTCTCCTGACTTACAGAATCCCAGAAGGAATCATACAACGGTAAACCAATGAGAAGCCTCAAAACAGACATGACTTGGTGTAAATAGAACTTATCTGTTGCTGTGAACAAGCTGATTGGTCAAGCTGATTGGTCGAAAGCTGGATTAATTTAGTTTATGGATGTTGGGGCATTTCAAATGCGGACATGAAGAAGCTGGTTCTGTACCTGTAATTGCTGTGTTCTCAAAAGTAGCATTTCCTGATTAGTGACATACAAAGTGATGTAACTCAGTCAATTTTCATGATATAATCATGTATTTTACCTCATTTTGAAGCATTTTAAATTCTCTTTCTGAATATATGAAATCAAATCTATCAATTTGATCAAACTACTTAATCCTTATTGGGTCACATATATGTGTACACGTGTGTATATATACACATGAATAAATTAAAAAATACAGTACACTTATACAACTTAACAAAATGAAGATAAATCAGAAACCAAGTACTATTCAAGTATTT